>CAOKZL010000617.1:600000-779574 GCA_948472985.1 Iguana delicatissima
CTCAGAGGCACAATTCATTTCGCTTATTTTTCCTATTCAAGTGGTATTGGATTTAACCCCTTCACATCATTACTGAAAGACAGCCTAAAGCCCTTTCCACATGTGGAGCGGGACACGGGGGAAAATGTGCTAAAACGGAGCATACCAGCAGCCGGATAAGTCCGTCGCCATGCGGAGCAGCGCAAGCTCGCTGCTCCGCAGTCCTCCGGCATCCAAAATGGCGGCTTCAGCGTCCAAAATGGCAGCTTCCAGTTGGTAGAGGCTCTCCACCAACTGGAGAAGCTCGCCAGCCTAAAGCCTGCCCCCGGCAGATCTGCAGGCACGCACTAGTGCGAGTCTGCAAATCTGCACCAGAGCATGGCGACAGAGCTGCACGGGGCTGTGCGCTCCATGCTTTTTAAAAACTTCTGAAAAGAGGTTTTTAAAAAACATGCCACACCACCAGTTCCGGTCGCTTCAGAGCAGATTGAGGTGTGGAACTACAAGAAGTAGTCTGCCCCAGTCCACATTACGATGCAGAAGACCTCCGTCGGAGGTTGCTCTGCACCATTTTAATACCCTAGTGTGGAAAGGGCCTAAGTCATGTAATTTCACAGAGATTCTATTCCTCCTTCAAAAAAATCTAGAATTCAAGAATTTATTACGTGCCTTCAAGCTGACTCCAACTTATGGCAATCCAATCTTAGGATTTTCTTGGCAACATTTATTCAGAGGAATTTTGCCACTGCCTTCCTCTATTTTCCTTTTGGTCACCTAGTTGGTTTTCATAGCTGAGCAAGGATTCAAACTCTCACCTCACAGAGTCCTAGCCCAACACTCAAACCACCACATCACACTGGCTCACCTTCTTTTAAAGTGAATGGTTATTTTGATGTGCCAGCTTCCACATTAGTGGATTGGTGAATCCACTGTGGACTTTTCATGCACAGTCTTTTCCACACAGAAGCCCATTCATGGTTACACCAAGCTTTCATTTCTGCAGTCAGCTTCAGAACTTGAAAACATTACCATTTTGGAGTACCACTGCCAAAATCCTTCTGTTGAACATGGTCATAGCCATTAATATTAAACATGTTTTAAAAACTGAGAGTCAGAAATCCTTGTAGATCTACTGTAAATCACCCAGAGAATCTAGCTTTTGTCCATCCAGAGTGATTACTCAATTAAGGTTTGAATCATTTCAATTTAAGCTTTGCAGACTATCATGGCTTCATTATAGGTATTTGTAATTTCTTCTGAATACCATTTTCTTTTTTAAAAATTAAACTTTTTACATTTCTTTACATGGAAACAAGTATTGCAGAGCAGGTAGAGCTCCAAATTATGATCTGTCTTAGATGTTGGAATAGTTTGTGGGTTTGGGTGTCAACATCTGAAGACTCCATAAGGATCTACTATTAATCCCCACCCTATCTCTTCGTTCAAGGAAAAAAGTGAAGCCACTCTGAAATAGAGTAATTGCATATGTTCTTTCATGTCAAAAGTAATGGAAGCTGTTACTCATAATCTGATGACACAGACTCATGGCATGGCGACGGACTTATGACTCTTCATCAATCACCATAATGGAAAAAGATAAAGCAAATTTGGACTTGGTAAAGTAAAATAATCCCGACTGGGTAAGCGATCTAACAGGGAATTAAACTAAATGAGAATTAAACAGAAAGGGTAGCTAATACTCTGGCAGGTGGATTGCTCCGTCTTTGAAGTGAAAGACTTGATGGGACGATTCAAAATCTCTCTAGAGCTGAATTTAAAAAATCAACTCTGCCTAAGGCAACTGAGTCCATAGACAAAATGGGGCAGATGATGATCCTGAGGATACGGAAATGACTCTGCTTGAGCTCCCTCTGCACACACACACCCTGCTGATATAATCAGCCAGTGATGTGGAACAAAGCAAATAATTCCATAATTATGAGGCAGAAGGGGTCATTCAGATGGGGTCATTCAGAATGAACTGTGTCATACCATTTCTGATCTTTGATGTCACAACTTGTTGCTTCCTTTTCCAAATGCCGTTTGCGTTTTCTTCCCTTTTTTAAAAAACCATCCCATTGTGGTTCATTTGTGCCAGTCTTTCCACCTCACAACCAGTTTCTCAAATGCAGGTTTCTCAAATACAGCCTTTTGAAGCAGCCTCTTCCTTTATCATATTGTAAAGTAATAGGTTTCTCAGGTTGTTGCAAAACAGGGAGTGCCCATGTGTCAGGAGAGGGTGATCATGAGGCAAAGTGGATGCCACTGATCCCAGCCTTCCCAGCTCCTGTGCATTTTGCTCTTTCTGGTTTGGGGACATTTCACAATACACTATTATAGCACTATGACTTCACTTTAACTTCCATGACTTCACCCTATGCAATCAGAGGTTATTTCCATACTAGACTGTTATAGTGCTATTATTCCACTTTCAACATCCTATGGAATCCTGGGGTTCACTGTTTAGGATGTTGAAAATGGAATAGCACTATAAGTGTGTAGTGCAGAAATGGTCTGGGGTCTGTATTTTGGTGGAGCACTAGAACTTGCTGGGTGAGAATTCCAAATACCTCTCCCTAAACTGCAAATCCAAATTATTCCACAGGATGTTACCATTACAATTAAAGTGGAATAATAAAACTATAATCGTGTAGTGTGAAAGGACCTGGTCAATTCTCTAGATCACCCTTTTTTTGTTTGAGAAGGGCTAGTGGTGATTTAGTTATGGCAGGGGTGTAATTATGGGGCAAGGGTAAAATGATGCTATTGCCTCCCAAATAAAAATTCTCCCTCTTCCCTTCAAAAACAGATTTCTTTCATTTCCCAAATTTTAACATTGCTGGGGTTGAGAAACTGAAAATTATTCTTGCCTACAATTCTTATATTTGCTGTGTTTGCTTTTCCTTGATAACATTGCCTGTCCCTTTTCTTTGGGTGCCTAAATTGTATTTTTAAATGCACAACTGAAATTTTAAGTTACTACAATGTTAGAAATGTGAAGACTAAAGGAAAATTTCATTTGGTGGGCAGAGTTCTTGTCTTCATTTTTGCTCCTCCCCATAGCTACATCCTTGGGAGGAGAGAGAGGAACAAACAAAAATGGAGAAATGACCACTGAAATAAGAATGAGGAAATACATTATTTTTAAAAAAAATCAAAAATGTGCAAGTACCATAAATATAAATGAACCCAAACACTTGTGATTAGCAGAATGCTGTTTGGATCTCAGAAAAAAGCAGTAATTACAGCAGAGAAACGTTCCACTGGAGGAAACATTTGGTCTGCCTAGATTGGCCCTAAGGTCTACTAAAAATTATGGAGGAAGAAGGGAAAATGAGTCACATGACACTCATTTGGGCTGCAGGTAATACCTACCATTGATTTAGATAGCACAGTGGTCTATACTAGTGGTCAATAACTAGGAAGTTAATAAAACATTTTGGTTTATTTATTTATATTAGTTGATAACAGTCAAGTTGGTATCAGTCTTTGGTTGGCTTTAACATGTGGAACACACAAGAAGAATAAGCAAAATTTTGCTGTTAGTTGCTAGGACATGGGTTAAGAGTATTTCCATATCTACATAGCAATAGGTGACTAAAATTTACAGGTAGAAATTATTTCAGGAAATTTCCCTGCTTTTTATATGTAGAAGTATAGCTCTCAATTAAATCATGATTCATTAACAATAACTTATTTTAATCAGCTGCAGCCTGCTAGAAGAACTGCTGGTGCTAACAGTTCAGAAAGGAGTTTTCAGGAGCATGGTCTTTCCATGAGGCTGATGGAATGACTTTGTCCGCTACTTCATCTCCCTCTGGTACAGTAAAGAAATGAGGGCATGACCCTGTAAGGTCAGTGGAAGGCCAATGTGGCACTATCTTTGGAAATTTTTCCCCTGGCATAACTTCTTTTGTCCCATGTGAGTGACAACTCATTTATTTGTTACCTGCAATGGTACAGTTACCATCATAGCTTCCTGAGATATATACGTCTTCCACAAATGAATCAGGGCAGACGTTTTTGCACCCATCTCTATGAAGCAGCTATTACTAGCATTCTGGTAGATGTTTAACCATACAGTTCACCCAGCTCACTTGGAGAGAAGATACACATGGGATTCAGAGGGGGCACAGGAACAGCTGCAAAAGTAGTGTGAACTCCAGCATAGAAAAGTTACTTTTTGGACTATAGCTTCTAGAACCCTCCAGCCAGCACAGCCAGGATTGCTTCTTCCATGAAAAGATGTGTATGGTTATAAATATACATGAAGGTGTGCATGTTCATAAATATGTATGAATCTGTCCTGTACACGAAATTTGTTCAAGGTGACAAGAAAGGACAAGATACCTCTTGGATGGCAGTGAACATAAGGGAAGGAATGTGCACACATGCACACACACACATATGTACAACCCTTCTTCCTTCCAGTGCACCATGGTAGATGGAGAAGCTATTATCAAAGTGTGAGAGAAAGGAATAAACACCTTTGTTATTTTGCAGAACTGAAAAATAAACTTTCTTCTGTCAATATGTTTGGAAAAAAGAAAAGAGGACATGGAAGAGAGTTGGAAAAAGAAAAATAGAAAGAAATAATAATATATAGTATGTGCAGTCATTTATACTTGTTTGCAACAGAATCCAGAAAAGAGCAGAGGCAGAGGTGCTTCTCGGAGCAGTTAGCCATAGTCAGTCTGACTATGCATAACTATGCATAAAAACGGGAACACAATCCCATTAACTTCTTCTGAGCAACATCTGTATGGGCTCTAGGTTGGTTTACTAGAACCTTCAGTCACTTCTACAGCACATCAGTCAACAGCTGTGTCACACTGATCCCTCTGATATGAGATCAATAACATAATTTCTGCCAAGTTTGTAATATTATAATTATACAGCCCAGAGGCTATTAGGTGGAGACGCCTGATGGACATTAGAGGAAATTTTGTCAATCCCACCACCCACACATACGTGAAAGAAAATAATTAGGTTTCTATGATGGTACAAGGTGATACTATCAGCAGCATGTTTATTTTACATAATCTGAGATAACAATGCAGCCCATGGCTAAATCTGCCCTCTTCGATATTCAGTTGCTGAAGCAATCATAAGTGCACACTCTGACCTTATTGGTTACAAGTTGGGGATGGTATCGCTTTAAAATACGCTACAGACCTTCTTGCAAGTTCATCATTTGGCCACACACAGAAGCCATGATCCTGCACAGAATGATGCATGCCATAAACCCATTTATTATTGTCCTGAATTGAAACACCCCTAATTTTGTATTGCAAGGCAGCCAACAAGACATCTTTTAATCACACTGTGTCTCTTTTAAATGTTGTTAACTGAACTGCAGAAAATAGGAAAGGCCCATTTGAAAGTCAAATTCATGCTCTAAATCAGTGATTCTTAACCTGTGGTCCATGGACCCCCCCCCCAGGGGCCACAATGTCCTCACAAGAGGTTGCAAAGTCTTGAATAAATGTTATGAGCTTTTACAGTTAAAACTGAAGGGGGAAAAAAAAGAATGAATAAAAGAAAGGAAGGAAGAACAAAAGACAAATTTGTATTGTGCATTTAATGTGCATTTAATTTTTTTCTCCCTTCTCTCCAAATTTGAAGACCTTTGATTATCAACTTTAAATAAATATTTGATGCACTTTGGGGTTTTAAATCTTGAGTTTAGTCTTGGTTGTCTGCAGCAACAAAAGATGTTTATCGGGGCTCCATGGTAAAGGAAGGGTTAAGAACTGCTGCTCTGAATCAATAGCCATTTCCACATAAGACAATGTAAGGGATAAACAGTTAATTCTCTCTCCAGTTAATTCTCTTTGCAGCTTGTAGTTATTTCTCTCTGTGTATGCAATTAATACAATTGAACCTTGTGGGAATGGAATGTTGCTGGCTCGCTTCTGTTGCCTTAGCTTCGATACATCAGTCTTGCAACATGTGAGAAAAGCCTATTGTAGTAAGAAACGAAACTGATGAACTTTGTGTAGCGCATCTGTTCTTTCTCCTGAACAGGAGATAACGCTGTACTAAAAATGTAGAAATGGCTGTGAACTCAATTAAAGGGAGGCTTGGACTTTTGGAAGCAATTCCAGCTGAGACTCGCCGGCTAATAAAATAACTCTTTCCAAACCGAAGGGTCTGATCTCTGTTATCTGCTTCAACAAAGGTCTCTCCCTAAACTGCAAACTCCAAGATTGCATAGGATGTTGAAAGTGGAATAATAGCACTATAACAGTGTAGTGCAGAAATGGCCAATGTCCTACGAAAAGTAAAAAAGTATAGGAAAGTGCAGAACTTGGAAAAGTTATTTATTTCAACTACAAATCCCAGTCTATGTGTATGCTTGCTGGGGGATTCTGGAAGCTGTAGTAAAACAGGTAACTTTTTAAAGAGCTAAAGAACTAATAAAGAGTAGCATGTATTTTGAGATTCATTTACAAAAGTTCACTCTGCCTCAAAAATGGCAAATTTTTCTATTCTCAGCCTGTAAATTCTAATGATGTTCATTTATAATCAGTTACTTTTCTGCAGAAACACCACTTCCAGATAGGCAGGCCTCTGTCTTTGCTAATACCATAAATGATTGTGCATGGAAACAAGTTGTATCTATAAATTTGAAATTTGATACAGGCTGTGACCCCCAGTGAAGTAATCATGACCCCAGTAAAGGCTTTGGAGGACAGAGGCCAGTGGAGCTTAAGGAGGTGGCTCTGTTTATAAAGAAGGTATTTGGGAAAAATATGGCTTGATTAACCATGGGTCACACATAAAACAGCTTCTAAATAGAGAAGTGTTAGCAGTGAGCTGAAATTTCCTTGAGTACTGATGATGCTAAGCTGTTTGTTTCAGGCAGGATGTTTGCTTGTTTGTTTGTTTGAGTTGTTGTTGTTCAAGGTGCCTTTTCACCATAATTTCCCCTTACTAAAATACCACTTGGCAGCTCTAAATGTGCATGATGAAATAAAAGAGATGTTTTGGGTTTATGGGCCAGACCACACCCATAACCCCAGGGCCAGCTATGTCAGGGGCCATGGCCATATCACGGGTTCCCTGGTCAATGTACTGGCTAAGGCTTCCAGTCAGGGACCTGACTTTGCTCTTCCTTCATGTGAGGAATGTTAAGGAAGAGTGAAGCCTGGTGTTCTCAGATGATGCTTAGATAGTATGGGGAGGAGTGAGAGAAGGAAAGTGTGTCATGGCTTGGAGAGATGGATGAGTTCCAAGGACCCAGCTGGCTTTTGCAGTGCAAGGGCAAGAAACATGGCAACACTGTTGTGGCCGGAAAAGAGACGAAGACCAGGTTTCCAGGGAAAAATCAAAAAAAGCCTTTTATTGTTAACAATTTACTTGTGCAAGGACGACAGCTATTTCCAGGACAGTCGCCCCGATTGATTAAAACACCTAGACTTTATACCTTTGGTCAACTACATCAGCAATCAATCACATCTAGAGCTTAGCCCAACCCAGAACAGGAGAACAAAGACTTCAGTTACTAATTGACACAAAATGATGCATATGGCCAAAATGAGGTAGCAGGGAGTATGCCTGACTCCCTTTTAGTTCTCAAATGCCTGAGTGAGTGTTGCAAGGCCATTCCTAAAATTGAGATAAGACAAAGACATCTGCTGTTTCACTCAGAAACTCAATTCAATTCGCTTATTTTCCTATTCAAGTAGCAATTCCCTGGATTTAACCCCTTCAACACAAAGGGAAACCTGTGTAAGCTAGACTGGGAATCTTGGCTGAACATATTAAGCCTATGAAGGGGGTGGTCCCTTCCCCTGATATGAATAATATTCTCTATGAGGGGGGTTGTAAGATGGTAGTGCTGTGTTGTGATTCACTGCTGACTTGCACCACACAAGTTCCATCATGTTGCTTTTTGAGCAGTCATTATTGTGACGAAGGCTTTTAACTTTAAAATTTGCATGTTGAGAAGGACATTTCCATGAATAGAAGAGTAATGGATGAACATTTCGGGGTGCAGCAGCTCTGGTTACTGCCTGTGCAATGGCAGCACAGGTGCCTTGTTCTGAAAAAGCCACCAATGTCTCACACGGAGGAAGCCCTCCTGAGAGTTTGGCATTGAGCAAGGACTAGCAGTGAGGGAGATGGAAACGTGTGTTCTCCTGTCTTGAATGGTGGGACATCTTATGCTGTTCCTGCTTGTGCAATTCTACAATTCCAAACTCTTATTAAACGTATTACAATTTAAGTGTTGGAACTGTAGTTTGAAAAGAATGATGATAATTCTGTTAGAAATCTGTCTAGCTCCCTGGTTAGAACTACACTGAATTATAGTTCCAGGACTCTCTGGAAAGACTTCCAAGTCTATTAAGAGTACTTCTAAATGTGTAAAATCTAGCATTAGCAATAAGAAAGTATCTCAAGAAATGGGGATGCCTTTTAGCCTAGAGCTGAATTCCAATTGGCAAAAGACTCCTCGGGGTTACATGCCAGAAATGGATGAGATTAAGGGAACAAGGTGAAGCCAAATCAAAGGGAAAGGGATTGGAATCAGTTCTTACCAGTTTTGACTCTTTCAGTCAGAGTCAGGGTGTCTCCAGATAAGAGTTTGAGATTTTTTTTTTAATTTCTGTATTTTTTTTTATTTCCACAGAAAATCTGTTAAGGAAGAAAAGGCAAAATGGATATTCTAGCACTAGGAAACCTTCCACATGGAAACATCCTTTAGTATAAAGTGGTCCTATGCTTTCAGCACAGATTCACTGCTGTGACCACATGTTGAGCCATCAGAAGAATGGAAAAAAATGGAATGTTAGTGTCACTTGGCAAAAAAAAAAACACACTTCTGTAGATGTTTTAAAAGAAAATTTAGATTTGGAAACACATGCTTAGAAGCTAGATGTAGTGACTCAGTGCAGACCCAAAAAGCATACTCTACACATGCTTAATATAGTTCTCTTCACCACAGTTGCATTACTTATTTATGATCTGAATGCTAGTATTAGAAACAGGTTTCAAGGCTGAGCTTTAAAAGATCTCCACCTTGCAAGGTACAAGCAAGATATTCATTTTGACTTATTGCCTCTAATCTGATGCAGTGCCAAAGATTTTCATCAGAACATCTTAGAACCTTCTATCTTGCTTGCCAATCTTCACAGGGAATTAGCTATCTGATAGGATGACAGGACTGATTTGACTTCCGGGATACACAGACAGGTTGTCCTTCAGGTTGGAAAAAGTGCTGACTCGGAAGAAAAGGAGCTAGTTGGTGCTTAACTTTGGGAGCCTTTTCCCATAGTTCAACTGCATGGAAATTAAATTCATACATTCAGTCATTCAGTGCTGAAACATCCCTCCTGTCTGGGATGGCTACTTTTGATGTAGGATATGATTTTTATACGTTAAGACTTTCAAATGAGTGTCTTCTTTCTTCAAAATGAAAGGATTGTACAGTCTATAAAAGAACTGTAACACCTAAGAGTGAGCATTTGACTCAACTCATAATCTAAGAACTGGAACTATTTACAACTATGTCAGCTGAAATGTAAGTCATAGCATTTCCATGAGATACTTATCATCTCTTTGGAGATAACTTCCAATATTTCACAAGTGAAAATCAGGACTCATATACCAAAGCACACTGGAGTATGGTCAGGAGGGTGTGGCCAGGCAACAAGAGGTAAAAGTTATTAATTAGCAAAAATACATAAGACTGTTTTAAGCAGAGAAACCCTGGAATTTATGTATTGAGTTTAGAAAGTGTAAAACTTCACCCTTTCCTCTCCTCTCTCTTCTGCTGAGTCATTTGAATGCAAAATACATTTGCAGTATGAACTCAGTTTGCAACAACTGAAGCAACTGAAAAGTGAAAAAGTGGGTGGTAAACAGAGAAACTGGGACATTTTTAAAGCAGCTGAAATAGTGGGATGGCAGAGGATGAACAGGGGCTGTCCCTGGTAAACCAGGATGGTTGGAGGTTATGGTACAGATAGTAATCAACTGTGAAGTAAGAACAAAAAATTAAGATGTCTCCATCTAGCATCCATCTTTCATAATAATCAAGATTCACATATTCCAGAATCCAAGAGGAGAGTGATCGTGGAGAGGCTTGAATTTACCTTGTTAGAAACTAAGCAATGAAAACATGGTCTGAATCCAGATAGGTGATTAGCTGGGGGTGGGGATTTGAGTCTCCAGATGTTTTGGCCTCCAATTTCCACCAGTCCCATGCAGCTTGGCTAATGAAAAAGGACTATAGTGGTTGTAGTCCAAAAGAACTAAAGGGCCACATGTTCCTCACCTCAAATTTAGGCATATGCTGACTCAGAAAGGGACATTAAGTCAGTGGAATTTTGGTCTTTTCTCTTTCAGAAAGCAACAACAGTAGCAGCAGCAACAACAACAAAGAAAGAAATTTCAAAGGGACACAAACCTGATCAAGTTTTTCAATAGGGCAGTGCCAGACCAGTCAATTCCTTCGTGATTCAGAAAAATAAGAAATGCCAGAGCTTGGAAAATGTCTGTCTGTCTGTCTGTCTGTCTGTCTGTCTGTTTGCTTGCTTGCTTGTTTGTTTGTTTGTTTGTTTGTTTGTTCGTTTGTTTGAACTACAACTCATAGAATTGCTCAGCCACATTGGTAGGGGATTATGGAAGCTGTCATCTAAAAGTTATGAGAATTGTATCCCAAAGAGCAATTTTTCCAGGCTTTGCTGCCTTATACAAGATCAGACTATTTACCCGTGCATTATCCAGTAAGGTCTACTGTGACTAATACGTCTCCAGGGTTTCAAGCAGATGAGGCTCTTTCTTACTGCCTCTCTCTTTTTTAATGGCGATTCCAGGGATTTGGAATATATAAAGCACATGTTCTACCACAGAATAATGAAACCCTCCTATTTCTTTATTGATCCAGAGCTCTTCTGAAATGGTGGAAAAAGACACGTAGGCCAAGGTTTAATATGATACAGTCATACTAGAGTTTCCTGGAGTACAAGTATTGCTCCTCATAATGTAGGAGGCAAACACCACCATTGAGTTTGTGCCAATGGTAATTAGGGATGGCAGGGAGCACATTTTAAAACCTACCACTTTTTTATTGAACAGGAAAAAAGAACATGTCTAGCAGAAGGGGCATTATCCATTTCTTTTGTATTTATAGAATTTTTTCCCCCTTATCCTTAATTTCTTTTGGTAGGGTCCTATTTCAGTGCTCAAGTCTTTACACTAGGCTGCTTGTTCCTTATCATTAGCTGCCCCAAACAACAAATTTTGAGAGTCATTAAATGGAACATTTATTTATTTATTTATTTATTTATTTATTTATTTAGATTGTGTTATTACCATTGGGGAAGAGAAAAAGGGGCTGGTAGGGTTTTCTCTCATACTCCAAAATAACTTGGCTGGTTTTAGCTACTATGTGTTTCACTTGGGTGAGTGGGTGGGTTCCCATTTAGTACTATACCTCCACTAAAAACATATCCTCATCTGGACCTGCCATGAATATATGTAAGATCCTATTTTTACATTGAGGAATACAACTGACACACCAACTACTGAAGCTGGTAAAATGTGGCATGGCTATCACAGTGCATAATGCACCATCATAATAACTCTGTAATAGTGGACAGCAGAGAGGACAAAGTGGGGAAATGTCCAGGTGCCAAGAAGGAGGACTAGAACAATCAATAGTTTGATGAGAATTTTCCTTTGCAATTGTTTGACAGCAGAGATGATACAGCTTGGTTTAAGCCTATTATCTCCTGAGTTACCTGGTGATTGTTCTGACAATAGCCTAGGCTATGCCAAGAAGGGATATCTGACAGTACATGTGTTCAACCAGTATTTTTTCTCTGTCCAGCCTGGCCTTATGTTAGAGTCCATTTTATATCAATGCCAATTAATACATATTGTCAATTATGTCATATTTCTCCAATTAAACCATATCAAATCTGGGGGGGTATGCGGATCGGTAATATAGTATAGTCTGTGTTGGTCAACAGCTTCTTTTCCCTCCACTGTGTACCCTACTTGCCCTGCTTCTCTTCGGATTGCCAAATTTTCTCCACCCTCTCCCCACACCTCTTGGGGGGGGCTTCCTGCTAACAGAAAAGGTGGAGGTGCTCTTGTGAGAGAGAAAGAAAGAGAAAGAAAAGAAAAATTACAGATCAGTTTATAGAGTGGAGCAATATAGGCAAGTGCTCTGGGCTCAAGGGCAGCTCCCACGTGGCAAGCATTTACTGTCATGGAGAGAAATTAACCAGGCCTCGGTTGATAACTGCTTGTGAGCAAACCTCTGGGGGCTGTTTGTCTGTGGAGGATGAAATTAATAGATATTTCAAAACGCAAACAATGAGGTGTTCTCCCAACACTGCCATGCATTTATTTTAAACTGGGGATAGTAATAAAACTATTTCGTACTCCTGTCATATCATTATATCTACCATTTCAACATTTCACAGTTTCCTGGCTGCTTAACTGCTGCTGAATGTTTTCTTTGGGGCACTGCAAGCTTCAGCGGAAACTCGTTTCTTTTTCCTCTATCAATTTCATCCCTTGTTCCAGCTATATTATTGTATTACAGTAGGACCCCTGTATCCATGGGGGATTGGTTCCGGGGGCCCCTGTGGATACTGAAATCCGCGGATAGTACCAAACGCCTTGTCCTGCCGCACTACCTGGGCCCAACTGCAGTGGTGGCAGGCAGGAAAACAACGGGGAGTGTGCAATCCCACGCTGCCCGCTGTTTTCCCACCGGCCACCGCCACAATAGGGCTGGGGCCCATGGCAGGTGGTGGGAAAACAGTTACCTCCAGCCACCAGCCCCAGGCCTGATCGCGGTGGCGGCTGGCAGGAAAACAGTGGGGAATGCGAAATTGCACTCCTCACCACCTCCTGCCACCCACCCCGGGCCAATCCCAGCCAACCGCGGATAACTGAATCTGCGGACCATGAATCGGTGGATACTGGAGTCCTACTATATAATGTGGCGATGGAGCTTGGAAAGTGTCAATTGTGAATCACATTGAGGGCTGCTAACTTCCTTTGTTGCCATGTTGACGTGATAAAAGAAGGAAAGGGGATGGAGAGGCCAGAAGTGGCAGGAGACATTGAAAGGAGTAGGGTAACAACAGAATGCACAAGGGAACTGGATCGGTTGGGTTTTTTTTTTATTGTTGTGTTCTTGGAAGCATGGGAAAAATATAGCTGATGTCAAGAGATGAGGCTGAACAAATCTGGACAAGGGGTGTGTAGTCTCTGAACTGTCAGCCAGAACGTTTGACATCCTGTACACAAACAGTGCCCTGGAGTGAGATGATAAACCCTCATCTGGTTTCTGTCAAATACAAAAAGATAGTTGGCAAAGAGAAAATGAGTGCATTGAGAGTCAACTGAAGAGGAACAGATTGGAGTAATGAATTTAGGAGTATTAATTTACAGGTAATATTCCTATTAATTTAGGGGAATATACTAATCTTAGTATGTTTATCTAGAGGCTATTGGTGTAAATTGGCTTGCCCTCTATGAAATAGGTGTTCAACTGGAACAGAAACTTGTGAATTCAAACTATTGGTTTTGTGGTTTACGACTCTAAGCCTCCCTCTGCATTGTACTGTGGCAATGGTTCTTAATCTGGGGGTTGGTAGAGTCCTCACAGGGAGTATGTGAAGCCCTGTTGCTGGACACCAACAGCAGTGGCAGCAACAGAGATGTGGCAGCAGCTGGTACAGGTGCTGAAACTGCTCCTTCTCTTGCAAACAAAGGAGCAGTTTGGGCACATGCACACCCCTGTCTCTGTGGCCCTTTCATCAGGGATGCAGCAGCAGAAGGTGTGGGCACTGAGGAACACAGTGGCAGGTTTGTGAGCACGCCCAAATTGTTCTCATTTGCAAGTGAGGGAGTAGTTTCAGTGCCCACACCCCTTCCTGCTATATCTCTGACAAAAGGGACACAGTGGCAGGTGTGTGTGCGTGCCCACCTATGACTATGGAGACCACGGTTTGAATCCCTACTTGACTACGGAAACCCACTGGGTGACTTCAGACAAGTCACATTCTCTCAGCCTCAGAGATATGCAAAGGCAACAAATCTTGCCAAGAAAACCTCCATGATAGTTTTGCCTTAGGGTCTCCATGAGTCAGTATTCAAAAAGGAGAGACATGATGGCTAGAAAGAACATTCCCCTGTCAATGGTACTTTGCTACTGTGTGCCTTCAAGTCACTTCTGACTTATGAGAACTCTAAGGTAAACCTATCACAAGTTTCTGTTGTTGTTTTTTTCTTTTGGGCAGGATTTGTTCAGAGGGGGTTTGGATTTGCCTTCCTCTAAGGCTGGGAGAATGTGATTTGCCGAAGGTCACCCAGTGTCTGTGTGGGAATTTTAATCCTATTTTCCAGAAGCCTTAAATAAATAAGCAAATATATATATATATATATATATATATATATATATATATATATATTTTTGGATAGTTTAACAAATATTTGAATATTTAAATCTAAATTTAAATATTTAAATCTTGAGTTAAGTCTTTGCTATCCCCAGAAAAAAAAATATATTTACAGGGGATCACTAGGCTAAGGACGACTGTATTATTCTGTTAGGCAGAATACTTGTCTCTCAGCATTTCTAATTACCCTCTGGGAAATGAATGCTTTGTGACTAGCCATGGCCAGCACAGCGGCCTTTGTCATGTATGGGCATGTCATTCTATGGTAGCCACTTTGTAATAGTTCCCACAACACTTCCTGAAACTTTCATTGTGCCTGAAGACTCAGCAAAATTGGGGGGCCCTGTTCGACCCAGCAAAAATTCCCTTTCTAGATTAAACCAAAGTCCATTTAATCCAGGAATGTCTTCACAGGAATGGCAACATATGTGCCTCTTGATGTTCACAAGCAGGTTATAAAAGAAGGTGGAAATTGCCTTTTCATGTTTGAATTAAGCAACATTAATTACTTGCCAGTAGGCAAAGGTAATGGTGATTAACTGAATGATAGACACATTCAGCCAATAGACATTCAACTGACCCATTCTTCAGCTGCTTACCAAAGTGAATTTCTTCCTGGAATTCCTACATTCCTACATTCATTATTGGAATGTAAGGGTGGCTGTACAAACTGCGCAGTTGACAATGTTCCTCTACCAGTCCCTGTCACCTGTGCATTCTTAGTATGAGAAGTACCCCATGGCTAGACTGTGAAGATCAGGAATACTGAAACACTCACAACAATAAGAATGGGTCTTTAGACAGTCAGTGACCTTAGTTCACTCACATGTGAACAGATATCCCTCAATTCAGAAACCACACTTGTCCTTAGCATAGTTTGGTCTGGTGAACTTTTGATGCCTGAATAAAAGACAAATTCCTCCTATTTAAAGCATTTCCTTAGCTAAAACTTGTCAATCACACTGATTATGCTCTTCCTGGGTGAGAGGAAGTGACCACACAAGAGGCTGGTGCCATAATTTTGCTGGCTTGGTCAGAATTGAATCTTCCTGGCCTGTTGTCAAAATTACAGGGTATACACCCCCCCACCTGCCCAAAATAATCCAGTTGAGCCATTATGCAACTGCTAGGTGTGCAGGATATGTAAGGAGTCCATTCAGGAGAAAAGTGGAATATAAATCAATCAAACAAGCAAACAAATAATCTGCTTGGAAAAAGTACTGTTTTGGACTACCAGTCCCTTCTGGCTGATGGTTTCCAGAAGTAATCTTTCCAAGCTCTGATCACATGTACACATACACTCTACAGTAATATATGAGAGAATGGTTGCATTTGTAATATAGGCCATATGTGTGCACTGAAAGCTATGTGTTCTGGATGCAAACGTATGTACCTCATGTTGCCACATGGAACCCCATGCCTTAGTAAGATGATGATGAAAGGTGTGGCTAGTACACCTTTGCTGAGATTGCACACACATGCACTGGTGTCCAACCTGTTGTGAAGATGAACCAGTCAATCCAGAGTAAAGCCAGGTCTTCTCCCCCCTCTAATAGAAAAGAGTTAACAGTAAAATTAACTCTTATTTTGCTAAATTTCTGTCTCAGTAATACCTCCCTAATAGTCAACTAATGATTGAACTTTTCCTACTAAGTTTCCTAGTTGTGTGAACATTTTACTTCTTGTCTCCTCTTAAGCAGTGAAGAATCACTGATATAAAACAGTTAGGTTGAGAGGCTCAGGATTTTAAAAGACAATGAATTCCAGGGGAGAAAAGGAAGTTATGAATGATAATCCTTCCCAGTTTTTAAAAAATAATCATTGAGCCATGGCAATCTTGCCAGGTCAGGACAATCCTAGCCCTTGAGATTTCAGCAACAAAATCTGAGATCTAGAGATGACCCCAAGTGATGTTACAAGAATCAGCCCCTCGGGATATCATTAAGCACGATACATTAAGCATCCATGATAGCTGCAGCGCACACTATACAAGTGGAAAACATCAAGTCTCAAAAAATGAGGAAAATACATGTACAGTACAAAAACCTTTCAAGGAAGTGCTCTCATCCAGAGATTCTTCCATCTCACCCTGAGGACTGGGGAAGAAGTCCTGACCTTGAGATATGACAACCTAATAATTGACCCAATCCTTGCTCAGTCCTCTGCTGTTGTTACTCTTCCTTGTTGATACATACACACACGTATTATGCTATAAGGCAAATACCATGAGGAAAGGCATATAACGTCCACAAATACAAGGAACTGACAAGCAAGTTACAGTATAGTGTGGACTCTAAGCACTAGGTTCCCCCAATCCATCAACAAAGTTTGCTCTAATTTTCTAATGCTGTCCTTGATTGTTGATGATTTCCCATCTTCATCCTTTCTCATGCATGTTCCTACCTAGGGAAACTTGTAGGAAGAAAGTTTGGCCCTGGTGGGAGCCAAAGCAGCTGAATCTTTTTATGCTTAAGAGAACTCCAAACAAAGTAAGAAGTCTGAGTTTTCCCCTGGACTTATCCGCAACAGCCAATTACAAATGAATCAGATGCCAAATCCTCATTTCTGAATAATGTCTGACCAGGCAAAGAAATATTCCCATCACAGGGAAATGCATTCTGGGCATACCCCAGGATGGACACTTAGCCCACAAAGAGGAAACTGGTCATCATCAAAGGACAAATGAGGACACAGGTCTGCATTAAAACTGCATTTTCTATTTTCTAATCTACATGTACAGATGCAAATGTAAAAATGATTATTTTAATTTAAATGTAAATATTGTATCTCTCACCACAGTGGGGAAGATAGTGACCAGCTGAACTGCGTACCACTCAGGCTAATATTTGGGTGCTAATATTTGATGGGCAACTAAAATGCCCCTGCTCTCCCTTCTCAGCAAAGCTTGGCATTGATAATATATAATTAACATCATTATCTATAACACATTATTTTGTGAAGCAACAAGAGCATAATAATGGTCCTTTTGCAACTAGTACAATGACTAATAGTGAGTAATATTTGAATCCTGAAACATGATTAGTTGTTGTGTTTGCTAATAGGCAAGATCCTTTCTCTTACAGGAAATACAAGACAACCCAAAACAAGCAAAACCAATATATATATTTTTCACGATGCTGTAAGAACAAATTAGTCACTTGCACTGGCTCATTTAGAGCAAGAGTTCAAGTGTTTAGATGAGGGGAGACATGGAGTCCAAGCTTTGCCATAAACATTGGTGTGAAGTCTTGCAATCTTTTTTCCATTCTCCACTTTGTACAGTGTTTCCATACTCAGAGATCTGCACTAGTCAGTCCCAATAACTGGCCTGCCAAACAACAAGAATGCTACTTTTTTTTTGACTGTGCAAGGCTTTTCCTTGCTTATCATTATATTATATCCCCTGAAATAGGGACTACATTTGGCATTAGTAGCTCTTAATGTTTCTTTACCACAAAAGGTTTAAAGTGCATCAAATATTTATTTAAAATTGCTCATCAAGAGTCTTCAAACTGGGAGAGAAGGGAGAAATAAGTGAATGGAGACTTCCCTGAGAGACACTGGAGGGAGAGAGAAGAATTTTCTCCTTCCCACCAGTTTAAGGCTGGAGTGGATCAAATAGCAATGAACGGGCCCAGCCAGACAGCCAGACAGCATTTGCCCTTCTCTCTCTCCATCCCCTTTCTTGCCACTTTCCAGTCTATCAGAAATGCTCAAACACCTCCCCACCTTTTTTGATGTCTTCACCAGGAGGAGAGGAGACCAAGATGGACATAAGAGGGAGGGAGGGAGAAAGGGGAAAAAAGGCAAAGGGGGGTGAAGGCAAAGAAGGGAGGTTGAAGCAACTCCTCTGTAAAAGATCTTGAGTGTGCTTCCTCATTTCCATTCATAAGTGCACACACTTTCATCTGAATCAAGTAGCAACTTCTTTTGCCAATGGTGATTCCTCACTCCAACTTGCAGTCTCTTGCCAGGGGGTGGCATTGGCTGCAACAGCACCCCCTCTTCTCATTTGGCCCCACTCTGACTGGGCCCCTTGACATAATGTGGTGGCCAACTCTGAAAAAGGATAGCAGGGAGGAGTGCCACTCAGCTGCCGAGCCTGCCTCCTTCCCGCAGCAGAGCAGCCATCTGAGAGGCAACGTACAGGCCCGCCAGCCAGCCAGCCAACCACCTTTTGCCTTGGTTCCTGTCACATTGTTTCTCCATTGTGGGAAGAAGATGGGCTGAGCCGCCTTTGAGACTTTTGGAGACCTCCTGTGAGAGCATCATGGACACCTTGGGGATCCCCAGACACCAGGTTAAGAACCACTGTTTCACACAGTCAATTTAAAAGTCATTTCTAAATGAGTCAGAAGGTTTGTATTCACTCCTTTCCACATCTGTTCATAAATCCCCCTGAAATTTCATTCAAGTAAAAATTCTTAAAATTCCACTGTAATTTTGTTAAACATGACATTTCAGATGTCTCTTTTGCCTAGGAAACAACCAGACACTGATCATGAGCATCACATATGTAAACTATTTAGAACAGCTATTTGCTATGTATGTGGTTTTCTCCTCAAGGAGCCATCCTGTCGCAGTGAAGTAAGAGTCAATGTTAGCTATAGAGTAAGTTATGGTTGAATTAATGTGCTGTGTCTTTTTACTGAAGCATTATTTCCATTGTGCCCTTGTGAAAGATCTTATCACGCCCCAGTATTCTTGGTTCTTAGTTCGATGTTTGTAGCTTAATTCATGTTGTTTTAATTTGGCTGATGCAACCATTTTTGTGAGTGTCAGTCTGCATTTGAATAACAAGGGCATAATGAAGCTATAGCTCAAAAGTAATGTAACGAATAGGAAAGTTTCTTTATTGGTGTGATCTAAGGTAACTTTAGCTTAGCTATATGGTATAATTTTCAAGAAGCAACTAGTAAATAGGATCTTTGTTTCCTTACCATTTTGTGCTTTATTTCATGCTAGAATAGTAAATGTCAGACTCACCCTTCCTTCCTTCCTTCCTTCCGTCCTTCCTTCCTTCCTTCCTTTTTCTTGAATCCTTAGGTTTTTTAGCTTCCCATCTCTTCTTGTTATATTTGGATTACACCCACTTACTACTATAGAACATTTAAAATAATTAACATCAACGTACTCCTAAAACAAGAAAAAGGCTACATTCCAGAGTGGCAGAGAATTATGTGAGCAGAGGAAGCAGTTCCCTCAGGGTGGATTTTGAGCAGCAAATTGTCATTTATTTAGTTTATGAAGGGTTTGAAAAAAATAATAACTAGCAGCTGTATTCTACACAGAGTGAGGTGTGTACTAGCACACTAATGATAACATTCTGGTGGTTGTCTCTCAAAGGGTCAGTGTGATAGATGATCAAGTGAACATGCCCTTGTATTCCATTTGTACTCTATATTGAAACTGCATTATAAAAGTACAGTGAACAATAGTATAATCCAGTTATTAGTTAGTATTATCCTAGTAATCTGGATTTGTGGGAATAAATCGTGTAAAGGAAGTGAGTACCTGCCTGGTACAGGGGTTTATTTTTGGATTTTCTCCCTTAAGTGCCAGAAAGTTTTGATCCTAGTCCTGGTCAGCTAAGTAAAATTTAAGTACGTACAAAGCTCTTGGGTACAAAACACATGGATTGGAATCCTTTTGGAATTTAATGCATATAGAAGTTCTCCTATGGAAGTGGTTGTACAGTTTTGTCCAGAGTGCAATCTGCTTTCAGTTCAAGGTCTGAGGCCATTTCTGTACTACACTCTTATAGCTGCAAACTGCAAATTCAAGGATTCCATCGGACATTGAAAGTGGAATAATCGCTCTATAAGAGTGTAGTGCAGAAATGGCCTAACACACGTGTTTGCTCCTGCTGAAATTGGCAGAATTCCTTTGGCTGTGCATCAGAGCTGCACTAGCAGTTGCACAGTTTGTAACACAACACTGCCATTCAACATGATGGTTCTAAAACACAATCAGTGCAGAACCTATGTGGAAATTTACACTACCCTCTCCTTGTCCCCAACATAGGATCTCAGCTGCTATATTCATCTTTAGGGCTGCAAGGTTGGTTGCTGGAACATATAAAAGTTATCAAATGACACCAATATTAACTGGTTGCCAATTAAGTGTCCAAGTGAGGTACAAAGTGTTGGTTGAAACTTTTGAAGTCCTACATGGGTTTGGAGCAGGTTACCTAGAGAATTGTTTTATCCTGTATAATCCACTCCATAAACTCAGGGGATATTTACTTCAGTCAACCAAAACTAGACTGGCAACTAGCTTCCAGAGATCATTTACTTTAGCAGCCCCCAGATTGTAGAATGGCCTGCCAGAGGCGATCCATCAGCTGGATATACTTTCTAAATTTAAACTGCAGTAGAGCCAGTCACATTATTCTACTTTCAACATCCTATTGAATGCTGGGGTTTGCAGTTTAGGGAGGGGCATTTAGAATTCTCAGCCAGATAATTTTTTTATTTTCGATTTTTGTCACAACTAGCTGGTTTAGAAGATATGTAGGGGGACTTTCAGCTTCCTAGGTGGGAAAGGGGAGAGTTCAGGGGTACTGCTGCTGTTTCTTCAGGATTCATCCTCTTTCAGAAGACTGACTTCATTGCCTACTTGATAGTGATGGCTATGGCATCAGCCATAGTCATTGGTGGCTTAAGTGTGTCTTCCCCATCTTAATGTTTCCTTAGTACATAGGCTCAGTAATTGATTTGCTCAGAAGTCAGACTGCTGGGATCTGGCTACTTGTCCAAAGCCTGGTGGAATGTGCCAAGGTTTATATAAACAGCTACCAATAAGTTGTGACCAATTTCCACCCAGAATCATAGAGTTGGAAGAGACTACAAGGGGAATCCAGTCCAAAGCCTTGCCATGTAGGAATACACAATCAAATCACTCTTGACAGATGGCCCTCCAGTTCTTTTTAACTTCCAAAGGAAACCCACCACACCCTGAAACAGTGTATTCCACTGCTGAATAGCTCTTACCATCAAGAAATTCTTCCTAATATTTAGAAGGTAGAGATTCCACCTTAATATTAAATGGCCTCAGACAGGTTCATGTGGGGAGATATGTTGCTTTTCTGCACTACACTGTAACAGTGCCATTATTCCACTTTCAACATCCTGTGGAATTGTGGGATTTGCAGTTTAGAGAGGGGCATTTAGAATTCTCAGCCAGAGAGCTCTTTGGCCTCAGGAAACTACAAACCCCAGAATTCCACAGGACGTTGAAAGTGGAATAATAGCACTATAACAGTGTAGTGCAGAAGTGGCCTTAGACAGACCAGTGGGTCTGACTCATATATGCCTGCTTTCTATGTTTAGCATGTGGTGGAAAGGCAGAAGGATGCTTAGAGAGAAGAGCTGCCAGAGAAGTAGCAGCCACCATGACTGGCCCAGAATAGCTGGCTGCTTAACGCAGAGCAGCAAACAGCCACCTCCTCCCTCCACCCCGCAAATCATGGTGGATAGTACTCAAGGCTGATCTGTTATTTTATCACCTCATGCAGAATATCCCACAAATACCTCTTTCATTTCCTCCAGTAAAAATACAGTAATACAATACAAATACAATACAAAAATACAATAATAACTGAAATGACTCAGAATATGCAAGCAAAATCACAGTTGCTTGAGTCAGCCGCTTCACCCTGACTAATGGCAGGGCTGGCCCCAACACCAGCCCAGCCATAGAGGTGGTTGTGAATCAGCTCCTCCTCTCAGAGACTGTTCCAGAGGCCACCTTTGTGACTAATAGCTTACTTGCAAATCCACGTCTGGTCACAAATAAAAGGTCTACCTGTCAATAGATCAGGAACCAAAGGTCAGTGGCAGAGCACATTTCTGCATAAGGAAGGCTCTAGATTCAATCAGTGCTGCAGTTACGTGATTTTAGACTCTGGACTTTCTAGGCTTATATGAGAATTGCCTTTTCAGGTGGCAATATCTATGCCTGGACTTATTGCAAAGTATGGGAAGCCAGCCCTGCTATATTTGGCTCCTTCTGCTCCTTCTACTGGTCTTTGGACTTCCTCCTTGCAGTTCTAACTTGACAGCACCAGTGGATTCAAGCTATCCCAGTTCATAGCATCTCTCATTAAAAAGATTACATAACTGGTGATGAAAAAGAAAAGCAGAAAGTAGAGAATGAAAATATCTACTTCCTTAAGAGCTTATCCAAAGTTTAGAGGAGTTACCTTTTCTGGTCTACGGAATCTGGTCATGTCGGCTGGGGCTTCTGAGAACTGCAGTGCCAAGCTGTAAAAAAAAATAAAAAAATAAAAATTGAGGCCCTTCCTTAGAGTTGCCAGTTCAGCAGTATTCTAGGTGTGAGATTTCAGGCCCAAAACCTGAGACTGAGGGATGACCTCTTGTGTTGTCACAGGAAGCGACACCTAGCAATGTTACGAGGGTGATGTTATAATGAGCAGCCCCTGGTGATGGCATTAAGTAAGATACTTAAGCATCAACCACAGCTGTAGAGAAAAATACCATTTAAACAGAGGCTGGGTGGCCATCTGTTGGGAATATTTTGATAGTGTATGGCAGGAGGTTGGACTCAATGGCCTTTGTGGTCTCTTCCAACTCTATGATTCTATGATTCTATGAAAAAAAATTCAATTCTAACAAATGAGGAAAAAATATATACAAAAACTTTTGAGGCAACGCCCTCACCCTGAAATTTTTCCCCCTTGTACTTAGAACTAAAGAACAGAGGCCAGACCCTGAGACCTGGCGACCCCGTTATTCTCCTCTTCTCATACTGTATCATTTGCTTCAGAGTTTGGACATTCACAATGAGCTTCATTGCAGCTATTGCATATGTTGATGACAGGGTGAAACATCTACCCTTAATAGCTAGTGAACATCAGTCTTACCGGCTTCCATGGAGTTTGTTGTTACCCTGTTTACTGGAGGTCGCGGGAGGGACACCAAAATGTGCTCAACTATAGGTGGGGAAAATTAGCTCAGAGCACTGCTTTAGCGTTACGAGAGGCAAGGTAACTTAGCAGATCTTGTAACCCAGTGTTTACGGCGTCAGGCCAAGTCAAGAAGCAGACCGGTTTGAAAGTAATGAATGATCTTTATTAAATACAGGCACACAATGTAAGCAACACATGCACACAGGTAACTAAGGAAAATAAAGGTGTGAGTAAGATAGCGGGATTTTCAGAGGGATAGTTGATTCGGGTGATACGAAACCTGTTCCTGAAGCCCGGAAGAAGATAGAGAGTGATGCTGGGGCTCGGTGTGGCTCAGCACGTAGAGCTGAGGGGAAGCTTGCCAAGCGATGTGGCAGCAAGGCGGTCTGGAACTCGGGAGCGATCCGAGGAAGGTCTCGGAATAAGGGGTATTTATAGGGAGAAGTGTGACTGCAGGCTATGCCTTACTCGGGGACAACAATGAGTTTTGGGTGCGAGACAATGTCTCTGAAAGGTCACAGTTTAGCATGATTGAGTTAAGTCCGAACTGACAAAGAGGTAGACTGTATGCAAATGCTCAGTGCTTGGCATTTAAGCTTCTAGCTTGCCAAGTTACTTGCTCAGGGCAGGGAGTCCTTTTTAAACAGTGTGCATACATAATGAGGGTGTTTGCAGAGAGGTCTCCTAAAGCGGTGATCTGGCTATTTCTGGCCTGCCTGTATTGTCTTGGGATATTGCAGTGTTTGATGGCCGAGCCTAGTTCTGTGCTTGTCCGGGGGCCTCACAAACACGTGGAGAGGTGTGGTATGATAAAGCTGAATTATGATATCAAAGTGATATCGGGTGCTATTGCCAGGTAGGCCTAAACTGCAGTAACATTGTTATGTTTCAGATAGGATGAGGAGGACACCACTCATTGGATTAAACTTGGTCACAACTTTATTAGTTAAAGCACAGTTGGTGACCACACCACCCGAGATATGGTTGGACTCCAATCTCAGCATGCCTCACCACTGCATATGCTGGCTAGGGCTGATATGAACTTCATTCCAGCTTCAGGAGGGCTACAGTGCTGAACTGAAAACATAATAGCCCCTGTTATCAACACCCATTCTGAGGTCTTGCAAACTCAGAACTGTGGCTTCCTTGACTGAGTCTTCCACTTTGCAAAGCATTGTCCTCTCTTCTAGTGAGTCTTGTCATCTCACGATGCATTTGAAGTACAATAGCCTCAGTTTAGTAGCTTTGTCTTATAGGAAGGGTTCAGGCTTAATGCTAGTCCCACTTCACCATTGTCTTTCTGTAACAGTGGCATTTCTGTAATGGTGCCATTATGTGCCCCCATGAGGCAAAAGGTTATGCCAATAGCAGGTAGGCTACTGCTAGAGTCTCCCAAGTCTGACAAGCTTTTGTCAAGAAGTCAGACGAAATGTGCCGAACAGCTACTAGGCAGCAATAGTAATGGAGTCTGATGTTGGCAGAGGATCTCTCCGATAGCCACACTGGGACTTTAAGCCAACGCTTGTTAGTACTGCACAGAAGACAGAAATGGCAAACGCCTTTATCCTCAAAAACCCAATGATGATGAGATGGCCAATTCTCATATGTTTATTCATATGTTCGAGACACTTCATAAATGGTTTGTTATGCAGGAAAGATTACATGAGTCTAGGAGATTATAGTAAATCTCTTAAAAATTTGCAGAGAGGGCAAGATGCTTTGTACAAAAATATAAATATAGAATAGTGTGCACATACTAGCAAATGTTACAGCAATGGTCACTTTGCATATTGAAGTAAACTCCCTTTGTGGCATGTGAATAAGCTCTATGAACTCTTCTAGACAGCACCCTCTGAACTCTGTGAAAAGAAACTATGCGGAACATATGTGAGTACGTGTAGGCAGGGCAGCTTTAGTATTAACAAGAATACTTTGGGCTCATTAAATACCTTTGATCTGATGATCTCATGCTCTTTACAAGATGAGCAGCTCTTAATATCCCCATTTTAGAGAGCAGCATATTGAGGTGGTTGGAATGAGGCACTTTGCCTACGGCCACACACAGTTAGAACCAGCAACTTTAGAACTTGACCTGAAGTCTTTAATTACTCCTATTAAACAACACTTGTTTTCATGATAATGAAAGCCATTGCTTGCATATTACGATACACTGAGACACCACATGAGGCTTGTCCTATATACAATCAGAGAGTTTCTTGGTGGTCATGTTCACCTCCACAAATCTTCAGAAACGGATGCTGTCAAAATATACTTATTTATTATTTATTTACTAAAAATATTTATTAAGTGATTTGCTGAATACTTGGCCCTGCACTGTGCTATACAAGAATGTCACAATATAGAAACAGAATGGAAATAAAACATGATTCAAAAACATATTAAAAGTCACCTAAAAAGCCAAATGCCTGACAAAGTAACACAATTTTGACTGCCTGTTAACAGTGCTGACAATATCAAAACATCTAATGGATTAAAAAAAAGGAGGAGGGACTGAAAAAAAAACCCTACATTTAATTATAATTTGGCACAGTTATATCAAAATGGTAGATTGGACCTAAAAACTTTGTAGCAGGATGTTCCTAAACAGGATTAGGATCTTAGAAACAATACAAATAGATATAAAGCAGATAGTAACAGAGGAAGGTTTAAAATTCAGATTTCTACTTCTCAGTGGAAAATTTGGGAATTACCAATTTACAACTCAGTCCTAAGTATATTATTCCATTCACTTAACTTTCCTTATTAAAAAAAAATCAATAGGAGTTACTTTCAGTGAGAAAAGTTGCAGATTTAGGTACGACCCAGGTAGTGATTGGTGACTTACCCCAATCATTCCAGTGACATGAGTCTGGGATAAGTGTTTTGAAAGCTGTTACTGTAGAATCATGCCAGTTCCACCATGTGTAATTTCTTAGAAATCTGTGTGAAATAAACCACTTTACATATAAAGAAGGTAATGTGCTTACCTCAAGAGCTAATCATTTTGTATTTTTAATTAAATACTTAGCATGTATTTAGTACTTATCATTCCTGGGGGTGATGAACCTCATAAAGTGAACAGTGTGTTCTCTTGCCCCTGGCTAAAAATCATCTCCATTTCAAGATGAACACAGCAAGATGTTGTTTATTAAATAAAACAACAGGCCTCATGTCCCCATTTGCCCCAAACCATGCTCAGGTTTTTCAGGTTCTCCAGCCTTTTTATTCTGCCAGAGGCCACTAAGAACACAAGAAGAGCCTACCGAGGCCAACATTCTGTTTACATGATGGCCTCTGTCAGCCAAGATGTATGTGGCAAGACCACAAGCAGGACATGAATACAACAACAACAACAAAACCCCTCCAACTTATGCTTTTCAACAGCAGTATTCAACGGGGCACACTATCTGTAGTATCAGAGATATCAGATAGCTGGGGTGGGGGAGCGGGAGACAGCCACAGGCCCCTACAATTATTCAAGTATAGAAGGGAAATAGCTGAAAATACCAATACATGTTTACTGTTTAATGAAGATAGTGACAAAAATAATGCAATCAGTAAATGCAAGTGCAGCAGCAGCAGCAGCTCCCAGGAAAAGACACCATTTATAAGTTATGTGAAACTGCTGACTTTTCCTGTCTGTGAACAGAGTTTTGCAGATCACCCAGTACCTTCAACTACTGGTAATGTCATCCAAGATTCCTTGTAGTTTTTAGACAGAATCTAGATAGACCATTTGTTCCCTCACTTTAACAGATTTGAACAGGAAGAGTATCAATGACTTTTTAATGTATCCATTCACCTAAACATCTCGGTAATAGCTAGTTAATTCAATACGAGTTGTGCAACCAACAAAACTTGCACATTCCTAGTTCTCAGTCATTGAAGCCAATGCCATAGTGTGAATGGGAGATGGGAGTCTTACAGCACAGTGACCTGCCTTGTGTGGCCTGGTGCTGAAGTGAGAGTTTTAAGAGGCTGATGCCCATGTCATATTCCAACCACAAAGTTGCTTAAAAGATATTGAGGTACCTCTCACTCCAAACATTTTTTTTTTAAAAAAAATGTATACTGTACCCTACTCTTCCACATTTCACAAATGAAAACTGGGACACATGTGGCCAAGCAATACGCATAGTCAAGATGGAAAAAGTTGCTAAGAAGGCAGAACATACAAGCTAGGAGAGGATTCAGCAGTTTGCTTTTGAGTGATCCTATTGAGGAGGGCAAGATTCTGCGCTGTCTGTACCCTCCCCTCTGCCCAGGTGAGTTAGTCGAGTCCAAATGACTTTTGTACTTTGAACTCAGTTTGCAGCAACCAAAGTATGCTGGGGACAAAATGGAAGGAGTAGAGAAAAAAATGGGATGCTTTAACAGTAGCTGTGAAAGTGGAATGACATAGAATTAATTGAGTCTGCCCCTGCCAAATCAGAACAGTTGGTGAGTATGGAATACTTTATTTGACCTGTACTCCACCCTAGCTTGAAACCTATGCTTTATTTTTTTAAAACAACACCTTGTTAGGATTCCCAATGCGATGCATGTTGTAAATGCACTAGAAACAAAAACAGAAACAACAGCAACAACAACAGAAACAGAATGCACTAGAAACAAAAACAGATAAAAACTTTATTTTAAAAAAGACTTAAGAGCATTTTTGAAAAACAGCTTTTTAAACCACATACAAAATAGGTCTCCAAAGCCAACTCTGGTTTCAAGGCCATACAGAACAATGCAGTTGTGGTTACTTGACAGAAGTAGGGATAGACTGTCTCCTTTAGGAGACAGTTCCACTGCTGAGGTCTCCTCATCTATTTTTTCAATGACTGCACAAGGGATGTTGAACGTATGCCCTCCAGATGTTGTTTGGACTAGAACTCCCATCATCTACCACTATTGGCTATGATGAGAGATGAAGTACATTAACCCTGGAATGTACCTCACCACTGTCACCCATATGTAATTTTCCAATTCTAATTCACCAAGCTGGTTGAGGGACAAGACAAGACTTCACCAGCCAAAGCTGCGTTGAATCCAAACCTGGAATCTCTGGGTTCCTGTTGATGAAGATCTTTAGGTAAAAGGCAACAGCATGGGAATTCATGCATCCTGTATTCAGTGTTGACTCCATCATACCCATTCTCCATTTTATTTGAGTGGTTTCTGGATTATCTCTGCTTCGCTCAGCCAAAACATCTGGCTTAAAACAAAATCAAAAGCAAACAAACAAAAGAATCCGAGCTCTTCTCACCCTAAGAAAATTGGAAATAATTTAGGACTGTAACTTGGCTCCTCCCTTTCTCCACCTGTTTTAAAAGCTGGCTGGGCAGTTGTGCTGCCAATTCCCTCTGCTGGTGGATCACTGAGATCAGGAAGAGGAAGAGCCTTAGGCCAATGCAAGGGGAGTACAGTTACAGATGGCACATCTTGCCAGCTGCCTATGCAAATCACAAGATGCTAACTGCAAAGGGACAGTTGTTGTCCTGGTTATTTCATTTCGTGCAGAGTCTAAGCTATCTTACTGGAATGATCAAAGTAAATATATTAGGGTGGCCGTGCAACAAAATTGACAAAACAATCATACCTTTATTAGGCCAATTAAAAAAAGGCAAAATGCATGATAATCAAGGTGGCATTGCTCCTAAAGGCAGCACAAATCACTGATCAGCAGCACCAAAATGAACAATTTTACTTTGGCATATGGTTGGTGTGGTTCATCAGTTGACAGGATTTTATACAATACACTATATATGTTTTTGGAAGAGGAGGGAAATAAAGAGTACAGACAGAAAGAACTTTCACATTAACATTACAGACAGTAACAATGACACTAACAATTTCAGTTTACATAACTTGTTGGATAATAAAGACGGCATAGCATTTTTGAGCTATTGTTATATAAAAGAATCCTTTTATTCAAACCAAAAGGTTGTTTTCTCAAAAAATTAGACTACATATGTTAAGAATCACATTAATGCAATGCTTTCTGTATTCATTGCTCTGATAAAGAGCGATGAAAACCCAAAACGTGGTCGAAAGGAGTACTAGCCTCTCTTCTGTGACTAAACCACTTTCCCGTTTTGCACATGCGCAAAGTATTTTCTACCCATGGGCACGAGGGTCCCTCGTGCTCATGGGTGAATAAATACTTTGCGCATGTGCAAAGTAGCAAAGTGATATTTGCCTATTGACTGAAACAATGGCACAGAAAAAAAGGTGATGCAACGGCCCAACACTCTGATGATATCAAAATATTTAAAGAGCCTCCCAGAGACTTGCACTCCCCATGGCGAATACTTTGCTTCGTTGCTCCAGTCTACGCAGACGCACAGCTTGCCTCCTGATTGGATTACTGACTGAACAGCTGGGATTTATCGCTTCCGATCGCGGAAGGGAAATAACGTTTGCGCATGCGTAGTAGGTGGATAAGCGGAGCGTGACCCCGGAAAGAAACGGAGGGGTGAAAGGTGAGGGCGTGCGGCATGGCGGGCAGCTCTGGAAAAGGGAGCGTCCAGAAGAAAAAGGCATCTGATGGCGAGGAAGCGAGTGTGGCTGCGGGTTTCGGGGAGGATTCCGGAGGCGCCTCGGAGCAAAGGCAGGCCGTGTTCCCTCCGACTTTCAGTGTGTCGGAAATTAAGAACAAGCAGCGGCGCCATTTCATGTTCCTTCGCTGGAAGCAGCAACAAAGAAAGGTGCGGGGCGGGGGAAGGAGGCCCAAGGGGGTGTGCGGGCCGGGGAGGCTGACAGGCACCTGTGTGGCTATTCTCAGCCCAAGGAGCCCGGCAGGGTTTCGTGTTTAGGTATGGATGTTGCTGACGTGGTGTCGCTATCTTTCAGAGGAGGGAACTGCCAAAGCCACCTCTGAGTATTTCTCGGTTAAGAAAACCGTAAGCCTGTAGGCGACTTGCTGTACGCACAACGCGCATGTAACAAAGAGAAATAATCGATGGTGGTTGTATACGGAAATGGGAATGTGGTCATTTCTGCACTACAGTGTTATAGTGCTATCATTCCACTTTCACCATTCTGCGGAATTCTGAGGTTTATATTTTAGTGAAGCCTCAGAGCCCTAAACTAGAAACCCCAGGATTCCACAGAATGTTGGAAGAGGAATAATAGCACTGTAACGGTGTACTTCAGAAATGGCCTATGAATCAAGTACAGAGACCTGGGGATAAGGGAGGTCTTAAACTTCGTAGGGCAATGATTCTTGCCTGGGGGCAATTGTCTTGAGGTTTCCAAGACAGACTGGGTGGTAGTCAGTTTCCAGTTGGGTTGGATAGGAAGGATATGGCTTGAATCCCTATCGAACCATTCCGTTAGATGAGGTTGAGCGAGTGGCTGTCCTCAGTTTGAATACCAAGGATGCTTGTGAGCGAGAAGTTAGGTAATCCTAAATATATTGCTCTGTGCTACCTGGAAGAATGGTACTGTACAGTTTAAGTGACTTAATCTGTCTTTCAGTGTTTGTTCTAACCCCTGGGACATGGAAAGTTTGTGGCTGTGTGTCTCTCCGCTGGTTATATTTTAATGCATAGAATGCCATGTCAGTTCTTGCCTTGGTACTCCTACTTACCAGTATGTGTTTTCATCTCTTCTTCCCTATTTCAGGAAAAATTAGCCATTAAAAAAAAGAGGAAGAAAGAGCGAGAAGCACTTGGAGATAAGGTAAAAAGAGAAGTTAGGGGTTAACAGGTTCTCATTTATAGAAAAATATTATTAATAAGGTTACAACTACGCACCTTTTTTTTGTTACAATTCATTCAGTTTTTTGTATGTGTATAGTGGAAGATAGCAAGTAGTGGCCCTCTGAGATGATACAGGAAGCAATGTGCATTACAGGCATATCGTTCAGTACTTGTTTCACTGCACATCATATTACAGTGACGTTATATAAATGTAACTTGTAATGATATCAGTAGTGTACTGATAGAGATAATGTATTACATTATTGCAGTGCAGTAACTTTGATCTGCAAATTTTTAATTCAGATTTTATCTCTGCTGTGAAACCCATTAAATAATCTAACTCAAGTGACTACTGTTAAACTCATCCCCTCATCCTGCAATATGGAGATGTTACTACAACATCTCCATAAAGTAGACTAGTAATTTGTAATGAGTGCAGAAAGGCCTGAACGCCCTAAAGGCCCTCAGACATGGTGGGGAGAACAAAATGGCACATTGGTGCTAGTTGTTCTCTAAGAGGACATGCCAGCATGGTCTGCAGCATATTTCAGCACCAGTGGTCCCTTCAGAACTGTCCGAGAATTCCAAGTGCTATTGCCAAGTCTGAGTAGTGAATTGTGGGGGAAGGGTTTTATTTCTGTCTTTGCTTTTTTAAGGCATTGTAATAATGAACTTAAGCTGCTGTTTGGATGAAAAAATGTATCCATGGCTTTTTGTTTGCAGACCATCTGTATGAAGAAATACTAAATTTTAATAATTATTGAATTAATTGAATTCTGATGGCTTCAGATAGTGCCATAGTGTCTACTTAAATGAAGTTCTCAAAATTCAGTATGTAAATAAAATTATTGCTTTAACTGTGAGTGCATGGTTTGGAATTACACTTAGTTGTGCTTAGGGTATGCTCACTGGAATCAGTGGGATCTAATTTAGCCTTAACATTAAACTCCCATTTATTTCAAAGTGGATGTACTTTAAACATGATTAAATCTGAATCAAGCCCCTTATTTTGTATTTCCATGTAAACTTGAACACATTGCACTCAGTAGAACTCTTATTTATATGAATCATTTGAAATAAAGATAGATGTGTTTGGGAATGCAATAGTTTATTTGATTTTTATTGCTAGTGAAATCACTTATCAAACATTTTTAACTGGAGCAGATTTTGATTAGAAGTCTGTTTTAATGCATTAACCTTTTTATTTTCTGCAGGCACCACCAAAACCAGTACCAAAGACAATTGAAAACCAGCGTGTGTATGATGAGACCACAGTTGATCCAAATGATGAAGAGGTAGCTCTTTTTGAAGAGCACTTTAAGGGAAAATAGCATACCCCCCCAAAAAAAATTCTTGATATTTTTATATTATCTAATTATGTGCATGATTGCATTTTATGTATAACTCTATGCCAGTAATTTGTATAAAGCGTCCGTTCTCTTCTTGTTTTCTACCAATGGTAACAATGGCAGGTCACTGGTCTTGAGCTGTTTTCTTTAAAAATAGTAAAGTGTCATATTTTTATTTTAGAATATAGGGGATCTTTTTTATTGTTTTCAGGTAAGATTTTTCTCAGAAGGTGTCTTTGTGTTCTGCCCTTGGTATTTCTGGTTAAATGTGTTAGGTAGCAGATGAGGTGGAAAAAACTGGAGAGCTGTTGTCAGTAAGAATAAATAACTGTTGATTTAAATGGACAAATAGTCTCACCTTGTGTGAGATAGTTCCTGTTTTCACATCTTGAAAATACACCTCTAGTATCACTCTGAAGGAAGATTAAAAGTGTTTCTAAATTTTCTTTTTTACAATTTTTTTTTAAGGACCTGGTGCATGCTTTCTAATAGCTACAGCTTGTGTCCAGGCAGTCTTTTGTTAGGTAATGTGCAAACACTGAATGTAAGAATTTCTTAGTCTAATGTAGCAAAATAAGTGAAGAGTTTTGTGTTTATTTAAAAGGATTCCAATCCATAAAAGCTTATGAAAACTAAAACATTCCCATCTCTGTTATTAGCCTCTTTGTGAGTAAATACATTGTAAAGAGCCAGCATAGATCTGGTGGGACTTAGCTTTCCTTAATGGCAAATCTTGATTTTTAAGAACAAATGATATTTAAGTGTGGTTTCCTATAATACTCCTCACTGTATACTTCCAGGTTACTTTGGATGAAGCCACAGATGAGTTTGCACCCTACTTCAATCGGCAGACTGTCCCAAAGATTCTTATTACAACATCTGACAGACCTCGTGGAGTAAGAGCACATTTTAAAACAAAACCTATGACATGCTTATTTCATCATGATTGTAAATGTGAGGAAGATAACCCTTTGAGTGTTTGTTTATTTTGGTTTGTCTGGCTTAAATTGGCAGTGTTGACCATGTTTGTCTCTGCTATAAAATTTTATATATTTTCAAAGCAGAATAGTTCCCCCACCTCCCCAAAAAGCCTCTTATATCTTGCAGTTCAAATATGATTACACTGCAGGACATCCACATGTGGTCCTCCAGCTTTTGTGTTGACATGAAAAGACTGTTACTTCTCTCTCTCGTACTGCAGTAGAATGTTTAAAAAGTCTTTATTAGTGTCTCATGGAGGACTTTTAATGTCTGTGGTGGCATCAAGTGGAAGGGATGTAAAAAGGCTGATTGCTCTGTGTGTGTTAGTGAATGGAGTCTTGGAAATAATGCTGCGAACCACATGTTGACAGTGGTGTGGCAGCACCAGTTTGGCATGTAGTCTTGTCATGTAGCTGGCTCACAGTCCCCAGTGTGCTTCACAAGAATCAACTTGGCTCCCAAAACATTCTCTAATGATGTTTAAAATATGTGATAGATTGAAATGTCTGTATAGCCTGAGAACTGATGACATGCAGCAATGCATTTATTAAATTCATGTTGACTTACCTTTGAATAATCTCACCTAATTTTTGCGTAGAGGACTGTGAGGTTCTGTGAACAGTTGTCAACATGTATTCCAAATTCACATGTTTACTATCGAAGAGGACTGGCTCTAAAAAGAATTATTCCACAGTGTATCGCAAGAGACTTCACAGATGTGATTGTGATAAATGAAGATCGCAAAATACCAAATATCCTTGGCTAATTAGATATCATGAAGCATTTTAAAAACCAGATGGCAGCATATGGAGAATTAAATTATTTCAGACTATAGCATTGTTTACTGTAAATAAACATTGTTTTTAGTCATGCTTTAAATGTATAGTGGAATAATCTATGAACGTTCATATTGAATTTCTAGATATTTTATTCTTCACTGTTGTTTCTGTAGTGCATATCTTTCTTAACTTCTGGAATAGATGGGCTTGTGTTAAGTCATTTGCCTGAAGGCCCAACTGCTCATTTTAGGATGAGTAGTGTTCGGCTACGTAAAGAAATTAAGGTGAGTTTATTTTAGTGAGCTTGACCATGCTGGTATAATTATGCTAGCTATAAATTCATCATAGTGTTTTGTTGCTTATTCTAGCGAAAGGGAAAACTCCCACAGAACATCAGCCTGAAATTATTTTGAACAACTTTACAACACGGTTAGGCCACTCCATTGGTCGCATGTTTGCATCTCTTTTTCCTCATGATCCTCAGTTCATTGGTAGACAAGTGGCTACGTTTCACAATCAGCGTGACTACATCTTTTTCAGATTCCATAGGTAAGTGCTCCAAAACTCCAGCCACAATCATGAGAAATGATTTTGTGTGCCTTGCTAATACTGCCTACTGCCTTTTAAAGGTATATCTTCAAAAATGAGAAGAGAGTGGCAATTCAAGAACTGGGACCACGTTTTACCCTGAAATTAAGATCTCTTCAAAAAGGAACTTTTGATTCCAAGTTTGGAGAATATGAATGGCTTCACAAGGTATTATATTTTAGCAATCTCCCAACACTGCTTAATTCTATGTAATAAGAAATATTAATAGTCTAGATGGTGCTTACATACTGTATAACTGGTAGACTACTTTATAAGTAGGGTTGGGACGAATCCAGAATTTTCTGAATCCCTGAAAGGTTCTGGGAATCCATGGATCTCACGAATCTCAAATCTTTTGAATCCTTTTTTAAAAAAAGGTTTAAAAAGCAAGGGGAAGAAGGATAATCTTGGGCAAGACACATTCTCTCAGCCTTAGCAAAAGCCTGGGCAAAGGCAAACCTCCCTCTGAAGAAATCTGGCCAGGACAATTGTCATAGTTTTGCCTCAGGATCTCCCCAGGTTGAAAATGACATGAAGGCCCTTTCTACACAGGCAGGAAAATGCAGATTAATCCCACATTTTCCTGCCTGTGAAAACAGGGCCACATGCTAGAATACAGAGCTAATCCAGGTCAAAACTGGCTTTTCTTTACATAGCTCCTTCTGGCATCCTGGGGTTTGTAGTTTGATGATGCATCAGCACACTTTGGCAGAGAAAGCTGTGACACCTTGTAAAACTAGAAACCCCAGAATTGTGTGAGAAAGAGCTTTGCAAGGAAACTATGCAAACTGTCCTTGAAATCTCAAGAAGACTGTACCTTCCAGCCAATCAGGCCTTTGGTGTGTCCTAGAGGTGCCAACTTTTAAAAACAAATTTTCCTATTACATGTGGTTTGTCATGTGGCTCATGAGAAACCATGACAGACATTTCACTTCTCATTCTGTTTGGGCCTACATCTAGTAGTCGCTGGATGAGATTGTGTGACCTTGCCTTCTGCCCCACTACTTCTGATAGGCGTCAGACCCATTGACCCCAACATTTATACATGCCATTGATTTTCAGCACAGAAAATAGTGCTGAACTTAAATATTGAATGTTCAATTTAAATATATTAGAATATAACCCCAGATGTAATTTCTGAAATTGTTAGCAAACTCCAAGAGAAAAACTCACTTCCTTGCCATCTCCCCTTGTGTGTCTGGTCTCCCAGGTTTTCAGGCATCCTGGTTTCCAACAAACTATTTAGTTGGTGGATTGGAAAGTTTCGGTTTGCCTATTTTAGCATAGGGGATTCAGATTTGTGAATCTCGAATCCTTGCCAAGCATTCGCAGATTTGGTTGGCCCATCCCTACTTATAAAGAGCGTTTGTTTTATTCAATATGTATAAAAGTAGGATTCCTTACAGTTATGCAGCATCCACTGTTACCGACCCTTTAGTGTAGTTGTGGAACCTGTTGCCTTCCACATGTTGTTAGACTGCAGTTTCTGTTAGCCCAGTTCATTGGCTGGGGCTGAAGTCAAATTTCAGTTCAAACATTTATTAGGCCATAGACTCCCCATACCTATCCTGACTACTTGCCCTTGTTTGAGTACAAAAATGCTTTGGATATGCTAAGATAAAGCAGAGCTATACACCAGGTTCACATCTACAGTTGTGTTACTGACTCACTGAGTATTTCTTTGCTTTGACTAACGCAACTTTAAAAGTCTAAAATCATTCTGAGGATCACCTACCTTCCTGTACCTATAGTCGAAAGGTTATTCATTTTTAAGTTGTCCTTGTAGCCAAATTAAAATTTCCATTACCAAGTACCTTCTCTCTCTTCTTAATCAAATCATCAGGATCATACCGAGAACAATTTTGCTTTCATTGGAGCTTGTTCCCGCATAAATTTAATTTAGCTAGTTATTTAACAAAGTGATTAGATAACTTGACACAATAAAAACAAGTCTTTGAGATTTAAGTCCCACACAGTGGGGCTTCTGAGATGTGTATAAGCTGTGTCTCCTTGGTTTCTGGTGCACCGTTTACTGTGATAGGAAAATTCTGTTTTCCTCACCCTTAGCTCTTATAATTGGAATGAGAAGGTGAATGAGCAGGCTGTTTGTATATGTGATGTATCTTGGAAAGCTTCGGAGCCCTACCTATCACCTTTACAGCTTCATACTTGTAGCTAGGCCTCATTTGGAGTGCACGAGTGCTGCTTCTGTTCCTTAGAACCAAATATAATCCCAGCCTTTCTTTCCTGCTCTGCAGGAAAAGGTTGGCGCTTGCTGGTGCAGTCAAGGCATGTCCCAGGGTCTCCTTGCAGTGTACATCTGTATTGGCAAACAGCAGAATTGCACCTTGGATCTCTGAGAGCTCATTTCCAGTACTTGTCTGTATAGTGTGACAGCAGGCATGTTTATGGCACCACCAGCCCCAGCCTAGTTTACCTGCTGTGAAGAGAAAGAGTAGGACTTGGTGGGAAGAGATGCTTCTTGGGTTACTTTTGTCTGTCTCGTATAGTAATTCATACCTATTGCTGAAGGACTGGATGAGGATGGTCTTCATTAGCTTTAGAGTTTCAGACAGTTCTAACAGACAGATGTTTCTGCCTCGTCTCCCTCTGTACTCCCCAAAATAGGAGAGGAGGTTGAGGCTTTGCTTGCAACTGTTACTGAAGACTGTTGATCAAGTTGCCATGATGGTGGTGAATGGATTTGCTGCTTATAGTAGTGGTTGAAGTTCTTTCTAGATCATTTTTAAGTAACAAAAATGAAGGGTGAAATTACACAATAACCTAAATATCTCTTGTTTTTCAGCGTCGTGAAATGGACACAAGTCGAAGAAAATTCCACCTATAACAGCAAACTAGCAGAGCTGCTTTTTCTTTTCTTTCCTACTGAGTTAACAAATGGACAGAGGCTGGGTTATCATTACCTTATGGCTATTCCTGGTCTAAAGGGTAAAGTTCCGTAAAGAAATTATTTTACAATATACTTTATGGATGAACAGTTAGACTGATGCCTGTCATCTTCAATGCCTTGAAATAACTTCCCAATTGTGCTTCTGTATATTTACAAGGAGCAGAATTCCCATGTTACAGTGACAAGAAATCCTATCAGCTGTCCACTCATGAAGAATTAAGAACTTTTTATAAAGTGCTGTTTCATAATAATTTATCAGTTCTCTGCTGGAGTGATTCCTCATCAGAGGTACTATTTTGGAACTAGAACCCTGCTATACATCTAAACCACCACAGGCTGTGAGTTGTTTCTCAAGATTAATTGTCAAAAGTAAACATTAACACAATTTTTACCTTCCGTGCTTTTCGTGGCCTCTTCTCTGCTTACAATACAAATCACTATTATATTCAGTAGTCAAATATGCAAGATTAGTTTCTTATGTGGGAAAAGAAGAGTAAGGGAAAGTGTTTGGTTTCAAGCTGTTTTGTTTAGAAGAACAAAATGGAATGTAGTGCCAGCCACTATTGCCCATTTATATGTACTAAGCAAAAGAATGCAATTCTGCATTTTCAACATCAAGTAGAAATTTTCATTTCCTCCCAGATTTTCCAGGGCTAGTTCATTGAAAGCAGATGTGGTTCACAGTTCCACTGGTGGTAATTAAAATTTTAAGGGAGAAGACTAGTATGTCACAGACCATTTCTGCACTACACTGTTAGAGTGCTGCTATTCCACTTCCAACATCCTGTGGAATCCTGGAGTTTGCAGTTTAGGGAGGGGCATTTAGAATTCTCAGCCAGAGAGCTCTTGGGCCTCAGTAAACTAACAACCCCAGAATTTCACAGGATGTTGAAAGTGGAATAATAGCACTTTAACAATGTAGGGTGGAAATGGCCACAGTGAACCAGTTCACGTGTAGTGCTAAAGCACAGTTTACCATTACATGCATGAACAACTGTATTTTGACATTGTCAGAACTGGGGGAAGTTGTGGTTTAAACTACTGCTTGTCTAAATAAGCCAGCTTGAAACAATAGCTAACACTAGGAGTTTTCAGTTTACATATAGTATCAAACTATGTTCAGGTGAAAAGGAAAGCAAATGTTTTTGATGTCCTTGCAGAGATGTACAAGGAAGCAGGAAAGCCTGGAGCTTCTTATATCTTCAACAAACAGGTTTAATTTTATGACTAAAATAGGACTGTTCTAAACTGAATCAGTGTCCGGTATTAGATATATGTTAAAGGGAACATCTCTCTAAATAAAACTGACGTGATCCTTGCTCAGATATGAATATTCATACTCAACCCAGTAACGATCAAATTTTGGTTTGACCTATTTTGCATGGACATTTCATTTTTGTTTGGTACTTTGCTTTCAGAGAAATGTCATTAATAGTTACACAATTATGTAGTAAATTTCAAAATTTGTTTTTTAAAAATATGAAATTTCTCCTTTTTATGAAGTCAGTGCTGAACAGAATTGTAAAATAACATTGTCTAGTGGTCAGATTTGTTTTGTATCAATCCATTCTTAAATGCAAATTAGATTCAGGCCTAAATTCTGTTGTTAGTCTTGACTAGAATGAATCAGTCTACTGGATTTATCTAGGTCACCATTCAATAATTGATTGTGTCTGTTCTAGTTGCGATTTAACCAACAGGATACCAACCACATACAGCTTTCTCTTGTCTGAAACATCCTCTGACTAAATTTCTTCATTGAATGCCAGGCTTATAATCAGTGTATGGTAGGGCATACTTAAAGATGGAGTTTGGCACCAGTTGACTAGAGAAAAAGGAAAATAAATTAATGCCTTGAGAATAAAAGCTGCCCGTTCCAAGACGGTATTACAATTATCTGAATTTGCAAATAGTTTTATAGAGGTTATAAATATATTTGGTGTCTGCTATAAACACTATTTTGTATTCAGGGTCTTAAAACTATTGGTACAGCCAGCTGAGTAGACTATGTTACAGCATTTTACTTCCTCAAGCAAGTAAGAAAGGTATGAAGAAAACTTGCATTGTGAAAACACAAGCATTCTTTATCCGCCTTATAAAACTTTACATTAGCATTGAGTGTGATTAAGGCAACTCTTTATTGCTTGAATATAAAATTGATTCCCTCATGATACAGAAGTTATTGCAGCTAGCATGCAGTTCGTTTAGCGAGGTAGATTGTAAGAGTTTTGACAACAGTAGCAGTATTACTAGGTCTAAGTTGGCACAATAATGCAAAGTTTCTGTACTGGTTCCAAGCCGTCTTGCTTTGTTTCCACATACGTCATATGTATCAACAGTTAGGGAAAGTTGTTAGAAAATCTGAAAAACAAACAAACAAAAACCTTGCTGAAGTTAAGCATGATATTCCCAAGGTGAGCATGTCATCTGCTGAGAATGATTTCTGGAACTCACAACTAACTTACATCCAGTAAGATTCTTAAAGTAGTTCGTGATACAGATAGCGGAGGACTATGAGAATATTAAATATACTGAAGAAATCATTCCCCCTCTCTTCAGCGATAAATTTTCTCAACGTCACAATGGAATTTTCCCAGTTGGGCTTCAGTTGGGATGGAGGTATTCTAAGAAGGATCAACTAGCCTTCGTGTATACTTTGGTAGCTACGACAACACAACATTGGTTTATACAAAGATTGTAAGATACATAGTATATGTAATCAAACATATACTCAAGATCATGGAAGATGAAGGTTGTTCATAGATATTACCTTTATATAGCTAGTCAATAAAAAACATTTTTATTGCAAAATAGGTCAATACCTGTCAGAAATTAATAATTCCATAAATGTTCTGAATTACAAGAGATTAATAAAGTGGGCCCTCAGTATCCACTAGGGTTTGATTCCAGGAACTCCCATGGATACCAACATTTGTGGATGCTTAAGTCCCATTACGTACAATGGTGTAAAAAATAGCGTCCCTTATATAAAATGACAAAAAACAAAGTTTGCTTTTTTTTAAAAAAAATACTTTCAAGCCATGGTTGGTTGAATCCATGGGTGTGGAGGGCTAACTATAGTTTAGACTCACTACTTCTATGAATAGGACAGTTTCTCATAGACTAGGGGGTGAGCAGGGTGCAGCCACATGTGCCCCCATGGTGACTGAAATTTATTTCTTCCAAAATGTCCTGTAAAGGCTGTGGAAAGCATTCCTGCCATGTTGGGGGAGAGCAATTTTAAGCCCAGAAAAGGCTTTCAAACAAAGGGGGGGGGACTTCATGGTTACTTCCTATTGTAATAAAAGTTCCCTCCTGCACCTAATAAGTACTTGCCTAAATACCCTAAAGGTACCAGATCCTGACTGATCTTGGAAGCCAAGCAAGGTCAGCTCTGGTTTGTATTTGGACAGGGGACCACCAATGAATACCAGGTGCTGTAGGCTGCATTTTAGAGGAAGGAATTGGCAAGAAAACCTTTCGAAAAAATGGTGAGATGCAGTCGTCTGGTCTCTTGCACGGCTAATGTGCTCCCTAACCTCCAATAGTTGCCCAACTTGTCTCAGACTTCGTCGTTAATGTGCCTTCAAGTTGTTTCCTCAATTTATGGTGACCCTATTGCAGGGTTTTCTTACCAAGATTTGTTCAGAGGGAGTTTACCTTTAGCTCCTTCTGAGGCTAAAAGAGTGTGACTTGCCTAATGCCATCACCCAGTGGGTTTCTATGGCCACTTAGAGAACTTTCTTCTCTACAGTCCTAGTTCAACACTCAAATCACTACACCACACTGGCTCTCTAAGTTAAACTTAATCCTTTATAAAATTTACACTTAAGGCCATTTGAGCACTGTGAGATAGTTTCCAGAAAGTCTTCTAAAAGGTGATTTAATGAAAATTTCAACTGTTAATTGGTTTAATATTCTTTTAGCCTTTATTTTTATCGGTGTACACTATTCAGATTGTTTTTATTGTACATTGCTCTGTGATCCTTGGATATATGGCAGGATATAAACATTTTAATAAACAAGTAATTCTGTGTAGTGCAAGATTTGTTCTTGCTATACTTAAGAAAGCTAAAGACATACCATGAAGACTTACCATGAAAAGAGTCCATGTATTTCACAAAGTCAGAGAAATGAACAGACTTTCTGTGGTCTAAATGGATTTGTACTTGAAGATACTCCTGTTAATAAAGGATCATGGTGTGCATTCTGCAAACAAAACTGCTTTAAATCAGCTGCAGCTTGTGAAACCTGCAAACAATGAAATCCACCATTGAATGACTGCTATATACTTACTGAGTGATAAAATAATTCAGTTAGTTAGAAATGAAAGTAGGTTCACCATGCCTAGCAAAATGGGTGACCTGATTTGACGGTAGACAAATGTTACTCAAAGTGGTGGTCTCAGTCCACTATGAGTTTCCAAGAAAAGAACAGTTGTCACTGGGCACAAAAATGATACCGGTTCCTGCAAACGGAAAAACCTGCCAGTCTGCCGCATTGGGTGATTGTCTTCCATTCTTGCCTGTGATCTACAGCAGTGCTTCTCAAGCTATGTTCCTGTTGTGTAAAATGGTACCATTGCTTGTATAAATGTACATACAAAACTAAACGAGTTTATAGATTTTCTGTGAAGAGGAACCACAAGTACCTATGAAACTTCTCCATCTGACTTGAGGAAACCTCTGTGTAAGTCCCACCCTTACATCAACAATGCAGGCTCCACCCAGTAATAATTCCCACATCCTTGAGCTAGTCCAATTACAACGTTGTTTGAAACACATTGCTAAAACTGGAAACAGAACTCTTTCTTGAAATGGGAAACAAAAAGTTCTTTTTTAACTGTTGGATACTAAGAAAAGCAATGCAAATGTCCTTCAGATGTAAAAATATTTTATTTTATGGAACTATATCCCTTCCTCTGAAGGTCTCAAACTTTTTTTAAAGAAAAAATAGTTGCTCTGAAAAACAGTATCTGAAGAGCATTGCTTTCATAACAGTCTTTGATGGAATGAAGTACAAAAGGATGTTTAAAATATATTGACTAAGCAACTAACCTATTAATGAAGTTTTGAAAATGAGTTACCAAATTCTAACTCAATAAGCAGATGGCCTCAAAATTACTATGTGCCCTTACAGGACTGCATAGCTTGGGATGGTAGAAGGTAGATTGAGATCTACCAGTAGACATTTGCATGGTGTGCAGTAGAACTACAAGGACTTCTGACCCCCCTTCCCCCGCAATTTTTTAACATGAGCAGCAACCTGGTAACTTCGGGGATCTCATTAGCTGTACTTTCGACGGTAACAAGGATTTAGCTTAACTGGGAAGCAAGTTTAGCAGGTACAGACTGGTGAGGTGCATTCAGCACTGATATCCCCAACATCACAATTCTTTAATTCGAATTGTGCCTTTCGCAAAAAAGATCCTGGGAATCCGATTTAAACCACAAGACAAAAGCTAGAAGCAGCTCCCACAACCTTGAAGTCTCTTCACTTCTGCTCCCACTGCTTATGTGGCCATGGGTACATCACTGGATCGCGCAGGTAAACGGTTTTGAATGCTGAATAAAGGGCTGTAACGATCAAGTCCTCTTGGTTAACTAAGGCGGAATGTGGAATTTTAAAGTCGGGATCAGGTAAGAGCAAAGTGCTAAGCACTTTCTCCTCCCCAGCCTTCCCTGCACCGCAAGACACTTCCCCATTTTGCTGGGCGGGCTCTTAAGTCACGTTTGCCAGACGACTCTTGAAATGCCCCGCCCGTCCTCCCTCCCTCCAGACAAGCCCCCCGCCTTCATTTCAGGAAAGCTCCCGCCATCTCAACTTTGAGAGAAAGAGGAAACTGGAGGAAACAAGCAAAGGCAATCCTAGCGCGGATCAGATTTGGGCGGAGGAAATAACGGGACCCGCGGTGCTGCCTGTAACGGCCGATCTCTAAAAGGGGCCATGAGGTGGCTCCCTTAAAGCCTGAGGGGTGGGGACTGTTTTACCACAGGGCAAAAACAAAGGCAGGAGCCCGCCCGATGCCGTGGTTTAAGTATAGCATTAGACAAGGGCCACTTCTGCGCTACATTTTTTTAGGGCTGTTACTCCACTCCCAACATCCTGTGGAATCCGGGGGTCGGCAGTTTAGGGAGGGGCCTTTAGAATTCTCAGCCCGAGAGCTCCTTGGCCTCAGTAAACTGCAAAGGCCAGAACTCCACAGGATGCTGAAAGTGGAACAACCACACTGTAACAGCGCAGTGCAGAAAGGGCTTCCAACTCTGGAGGCGAGAACTCGAATCCCCGTCCCGCCGTGAAACCCGCTGGCTGACCTTGAGCAAGTCACACTCTCTCAGCCTTAGAGGAAGGCAACCCCCTCCCCCTTGAACAAAGCTTGCCAAGAAAACCCGCTGACAGGGTCGCCTTAGGGCCGCCTTGAAGGCACACAACGCAAAGGCGCTCTGTACATGTTCAGAGACGCCCCCGCACCATTGCTTCCCGCGCCACAGGCAGGCTCCTATGCGCGCTTTACACCAATCCCCTCCCCAAATCAGAGCCTATCTCCTCCGACGGAGGAGGAGGCGGAAGAGCCATGGAGCGCTGCCTCTTCTTTCCCTGGAGGGCGCGTAATGGCGGCCGAGTCGTTTCGCCCCAGCCGCCGTCCCTCGTCCCCCTACCCCCCCCCCGCCGAGCGGGCGCTCACCTTCACGCGGCTGACGCTGGCCTCGAGGCGCAGCTGTTGCACCACTTTCTTCATGGCAGCGACGTTGGAGGACATGGTCCCCCTCGCGCTCGCTCACACAGGCTGTTTGTGGGGGGGGGCGCGGGCGGCGAAGGCCGAGACAGACGGGCGAGGGAAGGCGGCTTCTCGTAAACTTTCTGCCCAAGTTTCCGGCCCTTGGCAAACTCTCCCGCCCATAGACTGGGAAATGAGTAGACTCGCCCACAGCGCTCGCTAGCGGGCTCCCTTGTGGCTTTTCTCCCCCCTGCCCTCTCCCTCAGCGGAAGGCAGTGTTTCCCTTAGACAGCAAAACTAAAAGCCAGGGGTTAATCTGGCTGTTTGCATCCCGCCCCGTCAAGAAAATTAGGGGGAGAGATGCGAGTTCACTGTCTAATTCGGGTCTTAGTTTGGGAAAATAAGTTTTTGAGTTCCTACATATTAAACACTGAAGGATTAGCTAGGCTGACCATTAAACAAAATCCAAAACACGCATTGGTGAGTCTTTTTATTAGGCCAACCTGAAACATAACGCTGACTTTCGGAACTCACTGGCTTCTTCATCAGGATGTCCCTGTGTTGCCAGGTCTGGCGATGAATTTATGTGTAATGGGCGCAGGATCTTCCTGGGGGAAAAACCTAATTCTACCAAAAGAGATTTGAGGAGAGGATCAGAGCTGATCTCAAAGACAGAGACGTTATGGCTACACCTGATGACTGAAATTATGCCCTTCTTTTCCAGCTTTCGCCCCGTTGTATCAGAAGAGCGGGGAGGGGAGGCTAAGGCCATTTCCGTACTAGACTGTTAAAGTGCTATTATTCCACTTTCAACGTCCTATGGAATCCTGGGGTTTGCCTTTCAGGGAGCGGCCCTTGAGGATTCCATAGGATGTTGAAAGTGCAGTAATAGCGCTATAACAGGCTAGTGCCGAAATGGCCTACATTGCAGGGCTGCCGTAGCCCAATTCCCACCTCCCTACATACAGTACGGGGGCATGAGTGTTTCCATTGGAAAGAAACTTTCAAATGCTTAAGAAAAAAAAAATAACGTGGAAGGGAGCCCGGAATTCTTGCTCTCCTAACAATGGGCTTCCGAGTGTCTCATTTTCGATTTCCAGCCTCCAGTCTAAGGTCCTGTGCGCGAGCCACGGGAGGGGCGGAGGCCGAGACGGCCTTAAAGGGGCGCTGGAGGGGAAGGTGGCGGGCGCTGGATACTCCTCCTGGGGAAGGAGGGAGGAGTGGTTTTCCCCCCTTCGGTCTCGCGCTCCCATCGTCATAGAAAGCTCGTTGCCGAGTCCTTAGGCCCAAGGAGAACGGTTGCTATGGATACCTACATGAAGAATAATTCAGGAGTAATCCTGACTCATTTCCATTTCACTCCAGCCTAAGTTGCTCACTTTCTTTTCCTCTTTTATTTTTATCCTTTCCTCCTTTTTTTTTTTTTTTAGAAAAATCCTTTCCCCTCTTCCTCTCATTTGGCAGGTTTTCTGAGAAATTTTAATTTTCTAGGCCAGTTTTGAGGTGGCATTGGATTTGGTGAAGGAGGTTGTTCCTATGTGCCTTCAAGTCATTTCAAAGTTACAAGCGGCCCTAAGGGGAACCTATCACAGAGTTTCCTGGGGGCTGAGAGAGTGTGATGCGCCCAACAGGTTTCCATGGCCGAGCAAGGAATCAATTCCTGGTCTCCAGGATCGTAGTCCGGTGCTCAAACCACTACACCATGCTGGCTTGAAGGAAATACCAATAAAATGGCCAGATTTGCTTCATGCTAATTTCATTTGAGTTCACTTACTTATAGTTAAAGAAACTGGGTTAACACAAAAGACACTGGGATGAAGAGAATCTGAATTTTTATATAGAGAGAGATCTATCTATAAAAAAAATATGTGCATGAGTTTTCTGTATGTGTGGGCTTACTGGCCAATAGTTGCCACCTGTGTAGGCCTTTTGGCAGCAGCCAGGCCCGCCAAAATAATACTTTTTCCTTGTCAGTTTCTATCCATGATAGAAAAGTACTGTCTCCTACATTTCTAAGTGTGAGGCCCCTCAATGTACCCAGGAAAGAAAGTGGCAATCCTACATCTTGAAATTATTTACATTTTTTTTTTTTTACAATATCAATATTGATGGTATCTGTTAATGAAATCTGCTGGAAAATGTCAAAGATGGTGGGATAAACATGAGACAAGATAGTAAAAGCTTAAACTGGAGGAGTGGGATGGTGTGAAGCAAATTACTGCAAGATAATAACATCCCTCTGTTTGTTTTAAGAAGAAGGATGTCCTGAAGACCAGGGTTTAGTTCCTCACTTGGCCATGGAAATCCACTGGGTGACTTTGGGCACATCGCACACTCTCAGCCCCAGACAACCGTGTGATAGGTTTGCTATAGGGGTCACTATATGCCAGAAATGACTTGAAGGCAAATGACAACGACAACAACAACAACAACAACTTTTGGGGAAGGACAAAAACCAGGAAGAGAACAGTGAATTGTCTATTTGGACCAACTTATTTTAAAATGTACAATTTGCCACTCAGCCAAAGTGATCAAGGTGGCAAGAATATCTGTGTATCTTTAATGAAATACTGACTTTCACAGAAGATAGGATCAGAAAATCAAAATCACTAGATCTTGTGAGCACAGACTATTATAGTATTGGTCCCTGCAATAATGTGGTGAGGACAAGGATTAAGCACTAGGTTCACATGCACTGGGCATCATGTGAATGATTCACTATGTGAATTTGTGATTAACATGATGCACCTAGTTCTTTCCCAAAGAGGATGTAAGTATTGTGTCTGTTAAATCAACTACAATATATACTTGTGTATAAGTCAGCATTTTGTATAAGTCAAGGGCAGGTTTTGGGGCGAAAATTATCATTTTTGGTATGACCCATGGATAAGTCAAGGGTCATTCCATGGAGAGGGAAAAGCGCCAGTGCTGCCTTAGGGGGCCAGCTGCCCCTGGCTGCCATTCTTCCATCCAGGCTTTCAAAAAGGAGGATGCCTGAGTGGGAAAGAAGGGGAAAGCTCCTTTTTTGATAAACATTGAAGTACAGTATTAACTCTTATCAAAAAAAGGAACCATCCCCATCTCTGAGTAGATAGTTAAAAGGCAAGAGCTTAGTCTGTCCTGGACTACGGCCATTTCTGCACTACACTGTTATAGTGTTATTATTCCACTTTCAACATCCCATTGAATCCTGGGGTTTGCAGTTTAGGGAGAGGCATTTAGAATTCTCAGCCAGAGAGCGCTTTGGCCTCAGGAAACTACAAACCCTAGAATTCCACAGAATCTTGAAAGAAGAAGAATAGCACTTTAACAGTGTAGTGCAGAAATGGCCTACAAGAAGCACCAACCCTCTTTACTCTCTCAGCACTCCTTTGAGAGGAAGCACTATTTTCTCACCCATGCATTCAAAAAGTCTGGAAGCGGAGAGTAGAGGGGGTTAGTGATTCCTTTAGATTCTCCTGAGATGGAACAAACACTCACTTTTCACCGCTCTCGTCAGAGAAGAGGATGGTTCCTTTTTTGATAAGAGTTAAGGTACAGTACTTACATTGAGCCATGAATAAGTTGACTCAGGTTTTCTGGGTCAATTTTTTTACTAAATTTTTTTGTCTTATACGTAAGTATATACAGAAATTCACAATCAACTGTCATTTATGTGATCTGCAGGCTGGAATCCACCAGCCCCTTACACACAGACACAAATTAAACTTACTGATTGTATTAGTTCCAAGCTGCCTAAACTTATATTCGTGTTCTTACTTTCACATACTTTGTCTAAGACTGTATTATGCTTTCCTATCTAGTCCCATTTACATTTTTAGGTAGGCATACTTTCCATTTTAGCCAATGCCAAGGAAACAGTGTATTGGTATTTGTATTATTAGCATTGTGGATGGGGAGGAAAGAGGATTAAATTCAGGGATTAATTTTTCATAATACTGAAGTTATATTCAGAGTTATTTAAATTTATTCTTGACTACTGTCTTTTTACAGTTTAAATTGCACTGATGAAGTGATGAGGTAGAAACTGTCTTTATTCTGTTTGACTGTTATCTCCATGTAAGCAAAACAAATAAAGCAGATCTTAGATTACTAGAGTAAATCTCAGTTACCTGGCCCTGATTATGCAACTATGTTACTATGGTGATATTTATTTGTACTGAGGGAGTGTTCATATCAAAGGGTGTATCTACTCTGTTAGTCAATATTTGGATCTTTTTTGTTTGTTTCAGATTCTCTAGAAACAAAGTATTGTGCTCCTCTGAAGTTTTCTCTGTTCTAAATCCAACACTTGAAAGAAATGGAAACATATATGAAATATAGAACTTTGCCTCTAAGAAACCTACAGAATTTTCCTTACTATGCTAGATAATGTTTATAAAAGACGTAACTGAAAAGGGGGGAAAGTTGTCCAGAATGCTGCATGAGGAAGGAAAGCAATCAAGAAATATGCCATCTAATCAGATCAGACCTCGCACATCAGAGGTGAGAAATAATGTTTCTGAATATATATATATATATATATATAGCATATTTTAAATTTAATTTAGATTATCTTGCATTTTTTCTGGTATAGATTGATGAAGTAAAAAGATATATAAAACAACACAAAGAAAGAAGCCCCTTAAATACCTTCCAGTTGTAGGTATTAGTTACCTATCTTACTGTCTATGAGGGGTAGTGGGATAGTCAACCAAATAAGTTTCTTTGCTGTTTATTTACATCTAGGCAACATTGATATTGGAGATGTTTGAGTACTGAGTATCCATTGTGAACAATTGTTTGTCTCAGTTAGGGACAGCAGTAGTGGGAAATGAAGTCTCACTGGTTCTCATGCCTGTCATCATTTTAACTTTAGAGATGGTTTCATAGTACTATACTGAGGACCAATTCAGATGGTATGGTGGCAATAGCTGCTAGCTATGGACATGAGTGCTCCCAGGATTCCATGACAAATAGAGGTATTAGCAACACAACGTCACAGACAAAGGAGTGCTGGGCAATCTACCAGGGAAGTAGAACTCCTGCCTTTCTACTACTATCCTTTACATCAGATAGCATTGGGAGCCTAATAATTGTACAGATATAATGGAGGGAGGAGCAGCTTGATCAGGATGACAAAGCCCCATCTCTCTTTTTTTTTCATTAATTCTATTTTCCTAATTATGGGCACCTCTCTCAACTTCTGCATAAATCAGTGGAGTCATAAAGGTACCAGGTAGATTGGCTGGATTACAAGCAAGTTCTGCTGTAATCCATTTCCCGTTGAAGGGAAATTTTAGATGTTCACTTGAATGGAGATAAGAGATTTTCCTTTCACCTCCTTCTGCTTTGTTATCTTCTGTTACGCTTTCGCAAGAATATTTCAAAGGTAGTATCACGTTAAAGCTGGCAAAATACCTTAAATGCACCAGATCCAATCTGATCTTGGAAGCTAAACAGGATCAGCCCTGGCTGATACTTTGATGGGAGACTACCAAGAAATACCAAGTGCTGTAGGCTATATTTCAGAGGAAGGAACTAGCAAAACCACCTCTGAGTATTCCTTACCTAAGAATACCCTATGAAATTCTCAAGGTCACCGTTAGTTGACAGGTGACTTGAAGGCACGTACACACATAAAGTGTTCTGTTAAACAAGGATATACTCAACAGAGACCCATCACAGGCCAGTTGTGGAGGCAGGTGATCATGTCCAGGCTGTGTGCAGAATGAATGTGGACTATTTCATTGCGGATGGTACTGTTTCATGGGGGGGCACACACATTTCCCCTACATTAATGTGACATAACAAAATTTTAGCTGATCAGAATATCATCTAACTGTCCTGATCTGGCAAGGACATTTCTGACTAATCCTCTGTTATCCTACTTTTTCAGCTGTCTATAAAATCTCCCAAATTTTCCCTCATCCTCCCATTTTCTCCCTTTCTCAACAGCTTCACTTACTGCCAATTGAGTTTAAAGTCCAAAAGTAGTTTGCACTCAGTTCAGCAGGCAAGAGAGGAGAGGAATGGAGGGGGCAGAATGTTGCTCTTCTCAGTGGGCTCAGACAAAGTCAAATGCTGCAGCCTTTCTTAGCTTGTACATTCTTCCTCATGAGTGAGTTTTGCCATCTTGATCACACTTTAATGTTGCCTGGCCACACATATCACAGTTTTCTTCTGTGAAGCGTAGGAGGGTGTGCCAATGCACTGCTTGTATTAGCTTCCAGGAATGTATACTATGCTTCCACATCTGAGAGGACTTCACAGATTACTGGTGTGAATTGATCTACAAGATAATTTGTTTTCATTTTAAAGTACTGTGTGACCTAGGTCTAGGAGAGCTGAAATCTGTTTCTCATGAAGGTCCATCAGTGAAATCTTTTTTTGTATATTTCTTTTCTATCAGAGGGATAAACAATTTGTTTCAAGTGACATTAAGATCCATTGGGGAGGAAAAGAGTAAAAGCAGGAAATTGTGTCTAAATGATGCAATAGCTGGATAAAAAGTATTGGCTGTAACAGAGAACAGAGCACATTGGGACTCTGCTTCAATCACCAAAATTTCTTGAGCTGGCACTGGCTGTCAGACACCTGATAACTTTTCCTCAGCTATCGGTGGATCTTTCTTGTGGCCCTTTGGTTGAGGAGATTCTTGTCACCAGAGATCTGCCACACTGGAGACATTGGTTTATTTCTGTAGCTGCATTTATTTATTAGACAAACTGTGTAGTCTTTATTGGCTTGCTACACTGGTAGTGTTCTCATGATTTTCATCATATTGTACTTGAGAGGCATCTGAGTCAGATTTCTCCTCTTCCAGTTCCTCTGCATTCTCCTTGCTCAGTTTTTTTCTCTCTCCTTCCATTATTTTCCTGTAGTGCCACTTTAGTTACCTCTTCTTGTTTTTCCTCCTTACTGCAATTCTGCCTTGCAAATTTCACTCAGTGTTGTTATCGTGTGCCTTCAAGTTGACTCTGACTTTGGACAACCCCCTTCTAGGTTTTTTTGGGGAAGATTTATTCTAAGAAGGTTTGCCACTGACTTTCTCTATGGCTGAGAAAGTATTATTTGCCCAAGGTCATACAGTGGGTTTGTGCGACTGAACAAGGATTCAAACCCCAGTCTCCCAGAGTCCTAGGTCATCACGCCGACCACTAACTGCAATGGCTCTCATGCTGATTTCACTGTTCTTTCTCATGTTTGGGATGAAAGAAGCACTAGATGCATGTGTGCTTTGAAATTCCTTCTTAACAGTGCTCCACATAGTAGGAAGAGAATTAGAGGTTTGGGGTATACAGATGCAGCATCCCATGGCACTGTCTCTTGTTTCTACTGCAGTGGTGTTCAGTAGCTTTGCCACTTTCCCATTTTAATTGTATACTGATATGTCATTTCAACATAGCATGCAGTCTTTAAATGGAATGCGTTTCCTGCTTTATTTTAGATTTAAGTGCTGCGTTGTTACAGATTTCCCAATAAAATTGTTTATTGTCAGCTCACAATACACTTAGGTAATTGAGAGCAATGTTTTAACATTTATGTCAATTAAAGTTATTATAATCAGTGCAGGAACACCTACGTAGTGTTCTCTAATGTAAAACTCTCTTGAAATTTAGCAATAGTAATTTTGGGAAAAGACCTATCTGTATATTATTGGGCAATACGTTATTCTGTTTCAGATACTATCAGCAAGAAGCTTGCTGGTTCTATATCATATAGCTGATCTGTTGCACTTTTAGATTTTGGTGGTGTCTCCCACTAAACTTCCATGGATTTAAATGATAGGCACAGAACTGAGCACATTAGCTCTTTTATTTACCTCATCTGATCACAAATATTTTCTATTCTGAGATGAGATTACACTACAAGATTTTAAATTTACTCCTTAGCATACAGTTCAACATGATGTGCTGCATAATTGGGAAAAATAGTACCATGTCATTGCAAGAGCCCAATGACCTGAATCTCATCTTATTTGACACAACCTTCATTCAGGTAGGTTTACACCTGCCTTGCTTTTCCAAATGGTGTGAAACATCCAAACCAATGCCTTAATTGGGTTTGATTTCTTCTGAAAGGTCATTGGAGGTTTGTGTTTTTCCACATTTAATGCAGTTTGCACAGTTGCAGGCACACAGGTTAACTACTCCAGTAGCAACCCTCCCCACATCAGCAACCCATGGAAAGGCAGACCCTTACAAACAGCACCTCCTTTCTAGGGCCACCAGCTCAACTCTCCCTTCTCTCTGACTAATAACTGTACTTTCTCCTCCATTCTTTTTTCTTTTCTCATAGGGAACTACCTTATGTTATATTTTATATTTGGCTGCAGGGAGGGAAGAGTGTCCTGTGCGGTATTCTAATACAGGGGTAGGAATCATGTGGTCCTCCAGTGGTTGTCAGAGGGCCAATTCTAGCAGCCCTAATCATATAGTCAATGGTGAAGGATGCTGGGAATTGCAACCAGACAGCACCTGGATAGCTGAATGGGTCCCATATGCATGGTATCACTTGACATTCACTGAAACACAGCACCAGGAATAACAGTGGAGTGTTAAAGCTCCTTTGTCAGGTCAAGTCTTGTCTCAGCTTAGGAGATCATCTTGAGACAACCCCATGGTGATAATCCTGTTCATGTTTTGTTTTGAAAAGCAGGATATAAATAATTAAATAAAAATACATTTTAAAAGTTGATAGCAAAGCCCATAACAATAGGATGCAGCCTTCTGTGCAGATTAGCATGTCTGTCATTTCAGAAAAGAAAACACAATGTTTGAGAACACTATTAATAGTTTCTATTGCTATTACAGGACTATTTCTTTAAATTATTTTTAACTCATGTAGTATATTGATAATGGGCTAATTGCTTATAGAATTTTAATTTATTTAGCTCTTAGAACTTCACGTTTTTTATGTTCCGGAGGAAGTGTGGGATTTCCAGTTGAATACAGTTCCTGTAGATGTGATCAGCAAGTTCTTTTCAGCTGGTTTTATAAGGTGAGTTGCATTCGAATAAGGAACAGCAGAATTGTCAAAGGAATTCTAATAACTGTCAGTTACTTAAGCACTTACTTTGATTTGCATAGATTTCTAAAGGCTAAAATATATGTGACAAGAAGTTTAGGTGATTCTTCCAATTTTTTTTTTTTTTTTTGGTAGAACCAAAAGCCATGACATACCTTTCAACTGTCCAAGCTTGCCACAAACAGCTCTGATTAATCCTCTGCCATCCTACTTTCTCAGTTATTTTTAAAATGTCCCAGCTTCTCTCTGTCATCCTTCTTCCACATTCTCCCATTTTCCCATCCCATTTTTATTCTAAGAATAATACTGTAAAGTAAGCTAGACTTTAAAAGTATAATTGGCTCAAGGTGACCACATGAATATTACGTTACAGGGAAGCTGGGATTTGACCTCATCTAAAAGGTACACTGGACAGTGGGGGTAGTGACTATGAACACAGAATAGATCTGAGAGAAAGCTGTAATTTTGAGCAGGTCTGATGATAGTGTTTTGATTTTAGATTAATATATCATGCTGTGCGCATACTTGAATATATACCAAGTAATTCTATTTATTGATTTGTGATTTGTTTTTGTTTTCTTCCTTCTTTTTTCACACTTTCCAAGACTCGGTATATAAATTCTAGGATTTTTTTTTTCTGGAAACACTATTTTATGTGCTCTTCCTTATTAATAACTTTTGCTCTCTTGTTGTCTGGCCAAAGCCTTCTGTTCATACTCTGATGCTCATGAGCTACACGTGGGTTTCATCTTTGAAATATTGGAGAGAATTTGATAGAGTTAGTGGACTGGGTTCTTTAAATCTCTGCTGTCACTTTGTCCAAGATGAACTTCAAGATGGTTTTTGTCCCACAGGCTTCTTGTATTTTTTTTCCCTATGGCACCCAAACATGTTTTTTTTTTTTAAAGGATTTTCTGAGTGGACAAATGGCCTCATCCCAATTTGGTCTTTGGTTCTTAATTGCAGCTTCCTGCATCCTGTCTCAAGAATCATACAACTGCTTGTCACTTGTGGTTTGGGTTTTATTCTTTTCAAGCCTAATGAGTGTAGTAATTACACAAATCTCTGGAATTTATTTATCCTTTTCATCGTATTTTTGTAGACATGTTAGCAAATGTTGGCAAAATGCACCTTGTAAGCTGCAGGCGAGACCTCAAGAATGTTTTTCTGGTTCCTAAGGCCCTCCAGGAGAGAGGCAGCATGATGTAGTGGTTTAAGCATTGGACTATGACTCTGGAGGCCAGAACTCGATTCCCCACTCTGCCATGGAAATCCCCTAAGTGATCTTGGGTGCATCAAACACTCTCAGCTGCAGAAAATCCCACAATAAGCTCCTTTTAGCGTTGCCCATAAGTCAGAAATGACTTGAAGGCACACAACAACAACAACCAACAACAACAACAACAGGGCCCTTCAGGGGTCAAAACTGCCTGCAAAAGAGTACCAAAAGGTTAATTAGTTCCCATGTACATCCTACTGACATGTAGATTATAGTAAAACATATGTGACTAAATGCTTTGCTGAGGAAAGTATTACTGAGCACTTTTAATAAGTAGAATTTGAATGACAAAGGAAGAACTGGTGTCATTTGTATGTCTTCTCCTTTCCAGACAGTTTACTTAGTTTAGAGAGTAAATCTAGAAGTTAAAAAAAAAACACCTCTTATTTAGTTATAGTTGTGACCACATTTTTGATTAGTTTCTTTGGTCAGAACAGACTTACTTTATATCATTTTAGTTGTTACAATTGCCCTTCAAAGAGTTTTGAGAAATGGACTTTGTTGAATGCTTTGTGGCTGTTTGGTTGTTCGGTTTTGCTTAATAATTACTGGTTGTATGCAGACCTATAATTGCCAAATTTAGTAGAGGAATGAGGAATGACTGTTAAATAATTTGCAGTCAGCGGTGAAGATGAAAGAGGAATAAATCTGTCAATTTTGCTTTCTTCCACATTCAATTAAAAACACACATTTTAATCCCATTTATGAGGAAGTTTGTAAATTTTGGTGGATTCTCATAAAAACTGAACTGAATAAGGTTCTCATGCATCTGCACCAATTAAATGCAGTATGTACATATCTGTCTGCTATGTAGCTTTAAAGATAGAAGCCTATCTTTAAAAAAAAGTAGCAGTCTTAATTTGGCATTGGAAAAATGGTTCAGTATGCAGGGATTCAGAACCAAATGTTTAAGCATCTTCTGCCTGTGTGGGTAAATCTATCAGTTTCACTTTCTCCTACACTGATTTTTTTTTTTTTTAATCTCATTTTTTTCTGTCAAATTTATGAACAAAACTGTGATTTCTGAAAAGTTCTCATCAAAATGAATTAGCGTGCTGGCCCTTCTCTAGTGCAGATAGGCTTTATGTTGTTCTTGCATGTTGACTGCATTGCAAGACATCAGATATGCTCATGCTTTCCATTGTTCTGTAGACAAGTTTGTATTAGGCAATCATGGGTGTTTTTTTTTTTAACCTTAATTTGGTTTATAGTCTTATTAAGTTCAGGAGCTCGTATCCACATGTTATAAAAAATTACAGACAATTGCAGTGTTTGCTTGTTCGTGGACCATAGAATCTATTAAGATCCTATTGGTATTATTCATGCTTGATATAATTAATTATAATACAGTGCAAGTTTATAATGAGGAAAATTCCTGTCTTAATGATCTGAGAAACTGCTTAGAGCACATGCCTAGCTAGGAATAGTGCTGTTTAAACATGAAATTAGCAGTTTCAGCAAAAATGGTAATATAGCCCAAACTGGATAAGTCATGTGAATAAACAGATTTTCAGTCTATGCACATTTTATCTTCTATTATTATACAATAAATGTTTAATGGTGTCTGTGCTAAGAAAAACATCTACCATTCTACTGGTGAGCTCTGAACAGTAATGTTCAAGAATTAAATGACAGGTAGACATATGTAGTTTTTGAGGAAAATATAAATTATTACATGTAGGGATGCTGGGGCTACTATTGTATTTCCAGTTAACTGGGAATAGGTATCATCAAGCTCATGTGTAAGATTGTGTGTTAAGTGTATGTATTTTAAAATTAAAGTTACTCAGCCAATGAATCTAGTTTGCAAATATTTTGGACAAAATGAAAAATGAAGATGAAATTTTGACTCAGAGCATGGTAAACATGTATCATCAGGTTTAAAGTTAATCTTATATTATGCCAACCCATAAAAATCTGTAAAGTGAAATATTATTCTAAGATTATGTAAGACAATTTGGAAATGGATACGGGAGAGACATCTGAAAGAGGACCATTCTTTATTATGTTCCATTTTAGATTTTTGTAGCTTTTCACATTGCTGATGAATGAATAGCATTCCGTGATATGGTATTGTGACTGTAAAAGCTATTGATAGATTAACATAACAAATTTTGATTCAACCCACACTATAGGAGCTTAGCAGCATACCATTCAACTATCTCACATCTATACATAACTTTCCTTTACACACGCACCTCTAAAAGCAAATATATTCACATTCAGGTAAACTCAGTAATGTAATCTGATGTTGCAGGGTGTCACCTCATATGACACTGAGAACATTGAGAGAGCAGCTTGGAGAGTACCTAGGTGAAGATGTGGTTGTGGATAAATTTATCTTTCTAAAATGTATTGGAAAGAAACTTGCAGTGGTAAGTTGTCGTTGTGTTTTCTGCCATGTTCATAAGTGGTTTATGATTAATTTCATGAGTACCTATTTGAAATTTCATGTTTAGATGGAGGCAGCAAAGGAAAAAAAATAATTTTTTTACAAGTTGCTACCGTTCCAAAATGAACAGCTATATGTCTGGTCAGTGTGTGTGTGTGTATGTGTGCATGTATGTATGCATGTTTTAAAAACTGCAAAACCTTTCTTTAAAAAATTGAAAAAAAATCTCTAAATAAAAATGTCATAACCATCTAGCAGAAGTATTCCAAAGGGTTATAGTTTGTGTTTTTCTCATTTCTTACCAAAGACTCGATTACACTTTTAAAAAAAAGTAATGTTTAATGTTTTCTGTGTGTGAATAAAGTAAGATAATATACAGATTGGGTGATATTTTAATAATTTCATTTTTGTTATTATGCTCCAAGGTGAAACCAAAGCAAGAGACAGAACTGAAGCTCAAATCATTTGCTCCTCCATATGTATGTATATTTTTGCAACAATTTCTAACTTAAATATTATTCATTGCTTTGCCACCTCCCACTCTTCAAATTAATATGTTGTATGTTTCAGGCATTTCATCCAGAACTGTATCTGTTACCAGGAGTAGAAAGTATTTATTTGTCTTCATCATCAACACCAGAGAAAGACCATGATAATGCAGAATATGTGCTGTCACATATATCATGTCATGGACCAGATAGCTTGGCTGTGCCAACTCTTAAAGGTAGACATAATCCTCCAGTTTTGGGTACTTCTTTGAAAAATCATCTGAGTCAGGATCAAACACATGATAATTTTTTAGGATGGAATGAGACTGAAAAAGCAGGTGTTCCAGGCCTCCATATACAAACGAGCACTGAGCAAGAGAAGAATGAAAGGGTTCAAGGAAAATATAGTTCACAAAGAAAGAAAGGTGAGTTGTCTAAGCAATGTTAAGAGGCCAGGCTGTTAACTCTTCTAATAGTCGCATTCAGATCAAATCACAACTAAAGCATAATTTGTTTTCCTACGTATACCTTTTGTTTTCAATTATTTTCCTCCATTAAGAGCCTTAGTTCAAATTAAAGACTAGAAGGGTTATACCTTGGTTTGAAACCATGGGGAGTTTGCAATAAAGCATGAAGAAGTGCATCCTGGAGAGTTAGGGTGCTGTAGTAATTTGAGTACTCCAGGAGAGCAGAGTTTGACTCTCTGCTTCACCATGGAAACCCACTGAATGACCTTGGGCAAGTCATACTCTCCTAGCTGGAGGCATGGTGATGGCAAACCCCCAGGTCACCATTAGTTGGTAACAACTTGAAGGCATACAGCAACACATGGAGTTTTAAGTTCTTCCTCCATAATCAAGGATTCTTGTGTCATGGCTGAGAACTGGGGAAGTGGTTCCTCATCAACACTATACAAAATTATCCAGGTGGGAAATAAAAAGTCTGTTACAAGTCTCGCACCTGTCATTTCACTGTTCATACTGATGATACTAGCAATAAGAATGAAATAAATATTCAGCAAATGGGCAAAAATGGATTTCTCAAATGTTAGGAAAGCATAATTGACGAGAATCTTTGCTGTTTGGGACTATTTTGTATGAAAAATGCACATGAAAAGTAGCATTTTCTATCCAGAGCTGTTGGTGATGATCATTCTGCATCACACTGGTATAGTGCTATTATTCCACTTTCAACATCCTATGGAATCCTGGGGTTTGCAGTTTAGGGGGAGGCATTTAGAATTCTCAGCCAGAGAGCTCTTTGCCCTCAGTAAACTATAAACGCCAGAATTCCACAGGATTTCCAAAGTGGAATAATAACACTATAACAGTGTAGTGCAGAAAGCCCCTAAGATACATCTCCCACCAATCCCTAATGCACATTTTCTCTGCTGCATTCCATCCCCTACATAGCCATTTCCTGGCTGGCGAAGAGCAGGAGTGGCAGAATATTGCCCAGCTACGTTCCTACAGTTGCATGCAGAGCAATGATATCATCCTCGGGACCATCTGGAGGACCAATGGAAGTCCTGAAGGATGTCTGCTGCTGTGTGTCCAGCTAAGATAAAATAGCTGGGCACTTCTCTGCCACTCCCTCTGCTCTCCATTGGCCAAGAAATTGCCATATTGTGGAGCTGCAGCCCAAAAATACAAAACAAAAAAAATGGTTTGGAGAAAGGGAATTTTAGTTGTTGCATGTTCAGTATGGAATCCCTCTCTCTGCAGTGACTAAAAAATGAATTACAATGGTATGCGTTGGACTTATGCTACCCTCATTTTCTGTGCAGAAAATACTATTTTTTGTACAAAAAATCCTGCATATATTTTTTTGTACCGACCAACTCCCAAACAGCAAATAGTCTTCGAAAACAGTGATTTTCAATGACTTTCTAGCAATGAGGAGAAAAAATTCCAATGACTTTTTCGCATTGAGAAGAAAAATCTTAGAATTGTTCATTCTTGCCTGCAGGACTAAGAAACTGATACCCAGATTCAGTTCCTACTATAGATATTGCAGTATATCCAGTACCAACACAGACACACCAAAGCTCAGTGTTTCAAAGCTGACAAGCATCTTCCTAGGGTAAAAAGCATGCAGGGGAAGGAAGATTATGGTAACAGAGTCACAGCTTGTACATTTTTGCTTTGGGATATTGTTCAGGAAGTGGCTATATAAACAAAAAGTTAGACCATAAAGATGAACCTCCATCTGATGAAGTGGACTTGGTCTACAAAAGCTTATGCTACAAACCTCTTTTTCCAAGTTAGTCTCAAAGATGCTACAATATCCCTTTGCATGCTGATCTAGACTAAAATGGGTATGTCTTTCAATTCTATGCACACATACGCATACACACACAGACACACACAGCCATGAGTTGTTTGGGAACAAGGGCATTAAAACAAGACAATAAAATTTTACTTCTGCATTTGAAATTATGAAGCACACCCCTTATTTGCCTCTGTCTACCATGAGCTTACAAGCTATTAAGTTGAAAGACATAATTTTTTTTCATGGCTCTTTAAGTAATATTTTTATGCCTTTTTGTTTGTTTGTTTATGATCAACATGGTTTCCCCATGTTGGTCATATCTAGAGTCACGCTACATGAGTCTATTGCCAAGAGCTCTTTTTAGCCATTGTATTAGTGAAAAAAAGAAGAAGAAAATGTTTGAGATATTAAAACAATAGAAGTAATGTAGAATTACCACTTAATAGCTTTTATAAAGGACTATTGGATGATACAAAACAACACAAACTATTACTGTAATACATGCAATAATTCCCTGGGTAGTTTCATACTAGTCATTTTCAGATTGTACAAAACAGATCGATGCAATTATACTCACCCAACTTCACTGAACAGTGAGATGTTCAAGCATGGCAGTGCTTATTTAATTTTGGTTTCCCCTAGAATGAGGTTAGTGAGTGTTTTGATACCAATTTTTTTTGGTAATATTTGTGTTTATTGACAAGTACCAGTCACAGAGGGACGGGGGGCAATGAAGGTGGTTTGCCCTGGGCAGCAATTTGGAGGGGGGCATCCCAGCTTGTAGCCATGCCCCTGCGTGCTGTGGCCACACCCCTGCATGCTGTGGCCACACCCCTGCATGCTGTGGCCACACCCCTGCATGCTGTGGCCACACCCCCATGCACTGTGGCCATGCCCCTATGTGCTGTAGCTCTGCCCTCTATGCCATAGCCCCGCCTCCACCTGCCCCCTCTCCACACACTCCAAGCTCCGACACTGACAAGTACTGTATACAGATTGAGGGTATGTTGATGGAACAATCTAAGAAACTGTCCTTGATCAGATGTCCAGAGCAACTAACAGTCCTTCAAATACTTTCACAGCTGGCTTCTTCCTCCTTTTCACTCTAAAGCCCTTGACTGAAATATGTTTGTTGTTTTCGACTCACAGCTGCCTGCATTGAGAGAAAGAGACTGTCCTTTCCAGTAATCTCTTCCCATAGTTCTTGGGCCATTTACTTATTTACTATTAGTTTTCCTAACAAGATATGCCTAACAACTATGACTATTTGGAAGACCTTCCAAAAGCTTTATCACCCTCCATCTCTCCAAATGACCAGAATTCTTGGATTCATCTGCCACATACTGGTTCTACCTACAACGTGGTGCATACAAGAATTGGTTTGGAGTTTAATAAAGGCCTTGACAACACTGGCTATTTCCGCATTGGACTGTTATAGTGCTATTATTCACTTTCAACATCCAGCCGGCCCCTCCCTAAACTGCAAACTCCAGGATTCCATAGAATGTTGAAAGTGGAATAATAGTACTATAACAGTCCAGTGTGGAAATGGCCATTGTCTACCAAAACTTAATTTTTTAAAATGTATATATTTATTTATTTTAAAAATGATACTCCTTTTTTATTTTTAAAATAAACTCAAAAGTGGTTTACACGTAAAAGATAGGAAAACAGCTGAAATTAATTCCATACATTTCACCTAAAACAATATGATTAATCACTTGATAATTCGCAGTAATCTAGAATATTCAACTATACAACTGTAACTGTATGTAACTAAGTATATACTTATGTAAATTTCTTCACTAGGAGAAATCTGCTCTAACACAAGCCAAATAGAATCCAGTACATCTCCCTATACAGTGAATAACTTAATTCCAGAAAAACAAAATTCTGTTAAAATGTCAAGACCAATGAAAATGCATCAGAGAATATCTCTCAGCCAGGCACAAGAAATGCATAATACTACCAGAAAAAGAGAGAAATCCAAAGAACTCATTTCTTCTACACGTGTAAATCACAACCATGGTCAGGAAGAAAACAATCAGACTGAAGTGAATAACATCCCACAGAAGATAAGAGGTATATTTTAATTAATTAAACATTATGTGCAGTGTTTGTTCTTGTACTTGAAATTAGCATTGCACAGAAATACAGCATTGATTTTCCTTGTCGTATGGTGCCCCTACCAGAAAAATCATGGCATTTAAAAATAAATTAAAGTGTCCTTAAGGTGAGAACTAATGAGACACTATGAATGACTGGCACTGACCTTCATGACACCACAGGAATTTTTAAAAGGATGTTGTATTCCATCCCTTAGCAGACTTATGCCTGCTTGAACCCTGTTTCCTGTTACTTACAATTATCTGTGTTGCATGGCTATATATCTTTTCCTAAAATATATTCCTTTTCCAGTTGTTCCTAGATCTTTTTTTGTTCTCATCTCAGAGTCTTCTCTCCTGCCTTTTAGTTGCTGGATCCTCAATGTGGGCAAGCTGATATTCTTTACTAATAATATTCTAGCTTTTATGGAGTTTCTGGAAGATGGCAACAAATCAGTTGTCTGTGACCCTGGGGAGGGGTGTGGCCAGCAGCGCCGCCCTAGCAAGAGAGGGGATTTAATTTGATTGGTTTGCTGACTAAAGAAACCAGGTTAGCCATAGGGAGGGGCTATGTAGATGAGTCAGCAGAAGAGAAAAATAACAGAAACAGGGTTTGAAAAAAAGTTCCTTCTGTGAGTTTGAAAGGGAGAGGAGTTCCTTCAAGGGCCTTTCTGCCCTACACTGTTATAGTGCTATTATTCCACTTTCAACATCCTGTGGAATCATGGGGTTTGCAGTTTAAGGAGGGGCATTTAGAATTCTCAGCCAGAGAGCTCCTTGGCCTCAGTAAACTACAAACCCCAGAATTCCACAGAATGTTGAAAGAGGAATAATAGCACTATAATAGTAAAGTGCAGAAAGGCCTAGAGAGAGAGAGAGAGAGAGAGAGAGAGAGAGAGAGAAGTTAAAGGCTTATTAATATAGGAAAGTGTTTCCGTGTGAATGTCTGAATATTCTTTTTTCTTTGACTTATTGAGTTATCCAATATCTTTCCCTTGTTAGATCTTTTAATAAAGATGTTGCTCTATTTTTTTAAAGAGCAGTCTCCATACAGTCTCTCTTTAATTTAGGCTCAGTTACACATGCTACCACAAGTGACGCATTCACTTAGGATAAAACTGAAAATTCTTTGCCCTATATCCACAAGGGGTGTGGTCTTAGGGAAAGTTGAAGGGTGCTTAACTGTGGAGAAGGAGCCGGGGGTGTGTGTAATCAGATAAAAGGGTGCTGCTTCTCTAGGGAGGGAGAATAAAAGCAGGCTTGATCAGTCACAGCCCTGGCTGGTCCAGATCTCGATGTGACATCTACTTTGTAGCTCCTGTGAAGAGGGGATTTGTTGCTCAGCATTTCCCTGTCTTGGCTGTTTGAGACTGGAGAAAATCACCCCCTGGATAATGGAGGTGTAGAGGATTACTGAACAAAGTCCTGGTATTTCTTCCTAGTAATCTTGGACATTTTAAAATGACTTCTTAGTTGTGTCTAAGTGACAACAATACAGAGCAAAAAGCAAGATCTGAGATACGTTTAAGAAATTATGAGTTGAAGAAATATAGCATATGAAATACTGGACAATGACTTTATAAAAAAGAATTTGTATGAGAATAGAACTTTATCTACCTTATGATTGAGATAATAGCAAGGTCAGTTCTGTAGAACTAAAATGAAAGTCAGCCAGACCCCTATGTATGTGATAGCATGCTATAAACAGTGTCTGCATAAAGAAAGCTAAGAAAAGAGTGACATCTGGTGACCAAAAAATTACTGCAAATAATTTGTTTTTCATTTTTCCTGTGCCTACCTCTAATTTTTCTTCAATAAGTTTGGGTCTATAATGTCCCTGCGTTCTGGCATAAAATCCAAAGCAAATGGATCTGAAAAAAGAGGATCTGTAGATATACCATCTAAGTCACCAGACATGTCTCAAAAATACATATGGAAGAATTCCAGTCTGTAAAAATGCAGATGGCTCATCATAGATGAAAGAAGTGAAATCAGAGATGAAAGAAATGAATCAGTCTCTAACACAGATGACATCTGAGTTGAAACAAACAAATGAAGGGACCCAGAGTCTGGAACTAAAAACAGAGACTGGAAAATAAGTCAGAGAAATTGAATAGAGAATGAGAGCATGATTTGGATGCTTTTGCCTTAATGGAACAGCAGGGAAGAGAGAACTGTCTGTTTTAAGCCGTTCCAAAATAATCTAATAAAAATATCTGAGAAATAATGTTAGGTGCCATAGTAAATTTATTGAAGAAGCAAATAGATGACATCAATTTAAACTTGATCACAGTTATCACATTTCTTGAAACATAGCAACACATAAACTTACAAAGAGGTGTGATTGTTTACCTTGTTCAAAAGCAGACTAGAGACCAAGTGTTGCAGTGCTATTTGGAGAACAGAAGGAAGGTAGATGATGTTGAGATTGTAGAATTTGAGGACATACCTACCAGGACCTTGTGCAAGAGGAGGGAATGCACCTTTTTGATTTATCAATTGAAGCAAAACAAGATTCCATACAGATGAGAAAGATTAAGAGATCATCTTCTTTATGCAAGGGAGATTCATAGTGAATACTGTAGAAAAGGCTAAAGAATCGGTACAGAAATATAAGAGAGAACTGGAGCAACTTGGAGAGTGAGAGGAAGAAGTTCAAGAGAGTGCTTAGGATCAAAATTCAGCTGAAGATAACGACAAGACATGGGATGGAGGAAAAGAAGAAATTAGAGGCACAGAAGGTGTGGACTTTTCTAAACTTCCAGCTGACATGGACCTGAGATGTATGATGTGGAATGTAAGGGGTATACATATGCCCCCCAAAAAGACTAAAATATTCCACTTTTTGAAAAAATTGGAACAAGATGCAATTTGCCTTTAAGAAGTGCACATAAGAAGAAGGGATATTAAGCATTTACATTATCCCAAATTAAGTAAAGAATTTATTGCAGTATCATCTAAGAAGAAAAAGAGAGTTGTTGTCTATGTGAATCGTAATTGGTCACCAAAAATTGTATTTGAAGACCAAGATGGTAGGTATATTGGAGTTCAAATTGATAATTGTGGGACCAAAATTTTAGTGATGGGGGTCTATGCATCTACAGGCAATGGCACCTTTTATGATAACTTACCAGATAAGTTGCTGACTTACGTAAGAACTGGATATTTCTTGGAAACTGGAATAGTGTAATTTCTCCACAGATAGATAGGTCCTCTAAGAAAAGCATAAAGATTAGAAAAGGAAAACTTCACATTTTTTTTTAAATATAACGGACAACCTGGGTGTTGTGGATGCCTGGAGATTTAAGTATGGGGATGCTAAAAACTTTACCCTTTTTTTTCCTGAGAAATAATCATTATCAAGAGTTGACTTTTTTTTATTTCAAAGACATTAGCTAATGGTATTACAAAGATTTTTTTTAATGAAAGAGATTTTTTAGATCACAATTCTATGACTTGAGAGGGGGGAAAGTAGTAGGGAATTCGATATTGAAGGAAGCTTTACTTCAGGACGAAAATGTTTTAGAACATGTAGAAAAAATGGCAGAATATTTTGAAGATAATTTGGGAAAAGGTACTGATATTAGAATAGTATGGGATGCTAGCAAAGCATCTGGGAGAGGATGCCCTACACAACAACATAGGGAATTAAAAAAGAAGGGGCAAGGAAAAGAAATGCAGCTACTTTTAGAGGAGATAAGAAGTAAAGATGACTGAAGAACTCCTCCACAAACAAGGTGGTGTCAACCAAATCAAGATACTACAGAGACAGCTATCAATGATTAAGGTAAGTGAGACTGAGAAGAAGTTATGCTACATAAAGCAGAAGAATTTCAAGTTTGCCAACAAGCATAGAAGATGGTTTACAAACTGAGAAAAGAAAGAGAGAAAAAGTTAATCTTGAAGATACAAACAAGGGAAATGATAGTAAACAATAATGCAAATATTCGGAAGTCATTTCACCACTACTATACATTCTTATGCTCAAAGAAGAATAAATAAATAAATATCTAGATAAACAAAATCTGCCGGAGATCTGAGACTTGCAAAAACAAATGGTAAATGCAACTATTACAGTGAGCAAGATTGTTGAGGCTGTTAAGAAGATCAAGTCTGGCAAAACACCAGGCCTAGATGGCTTGTTGCTGGGTTAGTACAAGTCTTTTGAGAAACAGTTATTTTCACTTTTATAGAAATTACTGGATTCAATTCTATAGATGGATGGGGAAGATACCAAAGACCTGGAAAAAGAGAGCAATTGTCTTAATCCCAAAGGAAGGGCCAAAATCCAGCAATGACAAAGAACTATAGATCTATTTCATTACTGAATAATGACTACAAGATTTTTACAACTATTTTAGCAGAAAGACTATAGAGAACTATCAATTTATCTATAAAGCTAAAGCTAGATTTTTGCTGAAAAAAACAATTGTCTGATAATACCAAATGTGCCTCGGACATTTTGGCATATTTAGATAATCAAAATGAGAAGCAGGTGGCACTTATATTTTTAGATATTGAAAGAGCCTTTGATAATCTGAATTGGGACTTTTTGTGTGGAGTTTTAGACAAGATGAGCTTCAAAGACAATTTTATCATGTGGATCAAGGCCATTTATTAATATACAAAAGGTACATGAGCTGAGTAAACCATGCAGCATTCAAAAAAGAACAAGACAAGGGTGTCCTTTATTAAGACATAACGAAAGATTTAAAGGTATAAGAATAAAAATGAAAGTGTACAAATTAATAGCATTTGGAGATGATCTAGTGATTATTTTAGAGAATGCTATTGACTGTATAGAAGTGCTGTTGGAGATACTATAAGAATTTGGAGAGATTGCTAGATTTAAAGTAAATAAGTAAAAAACAATTATATTAATGGAGAAGGACTTGATGACTTGAAGACACACAACAATTTATTCTTCTTATTTTTTCTTTTTTCTTTTTATTATTTGTAATTTGTTGTTTCTTTTTCTGTTTCATCTGTATGTATTTCGAAAACATTTAATAAAACTTACTTTTTAAAAGTATTCCAGCTTTTCTCAGCTTTCATAATTTTTACTACTTTCAGAATTTATTTCAAGTGGATATATCGTCAGGATTTATGTATTCTGATTGTCTTAAATTTAATCTGGAGTTGGAATGCTGGGCTCACCACTAAGGGAATTCTGTCCCTTTTTTATATTTTGGAGGCAAGTTTTTACCCAATATTCTATTCTATTCTATTCTTTTCTTTTCTTTTCTTTTCTTTTCTTTTCTTTTCCTTTCTTTTTTGTGGGGTGGGGGCATTTAAAGATACTTCCCTTTCACATAAATCACAAACCAGAAGGCTCAATTCACACAAGTCTCATAATGATTGTTTGAGAGATTTGGATCATACTGACATTTGTATGTTCTGTCATTTTCTTCCCTTCTCTCCTTTAAACGCAAGTTTTCTTTCCTGTTCCTGGATTTTTCTAACCATACCTTTTAGTGACATCCAATCAGACATCCTGCAGTTAATTCTACACTCCAAATTTAGTATCTGATACTTTATTTTGATGTGGGTCTTTAAACCATGGTTTGGTGTTTTGCAGTTATAGTTTCATGATGCAGAGTCACAGCAAACTGGTGAGAGAACTTGGCAGTAAGTCAGTGGACAGTACACATAAAGGGGCAATCAACACACAACGCTACAGCATATTTGAAATTCTTCGGATTCTGAACATTCATGTGAATAGAACCAAAAAGCATGGCCTTGATAGACTGCCATAACTTTTGTCTACTAAATTTTGGTCATTCAGAAATTGTCTAGATAATTTTAAAATCCCTCACTCCTTCCAGTCTGTTCTTATTTTACCGACTTTTCCAGGAAGCAAACTTTTTTTCATTGAGCCATTTCTGCACTACATTTTTATAGTATTATTGTTCCACTTTCAACATCCTGTGGATGTTGTTTACTGAGGCCAAAGAGCTCTCTGGCTGAGAATTCTAAATGGCCCTCCCTAAACTACAATCCCTAGAACTCCATAGGATATTGAAAGTGGAATAATAGCAGTATAACAGTGTAGTGCAGAAAGGCCCATTGTTTTTGGCTCGAAGTTGGTAGGAATAAAAAGGGATCTGTCTGTGTGTGTGTGTGTGTGTGCATGCATGTGCACATAAGACAAATAATATTTTAAATCTTTGTTTGATGTAGAAACTTCTCTCATATTGGATGCAACTACAGAAAATGGAAGCAGTCTAATAGGTACAGGAAGACATACCACGGGGGATTCTGGAATTCCAGAATCCTTTGAAGATAGAGACTTGGAATATTTACAGAGTGAGAAGAGGTAATGAAGTATGGAACTATTATGCTGACAATATTAGCTGCCTTTCATTAAAATGCATTAAGGACTGCATATTAAAAAATGAAAAGCACAACGCTTTAATTATTTCTCAAACATAATTAAACATGGGAATTTATTCTTCTGCTATCATTTCCTGCATGAGAGGTTAGTGTTTTCTTAGAAGGCTTGCTTTTAGTCCAACTGTCTGCCCTACCCTTCCCTGATTTCAGCATCCCCATTCTTTAGATTGGTAACTAAGACAAAATAGCTTGCCACCCCAGCAAACTCTTTAGTAGACCTACCAGCCTTTTAAACAAATTTAATTAAGGTAGTTTGCTTCTAAATTAATTGTTACACTGTGCTTTGATTTCATCTTTAGTCAACAGCATCCTAGAATTACCAAGTCTGTTACTGACACTAGTAGCGTGCAAGATAATCAGGTATGTTTTCAAAGATCTAGCATTAAAATCGGGTTATTATCATAGTTGCAGTAACAAAAGCTAAACTTATTCTTTCTGATTAAAAATTAAGACATCAACATACAACTATTGAGATAATTTAGTTTCAAATAAAAAATAATCTTGATCTGTTCCTGGCCAATACTAAATAGATCACCAAATCAGTGGTGGTGTTTATTTGAAGTAATACGTCTGTAACAAACAATTGATACTGTATAAACACAGTACCAGTAAGGCATGCAGCTCAAGTCTATGCATGTTTACTTGGAAGTAAAAACCTGAGTTTATTCGGACTTATTTCTGGTTAACTGAGCATAAGATTGCAGCCTGTGAAACTGATCGCACAATGTCTGAAATAATGAGGCTGAGATTTGAAAATTACTCTTTTCCCAAGTATTCCCACTTACTTTGGTGGAACAAATTCAGAAAAATTATATGATAACTTTTAGAAGCTGTAAATAGGAACTTTGATGGCAACAGGAGAGCTCTAACTTCTTATCAGAAATTCTATTACTGTGCAATCATACAGAAATTGTTGGCAAATCAAGTATCTGCCACTGTGATTTCTGCTGTGCTTTATAGTACTAAATTGGGAGGTTTTCCTTTTTATAATTCACTAGGCTGACATATGTTTTCTCAGTGTTTGCTCAGCTTTCCACCAAAAGATTTTTTTTCATTCTCATACTGTGCGTATTCTACTACATAGATGGGTCTTCACTGTTGGTTAGGTCTCATGGGAATTTCGTTCATTTTGGTTCAGTTCCTTCTCCCTGCTCTACAATCTGTGTTCTATAGGATGCTCTGTAGCAATTAAGAAGTTCAGAAGGAAGTTCAGGAGGAAGTTCAACATGTCTAGGTAACAGTCCATGTGGTCGAACTGTATGCCCTGGAGTATTTAGAGCTAGCATGGTGGTTTGAGCTCTGGGCTGTGACCCTGAAGACCAGAGTTTGATTCTCTGATTGGCCATGGAAAGCCACTGAGTGATCTTGGGCATTTCACACACTCTCAGCTGCATTAAAACCTGTGATAGGGTCACCAAAAGTTGGAATTGACTTGAAGGCACACAGCAACAACCAACAATGCCACAATCATTGGAATTCCTTGATAGATTGGCTATTTTGGAAGGGTTCAACATAGGTAAAAGGTTTTAAAAAGACTACTGTTAGTACTGATTCAACTAGTCTCTCCAATTGCATATTAGAAATAACATTGAATATTAACACTCTTTTTATTTGGCTCTAGACTGATAGAAATAACCCAAGTGATTTTGTACGCCGAAACCAATATATTTCCCCTCCTGCTCCACCTCTGCTGGCCCTGTCTGTAAGCAGAATTCATATTCCCAACAGAGTATTTCCAACAGAAGGTAAGTAAAACATTCCAAAAGATCCGGTGAGATTAACTTTTTATTCAGAGCTCTGTGCTATATGCAAAACATATTTGCAACATTCTTAGAAAGGTTTGGCCTGTAATTAAAAATTGCATAGGCTTATAGCAATAGAGCTTTTGCTGCCTCATCTATAAATAGGAGGAGGCAGGATTTATTGTCTGAGTGTACCCTGAGAATGGACAAAGAAGGTTAAACCATTTTAAAAACCATAAACATTAATTTATCCAGCTGGATTTAATTTTGGCATTGTGTTTCATGTGGCATAGTTAATCAATCAGTGGGGATTGTAACGAATGTTACAGTGTAAATCCAGAAGCTCTGGTCCATTCCTCTGCCCTTATTTTTTTGTCTCTCACTCCCAACAGCCAATCAACATTCTTTGCCCAATGAGTACTCAATCTTCATTGGTCTGCTTTGGAGTCCCTCTGACTTTTTTTTCTTCAGAACATTATATTTAGGCAAACGTCGGGGTTGCCCCAAAGATGCTGATATTTTCCTTTGGTGTGTGAGTGGTAATGTTTGGGTTACCTATGGACCAGCACACAGGAAACTGAGATTACTGTTATTATATAGGCTCCTCTAAGAACTTTTCTTTCACAACTTCCATTTTGGTGGAGATTACACAGCTGAATTTCTTATTAAACAGTGCCTGTTATCATTAATCTCATGAATTTAGTTATTCTGTGAATGCACTTTTCAAGTTTCCATTCCTTTCTTCCAAATATTAACTACAAAGACACAGGCAGTGTCAGGGTAGTCAGAGTGTGAGCGCGGTGTGTCCAGGAAAGGTTTTTCTAAGTGGACAGAGAGATGAGGTGATGTGACTCGAAGCACAGCTGCAAGGGAATGTTTTGGCTAGCCTACCTTGAAAGGTCTTACCTCATCAGAGAGCACCCAACATGAAGAGGTTGCATGCTATGAGTGCAGTTGGGTCACCCTGTAATGACTGAGGTGTGGTTAAGCCCTTAAAAAGGCTTAGGTGTGGCAATGTAATTTGCCTTAGGTAATTTGCCTTTGGTCATGCTGCTGTAGGCTAATTTTTATACTGCCTCTGGCCATGCTATATGTCTTCCATTCTGCTATTTTTTGTGCCTGAATGTTTTTTGCTTCTAGGCTTGCTGCCAGAAGCCCTAACGCTTATCTTATGTGCTTTGTTGAATAAACAGCACTAAGCCTTATTGCTTTGAGTCTGCGAGGCTTTTTCCCCCTGTTTGGAGAAACTTGTTGCAGTTGGGCACCACTTTCTTATCAGCACTCTGAACATGCTCTGAGGTGCATACCTCTCATTACCTTGACAGGCAGAAGATGGAATGCCTGCATAGGAGGTCTTCACTTTCCAATTAAAGGGCTTTCAATCCAAATCTAAAGTATGGGAAGAAAATCTTTGTGAAAATATTACTCATGTAGTGTGAAGTTTCATGCTCTTGTAACTTTCCTATATTTGGTATGTGAACTTTTGGGAACCTGTGCCCCAAAATGACATGCAGAGATCAGATCCTCCAAACAAGAACTCACTCCTTCCTCCCCAAAAAACAAAACAAAACAAAATGGTATTCTTTCATTGGTGAATATGTTGCAGTCCTTGCAGTCCTCTTTTTTTTTTAGTACATTTTAACTTCATTTTACTGTCTTGCATCCTGCAGGAGCTGGACAACAGCATTATAGATCCAGTAGCAGTTCTGAGCTGCTTTTCTTCTATAAGGCATCGCAGCCTTGGCATTATCTGTATTTTATATTCTCTTCTGACTTCTACTTTTCACAAGTATATTAAAAATTGAGTTTCTGTTTCCCAGGAAGTGAACTGAACAGGCAATTACATCTTACCAAAACAGAAAGAAAGGATCTGGAAAAGACTAGAGTGGAACTGATTAAAAAAGTGAAAGGCTTGCTTGAGCAGAACAAGCTAAGGAGATGTCAAGGTATGTTTTAGAATGGTACATCTAATACTGCCAACAAAAAGTGGCTTAACCAAATCATTTTGGTTGGTTAAAAAGTCTTGTGAATTCTGCAGTCTTTTGTCAGTTGCACAACTTAGGTTAAAGCAGACAGTTTTGCTCCTAGACTTACCCTAAGGTACTAACCTCTGTTTCCTTGGGAAAGCATAACTGCTTTATAAAAGAACAGGGACAGAAGCTAGTTTAGATGGTAGCAAAAGATAAGGGAAGTAAAAAATACTGTTGTTTCTGTTTGCGTAGAAGCTGACAGATACTGTCTTGGAGTGATTGCTTTTGGTTCTCTCACTTTGTATCCTTAGTTTGTATACTTCAAAGATCACCTTGTTTTTCATTAGAATTTTACTCTGTGAAATGCTTGCCTTGCTTGACTTCAATTACGACCCCTTTTGTTTGTCTTGCACCTTATCTCCATTTAGAGGCATCCCACACCTACGTCAATGCCTTGTAAGGCAAGGGTGGAAAACCTTGTAGACCTGTGGCCTCTAGCATGATTGAACATGGGCAGACACAAAGCCACTGCTTTTCCTGTTATGGCCTCATGCACCACCCCCCAGGTTGATATGGTTTAATTGGCAATTGCATTCATTGGCATTGATATAAAATGGAATCTGAGGTGACTGGAAGGTCAAGCTGGAGAGGGGAAAATTACTGACTAAATGTGAGATTGCAAGATAGGTCAGTCCACACCTCCTTTAGGCACAACTGAAGTCATTGTCAGGCAGTTTACGAGGCAATGCTGGAGACAATAGGCTTATGCTAAAGCTGGACATCTCTGTGAAAAAATGGGAAGTTCCCACCCAACTGTGATTATTTTAACCTTCTTCCCTCACACCAGGATATTTCCCTGTTTTGTCTTCCCAACCTCTCCACAATATAAAGCTATTATCACAGCTATTACCTTTGTCATCTAAACACTGAGACCATTAACACTGTCCAGACCTCATTGTTTGTGTTGCATCTCCCGTTGTCCACTCCACTGGGAGAGAGATTCATACCCATACCCCCAAGGTAGTTTTTGGGAATAAAACCCCTCAGTTTTGACTGGTTTGGTGCAGTCTCCTGCAATCACTCATTTTGCTGAATGCCATGTTACCTTCATTCCTGAATGAGAACTGTCCTTAGGTGCCTACCTAAGCCACATTGTCACTTTTCTTTGCTTCTCACCCAAACACTAAAAGGCCCACTATCCACAACTTTCCTCCCTTTGACTTTGGTTAGTCATTGTGGGAGTACATGAGTGTTTGGATCCTTTGCATGAATGTGTGAATCTTCTCAATAAGATACCTTTTTAGTTTACATTTTGGAATCTCTGGCTGGTTCTTTTCCTGCATGAACCTGTATACGTTGGTGGAAAGATCTCAGTATGTAACTCTCCCCTTGCAGGCCTCCCAATTTTGAGCTAATTAATTCCCCATCATTACATGGAGGTACTGGCATCGTGGTGGACCCCTGAGTCACCTACGTTTTGGGGTAATATTCCATGTTTTGTGGTGAGAAGGTGAGGCTCTTTCACAGTGAAGACCAGGAAGAAGCCCTTGAGTCTGATCAGAGATAACAGTTATTCCCTGCCCAAGGAGACAAATCAGAGTATGGGAAGAAACTACAAGGCTGGATGTAGAATACCCATGAACTGTATCTGTCCCATGCCTGCTTTAGGATTTTTTAGATCCTACCAAGAATCTACCCATTCTTCTTCTTTTTTAATGTGCAGTTTCAACCTGAATAGTAACTAAGGTTTACAAAATGTTGTTAGATTTTAATTTTTTATATATAAATGTAGAAATCTCACAGTTACTACTCTGATTCTTAGACTGCATTTCTATAAACACTAACCTGGGAGTGAGGTTTTTTGAATGTAATTAGACTTACATTTGAGTATGCACATATAGGACAATAAAGAATAAATGTGATCTGTGCTCTTTTTGCAGCCCGTGATTACTGGAAGAAAAAGTATTTTGAAGTAAAGAAAGTCACTGTTTCCCTGGAAGAAGTTTTAAATAAACTACGCGAAGATTTTGAACTTCACTACCACAAATTATTGATGCAACTAGAGGCTAGGGATATCACGAAAAACATAATAATTTAACATGCTTCATTAAGTCAAAGGTAATGTTCTTTGTTCAGTTGTAGTTTCTCTCCTTAAAATCTAGGCTCCTGAGATTTTATAATCGTGGAAGAGAGCTTTGCTCTAACTTCAAAATGGTGTTCACTGACAAGATTCTTGATTTCCAAAGACTCAGAGCATAATCATTAAAAAACAAAAACAAACCAATACCAGTTTTGGATAGGGAAAAAAAGAATCCATGTATTTAACTCTCAGCTGATGCTCTAAATATGCACAGTTGGAATTTGGTTCCACTCTGAATACAAGCTGTATCCATGGAAAGAGAATGAAAACTGAAGTAGCATTAGACTCATGTACATCCAGTGTCAGTGAAATATAAAGGAATAGTGTGCACTGTAGTGTCAGAAACCATTTTATATCCCCAGTATGTGCAAGTCCTAAAACTTAGAAATATAAACCCTATTTTTATGGGATTTTATAACCATTTGTAAAAAAAAATTTTATTAATCTGTAATTACTTCTTCCAAAATGAAATGCAAAATGGTTTAAGATCAATAGCTTCACAACATCAGTCATAATGATATTATCAGTAAGCTCATTGTTAGTAATCGTATCATTATCAATGAAATGCATTTTATTCATGGTAGTGATATGAGAACTAAAATTAAAAATGCCCAAAACTGCAGTCCTGAAATCAGTGGGACTTCATGTAAGCACACACAGGATTAGGCTGTACACTGTACTCTTCTCTCATTATTTTCTATAAGTATTCTTTAAATTTATGTTCTGTTACTGATATAGAAGTATAACATTTAGAAGCATCACAATGTTGTTGCTGTTTGCCACCATGTCAACTTCCACTTATGGTGACCTTATGAATGAGAGACCTCCAGAGATCCCCTGCTGTCCCTTGGCCTGCTCAGGTCTTGCAGACTCAGGGTTTTGGCTTCCTTGATTGAATCAGTCCAGCAGCCATCTCCTTCTTTTTCCTACTACCTTTCACTTTACCAAGCATTGTCATTTTTGCCAGTGAATCAGGTCATCTCATGGTATGTCCAATGTATGAGAGCATCAGTTTAGTTATTTTGGTTGCTAGTGAAAGTTCAGGCTTGATTTGCTCTAGGACCCATTCATTTGTCTTTTTAGCTGTCCATGGTATTCTTAGAATTCTCCTCCATCACCACATTTCAAATGTATTGGTTTTCTTTCTCTCAGCTTTCTTCACTGTCCAGCTTGCACTCCCATACATTGAAATTAGTTTGTATAAAAAGAATGCCCAACTCTGGTGCAAGCCTGTGGTGACTTCCATGTCAGTGGCATGGTGGATCTGCTCTAGGTTTAAGTGTGAAGTTTAAACAGCTATCCTAGATGCTGAACCTATTCCCACAATAGGTTTAGCACATTGTATAAGTTCTTTAAAAGCTCAGAGTAAAGTATAGACTAGATTCCCATACCATTGACTTGGAAGCTGTCAGCTATCCCAGGTGCAAAGACAGTAGCTTTGCAAACAAGGACACAAACAGTTCTGCAGACTCTTTTTCCTCGTTGTAAATTATGATAGCATGCTGTTAGCTTCATACAATCCTGATTCATGTTTATATTATTTTGTATGCTTAAGTTCCCTTTCTCACTGGCTCACAAGAACAACTCATGAAAATAAAGTTTTATACTAATTAAATCCTTTCCATACATGCCTTTAGGACATTGAGACAGTTCTGCTAATTAGTGTGAGAATCAGTTTTGTGTCTCATACTTTTCTCATATAGCAAACTTCAGCCACAGTTTTTCAAGTTATCTTCCTTTTAAACCATTAAACCAAGATTAATGTGTCTTTCTTCTGATAATTATCTACTTAGGGCTTACATACAACAACTTTCTTGTGGTCTCCATTTAGCCCTGCAACTAGATTTTGCATTGGTACAGAGCAACTTCAGACTGTTTTATATCCTGTCCTCTTTATTTTTCCCTTGTATAGAGAATCAACTTCAGAGTACAGTTTAAGGGGTGAATTAAATGCATACCTCTTTCTTTCTTGTCTCAGCTCTGCAAGTACCAGGATAATTGATCACTTGCTAGTTGAGAACTTCTAACACAGTTCTAACACAGCTAATTAAGGAGGCTTTGCTTTTATACTTTTTCTGCTGTTCTTGTTAGCTGTTTTGTGTTGACTAGTCTTCTGTCATTTCCTACATATTGGTGATTCTGGTGAGTTTCTTTTTTTAAAAGTACACAGCTGTGGTGAGAAATCCCCATATTAGACATCTATGACTGTTGTCTCTGCCTGAGTGAAGGCCATCAGGTAGACAGGTAAAATTTGTGTGTGAAATTCATCAAGCAGCCACAAGGTGGGTTACCTTTCTGATGCAACCACAAGTTGAGGATTCATTGATCAATCAATAATCTGCTCATTTTATATTCCATAAGCTGTGAAAAGAGGTATTGGGTACAACACATTATGTGTTTTAAGAGTTATTTAATACTACATGTGTGGTATGTGCATACATTTCAAGAAAATTAACAAGGGAGTCTTTTGAATCTGGTACTTATGAAATTAATACTTTGTTTTATTATATAGTATTAGCCATGTATCATAACTCAAAATCAGAATATTTTGATTTTGTCATGCTGATTCAAATGGGTATTATAAAAACAGGCAAATATATGCTAGTTTAAAATAATCATTTATTCAATGGCCAGGGAACCTGTGACCCTCCAGATGTTATTTGACTCCAGTTCCTATATGCTTCAGCCTGCATAGTCAGTGACCAGGGATGATGGGATCTATGGCTCAAAAGTGTTCCACCCTGATTTGTAATATTTACTTTCTCCATCTCTTCCCCAAATCAAATGAAACCTGTTAGTCTTACCACATGTGATGTGCTCCAAGCTCCTTACAGTCTGTTCATAAATCTATTTTCCCCTATGCTTACATAATATTTTACAACTGTAATCAAGACTGTGTTACCCGAAAACATAGGTGCCACAAGGGCCACCCTGCAATGCCAAATGCCTCCTTGAAAAAGTGGGGAATTAATTAGCTCAAAATCAGGAGGCTGCGAGAGGGGGGCAACTTAGCGAGAGCTTTCCTACCAGTGTTTACGGGCACACGCAGGAAAAGAACCAGCCAGAGATTCAGAAGTAAGCTAAAAATGTGTTTTATTGAGGGGAATTCACTCATGCATACACATAAGATACACACAATCACACATTCACACAAGAGCTAGCTGAAAGAGAAAGGAAGGAAAAATTATAGAGAGGCTGAGGGATTTGGGGGGATTTATAATTACCAGTCCAGAAGAGTGGTGAAGAGCAGAAATGTGTTTTGGCTTAGGTATGACCTAAGGACAGTTCTCATTCAGGAGCCAGATGGACAGAGTGACAGGTAGACCTTCGAGAGACTGCACTGGGCATCCTCAAATCAGGGGTATTTGTACCCTGAAAATAGCCTGTGGCAGTGAAGGTTCCAGATGCAAGACAAAGGGAACCTGTTGTGGCAATGGGTCTTTCTCCTGTGGATGGGCTTAGTGCCTTGATTGACAAAGACATGATGGGTGTTGTAACAGCTGTCTATTGTGGGTGCTGTGAGGAAAGAGAAAAGAATCCAGGTGTACAAGGGATGGATATCTGTCAATCAGTGTCCTGGTGGGCTCCTCACAGTTGGGTTCTCTGGAAAATTCCAACTTCTATTTAAGCCTATTATCCACAGGAACAGTGTGTATTTGCCTGACAAATGACTCAGTCTTACCTGGGGGAAGTTTTGAATTGACCTATCCTTTTCACATTTACAATCAAATTCTTTCCTTCACTTGATTTGACCTCTCCGTCACCTCTCAGGCTTGAATTTGATATCAGAGCCAATAAAATGTGTTGCCAATTACATATGATGCCAATTAGGTATGTTGCCCATCCAAACCATACTGATATTGGGGACCCTGAAAGCGAGGCCTTATAACTGTAATCAAGTAAACATTTTCTTGTAATTTCTGTGGGCTCAAATACTAATGATAGAGGGTTGGTTTTTCTCTTAAGCCAATTTTGTAAAATGTTTACAAACAATTTCTTATTTTTCTCATTGATCAACAGAACAGATATTCTGTTAATTCTTTAGCTTCTATTTTTTTCTCCCTTTCCACTTCTGTGAGCCATCTGTATAGGCTGTACATTTCTGTGTAAACTCTTTGGTGAGTGAAGATTCATAAGGGAAGAAACAGCTATATTTTGGCACCAACCAGTAAGAAGATGCGAAAGGTCAAGGTCATGGCCCCAGAATGTCATTTTTGTGTTGCCCTTATCCTGACAGTGTCTGCGTTTCAAGGGCTTTAACCGTCACTGACTGGAGAGATCCTAAAAACACAAGTATCACCATGTGGATCAGTCCAAAGCCCTACCTGTTCCAACATTCTGTTCTCACAGGGATCAGTCAATTGTCCATGGGATTCCTAGTACTAAGTGCAGGTGCACTTTTCATCTAGGTTCCCCAGCAACTGACATACAACTTCTGATACTGGAGAAGATATGTAGCCATCTTGACTAATAGCCATGTATGGTCTTAATCTCCATGAATTGATTCAATCACCTTTAAAAGGCATCCAAGTTAACTACATTTTGTGGCAGTGAATTCCACTGTTTGCGTGCTTTTAATCTGTCCTGAATCTCCCCCATTCAGTTTCAGTGGGTTTTAATATTATGAGAAGGCCTGTTAGGATAGACAGGATCCACTAAGTTTAGTTGATTTTGGAAAGAGTCTCTTGTCTGCCCCAGACTCAAAATGAAATCCAGCACAATCACTCTTTCAACAGAGGGGAAAAAAAGGAAGTTACCCATGCTGGAAACCACAACCACAGGCAAAGAGAAAACTCATTTTCACTCGCCCATAAAAACAGCCTAATGGGAAGAATGGAAGGACAAATCGGCCCTTTTCGCACCTTACCCTTTCACGGAGCTGGGGTGCGGGGCTTGCGCAAGCAGCCTCCAGCAAGAGGCTCTCGCGTCCTGGTCCCATCAGCTCCGCAGCTGCTTCCTGGTCGTGTGAGCGCCCCGCCTCTTCCATTCGCAGTGCAGCCTGGGACCTTTCCCAGGCTGCACTGCACAGGAATCATGACCAGCCTGGCTCCCGAGGCTCTGCACGCAAGGTAAGTGCGCATGAGGCCCTGGAGCGATGCACGACCACACAGCATTTTTGGCTTCGAGCCGAAAATGAAAAAATGCTTGCAGAGTCCACGTCAGGCCCTTGAGCGTTGCACAAATGTGAGTGCGTCATGTGGACCACTCCTCACATTTACATGATGCTCAACGGGCCATTTCACTTCTGAAATGCCATGCGAAAAGGTTTATGTTTGGCTTTGATCTGTCCCCCTTGGCAAGAGTAAGGTGGGTCAAGGTTGTCAGCTGCAAGCTTGGAAAATAGTAGAATAGGGTGTACATGACGTTAAAGGAAAGACCATCCTGAACAGCTTGCCCAGACAGTATTGCCAATGTTATAGAATATCTATTGTGTGTGTGTTGGTGTATAATTCTATGTGCATATATAATATATGTGTATAATTCTGAATGGAATCCATCTTTTGTTTATTATAGAATAATACAATAATCCAGATCACAACTCTGCAGCATGATATTGACCAGCTGAGGAGAAAACTAGATAATACAAAAATGAAGCTTGTCATAGAAATCAAGGTATTATAAATTTATATTCTGCCTTTTTCCCAGTAGTGAGACTCTAGACAATTTACAACTTGTTAAAAAGTAATGGCCAGAATCCTGTTATCAATTACTTAAGTAAGTAACCTCTCCTGGCTTGACCTCCCCAAACCTAATGGAAATGTCATGCATTTTCACTGCAGTCACTAGCAGAATAGATGTCCTTCTCCCTAAGCTGGTTAAAGATTTCTACAGAGACAGACTTCTGAGGAGGCATGCAGCTGATGCCAGGTAAAGTAGGTTACCAGGAAGTTACAATCGTGGTAATAGTGTTGCAATCATGACTAAGTAGCAATCATGACTAAAAAACTGTTACTTAGGTTTTTTCATCTGTGACTGTTTTGTATTTACGATCACTAACAAATCATGGTTGTGATACTATTGTCACAGTCATAATCCCCTTCGAAACATACCTCAACAGACATCAGCTGCATGGAGAGAAGATCCATTCTGTTAGCAGTTTTGGAGCACAGGTGAATGACTTTTTTTCAGGTTTTGGGGTAGTTGGGATAGGACAGGTTACTTAAATAAATATACTTAACTACGTAGCTGATACAGATTCCAGCTTATACAAAAACATCAGTGCAAAAGTGACAAATATACAAATTATTTGAAAAACAATAAAATAATTTGTAAAGTTAATACCATTAAAATTCATTAAAAGATGATATAGCAACCAACAAAACAGCATAAGACATAACTGAAGTCTATTACCATTGCTAAAGGCCTGGCAGAATAAGAATGTTTTTACTTGCTAGCAGAAGAAAATCAAGAAGAGCCTCCCTAGGGAAGGAGCTCCAAAGTCTAGGATCAGCCACCAAGAAGGCCCTCTCTCTTGTTCCTACCAAAAAAGCCGAGTATTATATTAATCAATCAGGCCTATTTGTAAAGAAGCTTTTAAAAAGTCCAGTTTTATGTGCTGTGTAGCCCAGACAGTGGGGTATTGGAAGTAAAGGGGAAGGTGTGCTTTTGCTTACTTGTCATTTTAGTTCCCTAGACTTACTCAGAATTCAAAGTACTGATGAGGTAAGAACCAAAGATTATCAGTGTACATTCCTATTCGGTCAACAACAAATTCCTTATTTATTTTTTTTAGATGGTCTCATTTAGAATCTAGTCCACTATGCACTCTCATACCACTAGCGCTGCTGCAGGTGGCAGAGGCTATTCCACTCAAGATACTTTGTCCTGGCTATAAGCAGAAAAGGAAGGCTGTTACCTGATCCTGTGTTCTTTAGTAAGAAAACGGAACACCTTACTGCACCAGTAAATGCCCTGCCCTAACCATCTTACTACACCTGTAAATGCCCTGCACCACTGAGATAATAATCTATCAGTTTAGTTTTTCATTACAGATTCCTGATGGACCTAAATGTATTTTATAAATATCTGTTATTCTATATTGCTCTGCCTCCCTCCTTCCCTCCCACACAAATCTTGGTTTATACATTAACATGGAATCTTTAGCTGCCATATTCTACTGTTCCTATACAGTTGGACTACAGTTTATACACACTTATTTGGGAGTGAGTCCCATTGAATTTAATGGGGTAGACATGTATAGGGATAGATGTGTATAGCACAGTACTGTAAATTTCTGACTAAGCAATTTGGCTAAGAAAAAGGAAAAAAATTAAAAATTAGAACATTGAGTTTTAGGAGAGATATGGAGAGATTTCCATTCTCACCATTGTCAGTGTATTTAAATTATTAATCTCACTAAAACTGGGCAGTGGATAAGATTGAAAAGATAGGTTCTCTTTTGTTTAAGTGTTCATTGTGAGCTCCTCAGCTCTGAATATAAAAATTATGGATAACAATTTCAACATTATAATCCAAGGTTTTGCTGAAAATTGTTGTGTGCCAGTATTTAATTTTTTTAAAAAATAACTTCTATTGAGAATTTTCAAAATACATAGAAGCAAAACAAGAAAGAAGAACAATTGACAACAGCAAATACAGAAAAAGAAGAAAAAAGAGAAAAGAATAAAGTATAAAGAAAGAAAATACTAAATACTTAAAAATATTAACTAAGACAATAAGAATTTTAAGAAAAAAGAAATATATATTGGTTTCCATCTTGCATAACACAGATTGTAGATAACTCTATAAAATAACTTCTCTGATTACAAATACCATTCAAATACTTCATCAGCTGCTTTTGCAAATATACTAATTCTTAAAACCTACAGTTAGCACATTGTACTTTTTCTTGCAAAAAGCTTACCAAAAGTTCCCAGTCTTTCAAAAAAAGCTCACCACTGATTTTTTTTTCTTACCAGTGTCATCAGTTGATCCGTTTCAGCTAACTCTAACAGTTTTATCAGCCAGTTCTCTTTCACTGAAATGTCTGTATTTTTCCACATCTGTGCATATTGTAGTAGTGTTGCAGTGGTATTACTGTGTACATCTTCTGTTGTTGAGCTTCTTCTAATCTCAACAAGTACAATTCTGGCTTCAATGGAATGTTAACATTCAACATTTTATACATCATAGGATATACCTGATTCCAGAATTTTTCAGACTTTTCGCAAGTCTAGCACATATGATAAAAAAATATTCCACTTGTTTGTATTTCCAACATTCATTAGAAACCCTTTAATGCATTTTGGCCAATTCTTCTGGTGTCAAATACCAATGATACATCATCTTGTAAAAGTTTTCTTTAAGATCATAATGTAATATAAATTTGATTCCCTTTGACCACATTTTCTCCCATTGTTCTAACTGTACATTATGACCAACATTTGTGCCCACTTTATCACACAGTCCTTAACTACATATTTTTCCATCTCTAATTCTAACAAAAGTTTATATATCTGACCAATCAAATGTTCATCATCTGAGCACAACTGTTTTCTGAAATCTGATATTGTCAACTCAAAATCATACAATTTTTTTAATCTATTTTAAATCCTTCTACTATCTGTATATAAGAGAACCATTGAAAACTATAATATTCGAACATTATTTCTTCCATTGATTTGATTCTATAGTATCCTTGCTCAAATTCCAGAAGATTTTGATAGGTCTCCTTTACTGTTATCTCCTTCCTATAGAGAACCTTTTGCAATAACATACACAAGCGTGTCTTGGGATATAATCTTATCTATTCCACACTCTTAACATAGCACATCTCACACAATGATTGTTAAAGTCTGCATTCATTTTGGCTTTATCATACCACAAATAACGATGCCATTGAAACCTCAGTTCATGCCCTTCTAGATCCAAAAATCATTTAATTGTTAGAATTCAGTCCTTTAACCAAACAACATACAGAAAAATTCGGTTTCAGATCTGGTAATCCTAATCCCCTCTTTGTTTAGCATCTTGTGAAATTTTGTATTTGACTCCAGGTCTCTTCTCTTGCCATATAAATTTTGATAAGTCACTGTGGCGTTATTTAAATAAAATATCATTATTGGAAATCAGTATGGTTTGTAAGAAAAACATCATTCTCAGTGGACTGTTCACAGAAATTCCACCTTAATACCATTCCATGTCTTAATATAATTATTTTTCAACAACATTAAATTCATGTTTGTCATAGTAATGCCTAAGCGTTTCACGTTTTTCTCTGTTTTAAAACCTGACTTGTCCATCAATTGTACTTCTTTTCTCATATTCTTTGTTAACATTTATCAGTCTTTTTGCTTATTTATCTTAAATCCAGCCATGTCTCCAAATTATTTTAATTTCTCCAACCATACTTCTAGACAGTGGCCCCTCCATTTTTGTGACAGGACCCTCAAGAAAAACCGCAATAACTCCCCCCATGATTCCCCTCCGATTCCCTCATCTTTTGTGCACCAAGACCAGAGGCAAGGGAATGGGAGGCGGAGCTCCGGGGGAAGAAGGAAGGCTTGCACAAGCCTTCCACCCACCCCCCATTCCCTTGCCTGTTGTCTTGGCACAAGTCCTCAGCACCAAGACCAGAGCCAAAGGAATGGGAGGGGGAGCTCTGGAGGAGATAAGGAAGACTCCCATGATCCTTCCCCGTCCATTCCCTTGCCTATTGCCTCAGCACGAGTTCTCAGTGCCAGGGCTAGAGGCAAATGAATGGGAGGGATTGCTCCAGAGGGGGGAAGGAAAGCTTGTGTGAGCCTCCTCCACCCATTACCTTCCGTTTTGCCTCAGCACAAATTCTCAGCTTCAGGACCAGAGACAAGGGAATGGGAGGGAAAGCTCCAGAAGGAAGCCATTCACATCTCTCCTCCCTCCATTTCCTTGCCTTTGTCCAGGCACTTGCCTTCCTTCTCCACACCCAGTAAAACACAAGGGATTGGGAGGAGGAGAATGGAGGGAAGGCATATGCACACCTCATGAATCATCAAATTCATGAAAGTCAAACCCATGAATGTGGAGGGAGACTGTACAATCAACAGAATTTTCTAAAATAATTACTAAATCATCTGTGTATGCTCTTAAGTTATTCACCTCCTTTTATTTATTATTATACCTTTTATACTTTTATCATGTCTTATCATGTTCTGTTCAGCACTTCAAGAGCTAAACTGTACAATAAAGGGGAGAGAGGACACTCTTGTCTTGTTTCTTTTTGGATGTCACACCATTTGCTCCACTCATTGTTAACTAAAATCTGTGCTTTCTGTCCATTTTAAGTTGCCATAATCAATGTGATAAAATTATCCCTGAGGCTCATCTTGTGTGCCAGTATTTAAGGGCTTCTTACTTGTGGCCCAGCTTTGTTATGTTTTACATCTCCATTCCAGTACCAGTGTCCCTTGGAGTAGCTGAACTTGCATGTGGGTTTTAACTAGCCCCCATGCTGGTGAAGGGATTCTTGCAGCTGTAGTAAAAAAAAGTAATATATCTAAGCCCTGAAATAGAGGCAGGAGGTTTTGTACAGCAAACCTGCTACATGAAATAACATCAAAGTGTATATTTTTCAGTAGTCTCCTTGTTGAATCTATTCAGGTTAGTCCTCAGCCAAGAAGGATTTTAATATCCCAGCTGAGTCCTGGTGATAAAATTATGCAGCATCTGTGGTTACACAGAGGTTCCCACACTACCAGTTTCACACTACCATCTTGCCATGGTGGCTTGAGGGTTCTGAGATTGTAGTGCTAGCTCTAGATGTAACCATATTATGGGTATGTTTACTGAGTAGTTCTACAAAATTAATGGGAGTTACTTCTAAGTAAGTGTGAATAATCAAAGTGGATTGTACTGTGGCTCAAATTAGAAACAAAATGCTTCTCTTTTTCTTGGAATCTCTTCTTGTACACAGGAATATACAAAGCCTTGCTAAAGCCTTGTACTTAAGGCTTGAGTTTTTTGAGTCATATTGTGTACTGATAGTGACACCACAGAAATAACAGATAAGTCTAATCATATTGGATTGGGTCCATGTTTTAATTGGCCTGGCTGAAGGGGACCTCCTTGCCCCATGCTCCCCATCCAGTTCCCTGAAAATGCTGCACAACAGAACAGGACCTTGCTGAGTGGAAGGAAGTATGCTATGGAGAAGAGATGCATGAAAATCAGATGGAAGAAACTCCTTACTTGTCATATCTGTGCATTACATATATAAATCAGCACCTACGGAGAGAATGACTTGAGATCTTCTGGAAGTTGGAGATCTTGGCAGTAACTATGCTCCCCTTCCCCAGTTCACACACTCATGCTAGTCTCTCCTTATTTCTACATGCTAGTCCTGCCACAAGAGTAGCATTTGGGTCGACTCCACCCACTTTTGCACGCCTCAAGACTTTCATCTTTGGTTTCTTTTACTTACCAGCAAATTTTTGTGGATCAGCACTTTTGTTTTCTCTCTACCTCTTATGTCTTGAGACTAGCTTCACATTGATTGTTGGAGTTTTTCTGCTTAGAGGCCTATGACCTCATAGATGGATTCAGGGACAACCATATCTTTACTGCTGGAACCAGCAGCAGCCTGTTATGAGTCAGGCGGAAGGAAGGTGAATGAACAAGCTGTGCTGGAGCAGCTTCTTCAGCTGCTGCTGGCGGTAGCACTTTGCTAGGCAGGAAGGTGAGTGGGAGAGGGGAGTGAGTTAACTTAGCCATGTTGCCTTCCTTGGCAACATCTTTAAGGAAGAAGTAGGTGGATGGGGAAGAGAAGGAGGGTAAGGATTTGCTTGGGGAAGGAGTTGGGATCTGGTTTGGTTGCTGTAAACTTGGTTTGCCACCAAATTTTAGTGGCACACTGCAACTGTGATTTTGGGCTGGAGAGGAAAAAGAGATATTTGAATTTGGTATTGGGAACACTGTGAGTCACTGAAGGATGGCAAAATGGGGCTTTGGGCCACATAATTTCCAAAGGCCACACAGCTTCCACTAAGACCTAAGACCATAGCTCAATCTGCAGTGTTCATAGACTGGAAGTCACAGGTAGAGAGCCAAGCTGAAGGTGTGTTGAAGGCCTCAGTACTGACAGGAGAAGCACTTGGTGTTGACCAAAGAACTTTCTGAGGAACTTTGGCCTTGTACCTCTAGCCTTTGGAGAATCACCCATCATGCCCAGTTCATAAGGAACTCATTGGTCTCCTTTCCAGTATTCTCTTTGCTCTTTAAGTCAGTTAAGGCATCTTGGGAGACAGTTGCTTTCATTCAAGTTCCTTCTCACCTTCTAGACAATTTCTACTACATTTAAGAAGATGTTTGTGATTCCCCCCCCCCCAATAATTGTAGAGTTAATTAGTTATCATTGCCTTTTCCTCAGGGAAGAAGGTTGTAAGGCACAACACCAACTAGTTGCAGTGGGGCAAAATGCATATACTATTTCAGCACTCTTTAATAAAGCCACTGGACTTGTTCAGGTTACTATCAACTCTTCCTTGGGGGCTGCATTAATGGATAACAGTGTGTCTTATTGTGGGGAGAGAGTAGCCATCTACATGGCTCAAGAACAAATTAATTTTGGAAAACAATCGTTTGACTTCATTTCCAAATGCCTACTTGGAGCAATTATCCTCTATAGGTACTCTTGACTGTGGCCCACAGGCCTTGGCCAGGACACTCACATGAAAGGAGGTAATAGCTGTTGATGGTATGGAGCAGTTCAGCTCTGAAACAGATGATAAGTTGGACAATGGCCATAAAAGCTTTCTGAGCACCCATTCCTTGGGACTGATAACAGCCAAAGTCCTCCATCATCTATCAGCTTTCCAGAAAGCACCAGCCTTCTCTCACACCAAGAAGGAAATCATCTACAGTCTTGTCCTACTGGACTATATCATAGTATAGATTATTGACCGTTTGTGTCCTGTTCGAGATGTGGTCTTTGTCATGAAAGGTTGGACAGAACCTGTAGTCCAAAGAAACTACTTTGTGATGTGAGTAGTTAAGTGCACCTGTGAAAAGCCATGTGACTCTAGCTGAGTCGTGCTGAGTCATGCTGATGAGCAACCAGGGGAGAAGGTTGCATCAGATATGGGGAGAATGCAAAGGTTGGCAGGATTGCATCAGCTAGTGTATGTATAAATGTAGCTGAGTGCTAGGCAACAAGTGCACACGGTGCCTGAACGTATATGCTGGAGGCTCTGCCAGAAAGAGCAAGCAGAGGAATGCTGGAACGTCTTCTGGAGATTCTTGTAAATATGTATATATTGTAACTTAGGAATAAACTGCCTCTTTGATGGAAGAGAACAAGTGGCGTGGGTTTCACTGGCTACAGTGCATTGCTGCTAATACTAAACTCTACTGAGCATGCTTCTACAAGCTGTGCAAGCACTCTGCTATTTTTGGGCATTTTGTACACTTGATTCTGATAAAGCCTTTTTGGCCAGAGCTCAGTGGTCGGGAGGGAAGTGCTATCGCAGTTTTGTGTAGCTCCCAGCATCTCCAACCCTCCCGGACAGTCTTTTCTTAAATCTTCACGTCTCACTGCTATACAGACTCAGGCTTTCATTTCTGCCGATATCATCATTTTCATAACAGCTCATCTGTGTGCCATTCTGGCTGGGGTGGCTCTCCCAACAGAAGAGGCCTTCCAGATTGCCTGCCTCACTGGTGATTTAATCTGCCACAATGCCAAGTCTACCTGGAGACTTGTATGTTTGTTGTGTTGGACGATATTGATAGGAGAGTGCAGTGTTTTGCTTGGCTCCATATGAGACTTCTGTAGTTGGTATCAACTAAATGAAGATCATACATGCCATTAACTGATTCAGCATCATCTTTGGTAGTACATGAATGTTTGCCATGTTATGGAAAGTATACTTTTTGTATACCCACAATTCGTCTCTTGGTCATGCCCACGGCATTCCCCCCCCCAAATTGGAAAAGGCTTTGCTAATAGTTTCAAATCCAAGTCCAGTGGTCTTGTTTTGAGAAGTTCCTGCACATCAGTTTCCTGCTGCTTCTTGAAGTGGCCAAAATCTGCAGAATTTTTCTTTCCCATTCTATGAGCACCCATTGTCTGGTGCCAGACAATGCTACAGTAGTGTAGTACCTTAATAAGTAAGGAAGTACCCATTCAGTGACCCTTTTATCACTCACAAGGGAGCTAGGATTATGCCATATTCAGTATGAAATATTTCTGATTGCCATCCATGCCACCAATAATATCAGTCAGCTAGCAGATTGCCTCAGTGGGTCAGACGTGAAGGGGCACTCAGTCTCAGTTTTCAGGACAGATTGCTTCCGCAGTGGTATGCCCTCACCACAGACACTTTCTGAATAAACTTTCTGAATAAAATAGACAATTCCCCCCATTACCTTAGCAGTTATCATTTGCTGTTGACAATCACATGGAGAACTTTCCTCTGTATAATTCAAGTACATGTACGCTCTGTTCACTTAGGGGGTTGCCAATATTTTTTGAGACAGGATAAAATGGATACTTACAGTTCTTTGTGACCTAGGCAACCCTAGTTTCTATTTCTTCTTAGAATTTCCTATAGCATTTTCCTTGTGCCAAAATGTGATTTAATGGGAAGCTTCTTGATTCTCTATTAGAGAGGAGGATGTTTTAGCCAGTAGCATGGAAAATCCAGCTCTCTTCCAACTCAGACATATCGTACTGTCACACTGTAATTATGCCATTGAGCATAATTATTCAGAAATGATTCTTGTAATTGTTTGCTATTTGATGTATTGCCTTTTATCCTCATATTATATGACAAAGGGTATAGCTGTTCACTAAGTTTACTTTTCAGCTCTTATTACTTATTTGCCTTCAGCATCATTGTCTTTATTCCTGTTTACTTTGTTGGAAATGAAGTGCTTCTTGTGTGGCCTTCAGAATATACACTCCCAGAAATCCTTTATCATTTCTGCATGGAGTCTTTCGTAGTTCTCTCCCAACTGACAAGGCATCATTTTTCAGCATCTCACCCTTGCTTTCTTGGCATGTCTTTCTCTTGAGAGGGATTTTTTGATGGCTATTGTGATAGCTCACCTTGCAAGAAAATTATACATGCTCAGGATTGACCAGGCATATCTCATTTGGGATAAGGAGTATCTTAGGCTGGTCACTAAGTTATTGCCAGTGGCTATATCTACTGTATAGCATTCTGCCGATATTCTGTTCCCATGCTGTCTACACTGTTCAAATGGTTCTTGCATTTTCTCAAAGTATCCAGGCACACCAATTGAAAAGCATCATTTTGAGTTACATAGTGTGTATCTGTCTGCTGTTCTACCCCCTTCCCCACATAATGGACAATTTCTCTCTTCACTGCAATTTCCCATGTGGGTGGCTTATCAGCTGTTGCACCTGCACATCCTCAGTCACTCTGTGAGAGCTGTGACCACTTCTATCATTCTGTTGAGAAGTGTGGTTCTCCTAGAATTTTACAGAGTGGCTACCTGAACTCAACAGATAATAGATAATGACTATGATCTTTTGGCTAAGATCACGTGTACTGTGTGTAGATAATGTTCATTCAGCATGTCTGACTTAATGCTTATGCCCAAGCAGATGCAGCATTTGGAAGGGCCATATTATCTTCAGTTTTATTCTGATGTACTTCCTCATCTGACTTATGTATCAAGCTTGCTGATTCATACCTATATATGTGATTCACAGAGACTACAATAGAGAACAGGATTTCTTAGCGTAACTGTGTTTTACTGAGTGGTCTATGCATTCATTCAGTCTACCTCCCCTCATCAGCACATTGGTGAGCTTCTGTTTCCTGTCTACCACTATGTCAGGTATCTTTTTAACCGGAGAGACCAGCACGTGCACACAGATAGCAGGATTACCACCAAAATCTCTAGCTTCCTCAGTTCTGAGTTTTGCTAGTCCTTTGTGTGTAAATACACAAGTGACTTATTCAAAGAACGGCGCTTTCTGTTACACAACCTATTCTTTCATAAATGGAGCCCTTCCATCTGTGGAGGACAGACCCCTGAATGAACCTTTTATCTACTATATGAAGGTCAAAGTTTGTTGGTGAGTTTGTCTGTTTGTCTACATCAGGCAGGCAAAAACTTCATATGATTGGCTGTGTGAGGTGAGAAGACCTCATATGATTGGCTGGCTGGGAAGATTCTATGGAATCCTGGGGTTGGCAGTTTAGAGAAGGGCCTTTAGAGCTCTTGGGCCTCAGGCTGGTTGCTATGGAGATGAGGCCTACCAGCAAGAAGAAGGGCAGTGTATTCCCTCAGAAACCAAACTTTCTGTATGTTAACAACTCTGAATACAGATTGGATTGGGGAATATGGGGAAAAGTTACAGATACTGGAATAGACTGGTTGCTATGGAGACAGGGCCCTAGCAGCAAGGAGGAGGACAGCATATTCCCTCAGGAACCCAAACTGTGCATGTAAATAACTCTGAATACAGATTGCATTGGGAAATATGGAGAAAAATTACAGGTACTGGAGAAGACAGTTTGGTGAATTCTTAAGAGGAAAATAAAATCCCAGGCAATGCCAGGTAAATGCACTAGATGATGATGATGATGATGATGATGATGATGATACATTTTTTCATGACCAGAAACAGAGAACAGAATTTCAGAAACACAGCACTTTCAGATCAGCAGTATGATCTGCAATGTTCCTTCAGCTAATTTCCCACTGTCTTTAGTGGAAATGCTATTTAATATGTATATTTGGGTTTGCCATTATTGATGATGTTGACATGCCAGAAACAGAACATCATGTGCTGCATGGCATAGCTTGAAAAATGAAGGATTAAGGCCTTGATTATTAATCCACATTAAAGTTGAATCTTATCTATAAAATAAAATTTGTAATTTCATTCATCTTTTCTCGATCTCTGTATCTTTTGTAGATGAGAAAGCAGGCAACTTCTGATTTACGAGCATTGAAGGCAGAATTGGAACATAAGAAGGTTCAGTCTTTGAAACTCCAGTCTGAAAAACATGTATCTCAACTGACCTCCATTTGAGATTCTTTTCTCTCTCTATTTCTATAGCTATACACCAAAGCTATTATTTCAGTTGTAGTTTGTTTAAATATAGCAGAGATTTTATAGGTGTTGAAGTATGAAGGTTTAAAAGCAGTAATTCATTGCTAATGTAACCTGTAATAATTCTGGTGCTGATTCCATTATTCTCCCAATCCATTATATTAGGCAATAAAAATCAGTTGACGGGGGAATCCCATTTGTTTGTGCTGAAGCAATGCTAGGTAGTAGGAAAGCTTTACTTTCAGAACTGTGAAGAATTTGCTACTTTCTACCTCTTTTTGGATACGAGGAAACACTGGACTTGCTGGATGTTTCCTCAGCCTCCAGCTGTCAGGAGGCTACACTTTTGGCTTCAAAGTGCAGCTGTATAAATAGACAGCCATTTTCTGTGGATGTAATAGCCTGGGGTTGGAGAGAACATTCACATGAAACCTAAGGCAGAAGACAAAGAAGTATTAGCAAATGGCCCACTTCTTGTGCTTATTTCTAATCTATGTAAAGAGCATGGTTTTGCAAATCAAAAATCACACTTGTATCTTTCAGTTTTATGTACAGTTGTGAACCTCAGCTAAATCAGTTTTGCTTCTGCATATAGTTGGGATTGCAGAGTGAACTATACTTTTTTAAAAGACCTTAAAAATACTGCATGGCTGTATCAAACATATTGCTAACCCTCTTGTTAATGTGCACAAAGAGGAAATACCAATACTTCTATTTTCTGTTCGGTTTTCTGGTATAAACAGAATAGCTTAAAAGGTGTGAACAAGAGTGGGGTAAACTGTGGACATCAATCTCCTCCTCTCTCTTTTCTATTTTCATGCCATGAACTGCCCATTTAAAACTTTCTTTGAGCTTTAGAAGCACCTGTATGAGGTAAATTACATATCACCTCCATCGAATAGTTTTAGCAAAGCCCACTGCTCCCTTTTGTGAAGTCAACTCCATGTTATTCAGATGTCAAAGTAAGGCAAGTGCTTCTGCATCAAAAGGTTCAAAAAACTGTCTCCCTTTCTCAAGCATAATTTGGAGGCATATTCCATAAAGTCTTTCCATGGCTGGTGGGGAGCCTGAGGGTGAGTGAAGAATGTGACAAGGACATCATGAGAATCCAACATACCCATATATGCCATGGCACTGACACTCAAAATTTTTGGTGATTCCTGTTGTAAGCAAATGCATTTTCCCTCTATAGTAGTTGAAAACAGTAGTTCCTTCATAAGGGAATTTCTTAATATCATGGTTGATTAATTTTCTAAGAAACTGCCAGTTCAGATCGTGGACTTACTCTTCTCCTTAGAGAATGGGTTTCTGGAATGTAAACACCTTGTCTGTGGTAAACCATAACAAAACCTTCCCTGCAACCTCTTCCAGACTGAAAGTCAAGGATTAACATACTATGTGTTGATGTGCTATAACTGGGAAGCTTGCAGGGAAGTACTAATGACCCCAGACAACTGAAGATGGGAAATATGAAAAAGGATATTAAAATTCAAGAAAAGGAACTTCGCCTATCCCTTACAATCTCTATTTCTAGTATTGGAGACAGCTTTAAGATGAATTAGAGAACACAATATAGGTTGTATCTGTAAAAGACTACTCATGGTGTCTGTTATGTCCTATATCAGAGATAGTGTGCTTGTGGGTAATAATTCCTACAGAATATAAACAGGAATGTGCTGTTGTACTCAGATCCTGTTTACGAGCTACATGTATCTTTGGTTTGATATATATAGCATACCTTTCTTATGTTCTTTTTTTAAAAAGTTTTTCAATCCTATTATCAAGAAAGGATGGTGGCTATTCAACTTTATGATTTATTTTGTATGCCTGATTTAGATTGTTGCAAATATATATGTATATATATATATACACACACACACACACACACACACACCATAGTAATCAAAGCCGCAGAGTTCATTTGCATTTTTTAAAAACTGAGGATAGCTATTCATTCCTAATGAAAGGCTTCAATTAAGGCTTCAAAGGTGTATCAATTACTGCACCTTTTATAAATTGCATGGGGGAGATAATCGTCTTCTCTGAGCTTAGGAGACACTCTTTTTCGAATCCCTGCAGGTAGATTTTAAAGCTATAATCCCCTGAGGAAAACCATACAAATACGTCCAGGGGAAAACACATTGAGCTATTTTCAATAATAAAATTATCTTTCTTTTCCACATCTTGAGACTTTGGGCCTTTCCACACTATACTGTTATAGTGCTATTATTCCACTTTCAACATCCTGTGGAATTCTGTGGTTTGTAGTTTACTGAGGCCAAAGAGCTCTCTGGCGGAGAATTCTAAATGCCCCTCCCTAAACTGCTCTTTGGAAAGTTGGAATTCTGGGCAATCTTCCGTAATTATGCAGTTTGAATTAGGCAAGGGAAACCACAAATAGTTCCCCCATGAGTATAAACTTAATTTCCTTCTCTTCCTGTGCAAATAAGAGTTTTCAGGGCTTTGGACTGTATGTGGGAAATTGTGAACGGTTTTCCTATGTGCTATTTAGTAGCATCTCCACATCTTCTTTCATATGATACATGCTTTAAGTCAAGTCATAAGCTCCAACTGCACTTTTAAAATATTTGTTTGTTCTTCTTTGTGGTCTCTGTGCCTCACACAATGGGTGCTTTGCACCTATGCAAAAGCTCCTCTTAGAATTCTAGATCTGTTGGGAACCCCTCCCACTCCTGCATGCTGAGCATACTCAGGCCCACCAAGCTACCTTCCCCTCAGTTTTTCTCTGTCCGCTGAACCGATTACATCTATCAGTGTTCTGGCTGAGTAATAATCCTTTCTTTTTCTGACCGTCTTCCAGAATCTGGTAGACAAGAGGTTTCTGAAAGGGCTACAGTACCTGTATCCTCCCGTCTTTCCACCAGCTGCATCCTGGTCACTCTCACTGCTGCTCTCCCAGTTTTATGTGCCATCCTTTTGAGCTAATGGCAATGGTTAATGAGTGTTTGTTGACCTTGAAAACAGTCTTTCTCATGGTGATAACTTCTGCCTGCCGCTCAAGTGAACTGACTGCACTTCACTGTGGTCTTTCACTGAGACAAGGTGATGCTATGCCCTGACATTATCTTCTTACCCAAGGTTGTCTCACAGTTTCATTTGGGTCAGGACATTGTCTCACCTACATTTTATCCTGAGCCTTCTTCTGACCTGGAGCTCGCCCTTCAACTCTCTCAACATGCATTGAGTGCTTGCCTTCACCACCCAGAGGACTGCATCTTTTTGACAATCCCCTCATTTGTTCATCTGCTACAGCAACAGAGGTAAGGGCTAGAAGGTGTCTGCCCAGCACTTTTCAAAATGGATTATGGAGGTTATCTAGATTGTCTAAAACTTGTGCACAGACAAGTGCCTCCTTTCCTTCATTCACATTCCTCTATGGCATAAAGCTTCTGGAATTCTCAGCCATCTACCCTCATCTGACACTACCGACTAGTCTGCAGAGCCAGATGAGATGCCCTTTTCGGCCATGTTGTCCTGTCTTCAGTCTTCTAGGACCTGATCCGCCATCCTTCGGGTAAGCTCTTTAATCACCCATTGTGTGAGGCACAGAGACAACAAAGAAGAAGGACAGGTTGCTTACCTGTAACTAGTTCATTGAGTAGTCATCTGTGCCCTCACACAAACCTGACCTACCTCTCCTCTTTCAGGTTCCAATTGTTTGGCAGCAAACTTTGAAACTAGATAGCTTGGTGGGGAGGGGAGGGGTTCCTGCTAAGCTACTCAGCTCTAGAATTTTCCAATAGGAGTTTCTGCACAGGTGCAAATAACCCATTATGTGAGGGCACAGGTGACCACTCAAAGAACTAAAGTTACAGGTAAGCAACCTGCCCTTATTTGTGATTACCATGGTAGCTCTCTTCCAAAGATTTTAAGATTCCATAGATCTTAAGATCTTCCATAGATCTTACTTTATTATAGAGGAATAAACAAATAAGTAACAACTAGAATGTATTAGAATAACAGTGTATATCATTTTAAATGACAGCACAGCAATGAAAAAAAAGGGGCAATATATAGTTCAGCTGAATTCCTGCACTCTTTGCCCAGAAAGACAGTAAGTAATTCCAAATCGACTCTCCCATAAGTTACTTTGGCTTCAAGGCTTCCCACATTGCTTTTGTTTGTTCTTCTGCTGCGGAGCCTTTGGAGTAGTTAAGACAGTTTGCATGCCACATACCAATACCCCTTAAACCATGTTCTTTCACATAGGCTACTTTCAGAGAAATGCTCCTGGGATCGTCAAACCATACTTGATGAGAAGTACCATTTGGGTCCTACAAAATAGTGAAATAAAGAACATGTTCAGGCAACTTCACAGACTTAGGTGTTCTTGAACATACTAAAAAAAAACACCCTCTGAAACTGAGGATTATGGCATGCATTGTAAAGTATACAGTGGCTGTAAACATCCGTATGCTTCTTGCTGTGGTTTTTTTGGGGGGGGAGGAAGACATATGCTTAAATTTCACAATATGTACTTATTTAGAAAGCACTGGAGCAGTAGAGACTACATGATGTCATCTACCCTCTAACAAGTTAAATAGTTTTCTTCCAAGTGGAAGGCTTCTAACAGTTTAAGGATTTTGTGCAGATATTCCATCTTTTCCTCCAGAACAAATTTTCTATGGTGGAAGCAAGGGAAGTTTAGAAATAAAAGACAGTTCTGGACTGCCTTGTTCTTAAAATTACATCAGTGAAACATGCATGGATTGCCAGATTAACCTAACTGGTGGGTTTTATCTAAATTCTGGGCCCATTGCCCTCATGCTTGTTTTAAAATGCCCAGCATCAAAATCATAGAATCATAGAGTTGGAAGGGGCCACATGAACCATTGAGTCCAAACCTTGCTCAGTACAGGATCTCCATCTATTAGCATCTGCAGCAGGTAGCTGCCCAGCCTCTTTTTGAAGACATCCAGAGAAGGCGACCTCACCACTTCTCATGGAAATTAGTGCCACCGGCAAACTACTCTTACTGTCAAGAAGTTCCTTCTAATGTTCACTCAAAATATACTCTCTGTAACTTAAAATCATTAGATCTGGTCCTGCTCTCTGGAGCAGCAGAAACAGGCCTGCTCCCTCCTCTCTGTGACAGCCCTTGAGGTATTTAAAAAAGGCAATCATCTTCTCTTCTCCAAACTGAACATGCCCAGCTCCTTCAATCTTCCTCACATGTCCTATTCTCCTTACTTCTTACGATCCTTGTTGCCCTTGAACCCGCTCCAATTTGTTTATGTCCTTAAAATGAGGTGCCCAGAAGTGAACGCTGTACAGTCCTCCCTCTACATTGGTGAGTTTGACCTTCATGAATTTGATTATTCATGAGGCACATGGTTGCCTCCCCTCACCCCATTCTCCTCCTCTCATTCCCTTACATTCCTCACACCAGGCTTGCCAGGCTTGTGTTTAAAATGGACGTTTTTTTCTTTGCTCCCACTGCTGGAGGCATGTCCTCTCTCCCATGTGGCTACACTTTCTGCTGTGCAGTGGCTGCTGATTGGTCAAGTGCTCTCTTTGCTCCTTCCCCTCCCTTTTCAAGATGGCCACTGGAAGTAACTAAAAGGGAAGAAATGTGCTTTCCTCCCTTTGAGGGAAAAGTTCTGGTAAGCCCTTTACCGTGTTTTTTTCTCTCCTCTGCCCCCTAGTGCTGGGGCCAGAGGCAAAGGGAAGGGGGAACTCTGGAAGGAAATCATAAGGGTGGGAGTTATTCACAATTTTTACACTTTCTGTGCCTCTGACACTCACGAATGTGGAGGGGCTACTATATTCTAGATCAGGCCTGACCAGACCAGAATATAATGGGACTATTACTTCTCTTAACTTGGAAATTATGGTTCTATCATGCAGGCCCCTAAAGCAGTTCGAGACTGCCTCTCAGCCCCTGCTTATCTCACTTCTGTGACATCAAAAGGACCTGCCACCATGATACCACAATGACTTGTCTCTGTGATATGACAAGAACCCACCTCAGGTTTGGGCTCTGAAATCTCAGGCAATAGGATGCTGCTGACTTTGGAGCCCTAGATTGATCTCACAGTAAAATTCTTGTGCAGAAAGAGTTTTTCTCTCCTACCCCCACCTCTCTCTCTCTCTCTCTCATTCACACACACTCACTTTTTGCTAGCGTAATACTAATTTATGCTACCATATAGACTCTTCTGGATGTTGCAGAAAAAGGTATTTGGTACCTCCTTCTACAACACACCCTGGTCCATAGTGGGAAGCAGAGGCTGCTCCTTCAGCCTCAGGTGCCCTAAAGCAGCCAGAACACACACAGATAGATCCCACGCTCAATTGGTGGCTAAGGCGACAGAGCTGCACCTCCAAGCCCCCAGCTATTGTTGCTTCCCCAGCTGTGCCTCCAAGGTGAGCAGCAGGGGAAAGCAAGTAGCTTCCACCTCCCCCACCAAAGATGTAAAATAGTCTGGCAGATAATCACACCAGGATTGGCCTTTATATCATAAATACTGTGTTAGTAAACTTTGGTGACTTGATTTTTAAAACAGAATAATAATATTTTCTATTAATAATTTACAGGCTATCTTAAAACAACAAGAACTAAATGAACGTTACAAAAAGATCACAGACACAATAACAATATTTCTAAAGTGCCCATAATCATTCTTATAACAGTTTACCTTATATTCTAAATATGGTGCTTTCTGTTCTTCATCCCAGAGGATCCCAGAAAGAGAATTTTTTTCCCAATTCATTATTATTTTATATGTGACTTGATGTCTTGATGCCTTACTGCATGGAAGCCATTGAAAAAGGAGTTTTGCAAAGGAACAAACATGAGCCTGAAGAAATGCAACTTCAGTTATGCCAATATACTACAGTCTCACAAAGAAATATATTTTAATTTCTTGCCCTTGCATAACCCTATTAAAATTTCTCACTATCAAAGATATGTTTTGCTAACATATTCTCAATTTTACTAACAGGATTATAGAGATAGCTTTGATTTCCAGAATTCAGTATCTACAAATTACTTCAGGAAGTTATACATTTTGAATGATAACTTATGTCAGTTACTTAAGCCATGCAATATCTTCTTCATTCACGTTCAGTCCAGCTATACATAGAAGCAGGGTTTGTTGATTTCAAATAAACAGATGTGCTTAGAACTGCTACCTAAAAATGGCTTCAAATGAAGTGTATCAGTCACTTTGGGATTCAGTTGGGGGTATATGAATCATGAAGGGATGTTTGTTCAGGCAGTTCATTTAGCCCGCAACTATACCTCATGCTGTCTGCAGTCTCCTGGTAAGAGAAAAGCAAAATGGAAGATATTCCTAATGTAAACATCTATTTCACCAACAGATTTGTGGAAAGGCTGGGAATCTCTCTAGATTATTTTAACTTGTAGAGAAGGGATGGATAATAGCTGTTTGACAATGAAAGAGACTCCCTGAGAAAGTGATGAACTCTTTTTCATTGGAGGTTTTAAACAGGTTGGATAGCCACCTTTCAAGGATATTTTGGTGGTCAATCCCTACACTGAAAGGGACGGAACTAGATGGTCCTTGGGATCCTTTCCACTTGTATGATTCTGTTGTTTCTACCCTTAGTAAAGTTGCTGCTGGGTAGCCCTGGTCTGCCTGCCAAAGTTTATGTAGGGCATCGAATGTGGGCAGATTTATAGGAGTGAATGACAATAAAGCAGATTGCTTTGAGAAAGCAAAGCATATACACAAACTATTCAATTTGCTTGGAATTAGAACATCAGAGAAGAATCCATGCCCACAAAAATAAAGCCATACAGACCACAATGAGAAAAACAAACATGGCTAGAAATTAACTGTCTTTCTCTTACCTTAGATAAGCCTGGACAAGTATAATCATAGCCATACCATGGAACACCCATCACAAGCTTCTTTGGACTGATGCCCATGCGAATGTAATTGTCATATCCTAATTTAATATAAAATTAAAAATTTGCCCACATGCCATTTATTCTTACTTCCACACCTGCAGCTACATTTGTAACATCAACAAATCAAAGGTCACTGAGGCAGATATTCAAGATACAACTAGCCTTATTTGTCTTTTTCACATGTTGTAGCACATATTTGTTTTTCAATATGATTTATGTTTTAATTTACTCAAAAAGAAAACACCCATCATGAGAACAGATAGTGATGTATTTTAAGATGGCTGTATGCCATGGAAGAACCAAGGTATACAGCTACTATTTCTCCTGTTGTGATCGAGGCCAGGTAAAGGTGGCTGGGGTCTTGGAGCACTTTGCAAGTGAGGCCCCTTTGTGAGTATGCCAGGGTTATTCTGTGAGAGGTATCACAGAAATAAAATTAATGACTATTCAGACAATAAATAAAATAGAATCTACAAAAGACAGCAGCACAAAAAGCTTTAAACAGGATTTTTTCCAGTCTTTTTTAAGACTAACAAGCAGTCATTCCCAGTTACTCAAGTAATACACAAATTGTTGATGGTAACAGAAATTCAGAGATTCAGGAAGTGATTCAGGAGGTGACCAAGGGAAAAGAGGACGCGGGGAACACTTTTTCTCTTAAGCACTGGGCCCCTAGCTTGGAGACAGTGTGTGTGTTCTGGGAGAAGCTTGAAGTTCCCAATTTGTACAGGAAGAGAAGTGAGGGGTTGCTGTTGTTCAGACTGGAAATTGATGTGGGGAGAGGGGAGGGAAGCTTAAACCCGGTTGAGGTTTCCTAGTCTGAGAATCTGGGAGAGGGGTGAAGTTTCCAATGTGTGAAGGAAGAGAAGTGAGGGGTTGCTGTTGTTGGATCTAGAGAGAAGTGTTAGGAGTAGGGGGAAAGAGAGGGTTAAAACTGATTGAGTCTTCCTGGTCTGAGAATCTGAGAGAGGCATGAAGTTTCTGATGTGTGCAGCAAGAGAAGTGAGAGGTTGCTGTTGGGAATGAAGGGGGAGGAAGGGTATTAGGAGGAGGGTTGGGTGCGGCAAGGAGGCTCTGAATGGTGGGAGACTGCCAGGACAGGGAGAAAGGAGTAGGAGAAGCATTGTGAGGAGCTGGATTGGTCACCACTGCAGCTGGCAGCTGCTTCTAAAATGGGCTTCAGTTTATTCACAGCATTTTCATTTTTGCAAGGATCCTGAGCCCCAATGCTCAAAAAAGTGGAGAGAGTATTGTATTTGAATATTTGAATATTTAAATCTTGAGTTAAGTCGAGGGGGTCCCTGGTAAAGGAAATTATATATACAGGGGGTCCCTGGTAAAGGAAAGGGTTAAGAACCACTAGTCCATCCAATATCTTGTCATAGTCCAAAGCTGAGACTAATTCTTACCAGATATGGTCTGATTATATGGAGCATTGGCTCTTGCCTTGCAATTTGACCACATTTGACTCTCTTCATCATAAGACATCACAAACACAAAATCACAAGAAGCAGCAATCTCAGGATAGTTGTAACATCTTTTGTGGTTTACGCACTTTGGAGACCAAGATACATCAAAAGTTACCTAGAGGACAAAGTATAACAGATATCCCACTTTCACTTGCTCTAAAGAGGAATTCTTTGTATAAGAGTATTTCCTTTTATTATACCAACATATACACAGTGTTACTGAAAACATAACATTTAGCCAATAAAGCAATAGTTGTCTTAAAAACAATGTTTCAGTCTCAACTACAGTAGTATCAGTGACAGGTAAAATTTTCCTTAATGGGCATTTGCTTGACGTCTTATCTTATAATTTTGCTGGTTCTCCTACTTTGAGGTTTTACTTTTCTTTTGATACTGCATTTTATTCATTAGTGATTATTTTCAAGTCCCCTTGAGAGTACCCACTTCTAAAAAGGAGGGTATAAGTTTTATAAATAAATATTCAGATGTCATTTTTTTCCCGTGTGAGTTGACCAATGGACTGCAAGTTTTTGTGCTGGTTTAGCAGTTAATAGAAAGTACCTAAAAATACTCAGTACTGAAATTTATGCTCACAGTTTAATTACAGTACTGTCAAAGGGAACCTTTGGGATCATACGCTGGGATTTTTTTATGCAAATGACACTCAGGACAGCCAAGGAATAGAATTGGCGAAGGATGAATTGAAACAGTGTTTGTTTTACCTGTGAACCTGGAATCTCTTTGTGAAAAGCTTCTGTTGTTTCTTTAACCAAAGCAGTTAATGCATAGTATTCAGGTGACTTTCTTTTCACCCTCTCTTCAATGTCTATATTTATTCCATCCATATGCTGCTTTTGGGCAAGGTCTATCTTTTGCTTTATCCAGGCAGCTCGAATTGCTGGGAAAACAGTTTCCTGAACAGATATGTCTCCTGAAAAGGAAAACAAAACAAAACAAAAAACAAAATTATGATTAGTTGTCAGGGTTTCACATTACTAGAAGAGATGAAAAGACTGTTTTGAGACTACAACAGTCTTTTAAAGAATATTTGCTCAGAAGTATATGCCATGGACTCAGTGGCATTGTAAGTTTAGTTAAGATTACAGCTGTATCCATTTGTTTCATGACTAACTCCATTATTCTTGAATGTCTTTGTAGGACAAATAGCAAGATAAAAATGGTAAAAATAAATGCAGAATGGCCTTCTTACAGCTCTAGTCAAGGACAACTAGACAAACACAAATAGCATTAAAGTATGATACACTCTGCCCATCTGTATAGCAACTCAAGAAAGGCCTTTTTTGATAAAATTTGTGGATGTTTCTTTGGATGTCTATCTAACACTTATACCAATAGTGGCTGGTGGCTCCCATATAAATGGTGATGAGTCTTCTCTGGGTTTTAGTCTGCACTTTAGAATGAGTTATCAAAAGTCCTGAAACTATTTTGGGAATAAGACTCAGCATTTTAGATGAGCACTTTGAAATTCAGACTAAAATTCATGAGCAGCTGCAGAATGTCACTGACATGGAAACTACCAGATGCCATTAAACTATACTGCTTTTGTTCTGAAACAGATCTCTCTTGCTGAAATCCATCTGATGATTTCCACAGAGAGGATAAAACATGAATATACATTACTGGGAAAAGTTACTTATAATAACCTACAGAATGTTTGTAGTGTGTATCATAAATAGTGTAATAGGTCTGAACTATTTCATTTATTAATCAACCCAAATCCAAATTAATTGGTCAACTGATTTAATTTTTTAAATCAACTTTTAATGCAAATATTGCTTTTTTTTAAGAAAGAAGAATTTCAGAGACCAATATCTATCATCTTAAAAGAAATATGGGTTCATTTCTCACATACAGGATACAATGCTCTCCTAAGACAATACCTGCTGCAAAACACATGTGCCCCATTAAAAAAAAAAGGAAAATTGTTTTTTTCCAATTTAGATCTGTTGTTTTGGTCTTTTGTAGATATGAACAGATTTAACTGATTAATCACATGATCATCTGAAACACACAGACCACAACACTAACTGCATAGCTCCCGGCACTAATAACTCTATAAATTATATAGTTAGCAATTCTGCTGAAATCACTGGTACATTCTTCTACATAAAAGAATTTAGATTGGTAGCAGGAAGATACAGTATGTTTTATAGCCTTTGAAACACATGCTTCTAAAACTGTAAGTTTCAAAAGAGAGATTGATTCACACAATCCACCTGATCTGTTCTGTTCTGATAGAGGTGAGTTAACATACTGGAGATCACTAGCCTATCCTGAGACGAGGGGTGCAAATTTGGTGGGACAATTTTCTTTTAAACACCACAAGTAAACTATAACACACCATCTGCAAAATTATTAAGGCTTCTACACTCTTCTGTATGCTTCATAGGAATACATTTCATAGACTTCAGTGGAATTTACTTTTGAGAAGCTATATGGATAAGCAGTCAATTTGCAAATGTTCTTATTATTCTGGTAAAGACATACCATTTAAAACTACTCTGGATCCTTTTGAATGAGCATAACACATGAGCTCAGAATCATATTTTCCAAAAGCTGCCACCGTCGTAATCTGGGGCCAGTCATAGAATTTCCAGGTCTTGCCACCAACATCAAATACAAAGACCTGCAGATGCATAGCAGGGAAACATAGCAATCAGTCTCTCTAATACCTTGACATTTTAATGAATTAACTCTCTTTTAGTGGCATGATTTAAACTAGGTGAAGCACAACAGACAAAACTCTCATAGTTGATCATCCTGCAATAAAGGGCCAAACTACATGATATACCTAGAAGAGGTGCTCCCTCAAGTGGTGAAATACAGTTCTTTGTTTTACCATATTCTTTTTTTCAGCTTCATTCATATCTTGAAAAATAGCTGCTTTTTATGACTGGCAATTGAAAGATAAATATAGATTTAATTTATAAGTCTGATTGCTGAGAGAAGTTATCTGTGAGGAACTTACATTGTGGAAAGAAAAACAAGTTAATCACAAGGAACCCACATTCCCCTTAACATCTAGTTTGAGCCAAAGGTTCTTAATTCATCAAATGCTGATTTCCAGTCTTCGGATCTAGAATCACACAGCTGGAAGGGATCATGGAGATCTTCTACCTCATATACTGAATGCTCTGTGCAGGCTCTTTACTGAAGGATGCTGATACAGCATCCTTCAAAATAGTCATCTGGCCTATGCTTAAATGACTTCAGCAAAGGTCTCAAAGCTATCTGTTCCACTTATGAACAGGTATCCCTATTAGGAAGTTTCTCCTAATGTTTAACCAAAATCTGCTTCTCTGTAATTTCTACCCATTAATTCTAGTCCTGCCCTGTGGAGCAAAAGAGAACAAGTTTGCTCCATAATCTGCATACCAGCAATTCAGTATTTGAAGATGGCTACCATGTTTCCCTTTCACCTTCTCTAGGTTGTACATATTTTTTTTTCAACCATTCCTCTCACAGTGGTTCTCAACCTGTGGGTCCCCAGATGTTTGTAGACTTCAGCTCCCAGAAGCCCCAGCCACTATGGTCAATGCTCAGGGCTTCTGGGAGCTGAAGTCCAAAAACATCTGGGGACCCACAGGTTGAGAACCACTGCAAGGACTTAATTTCCAAACCCCGTAGTACCACCACCAGTTGCTCTTTTGTGCATTTACTCTAACTTATCAATGTCCTTCTAAAAACAGGAGTCCAGGAGTATCACTTCCCTAGAACTGGGCGTTATGCTTCTATTAATGCAGCCCTAGATTGTACTAGCTGTTTTTCGAAGCTGCTGCACAATATATAGGCTTATGTTCAGCTTGTGATCTCCTAAGACATCTTGGTCCTTTTCATATGTACTGTTGCTACACCAGGTTTCCCCTATTCTACACTTGTGCCTTTTTTGAGCCTACAGGCAAGACTTTACGTTATCTCTGCTGAAGCTGATCTTGTTAGTTTTGCCTCAGACACCTTTCTATCTAGATCTTCCTAAATCTTGATCCCGACTTCTACGTTGCTAGCTAGCCCTGCTAGGTATATGTTATCTAGAGATTTGACAAGAAACTCCACTATAACATCCAGTTTATTTTTAAAAATGCTGAATAGCACAGGAACTAAGACAGAGCCTAAAACAATTCGCTTGACACTACTCTTCAGGAAGATACTGAGCTATTACTGTTTGTTGAGTATCTGCTAAGCAAGCCATGGATCTACCTAGCAGCTGTAGTAAATTTGTCCAGCCTATATCTTACCATGTTCTCAATAAGAATACCATCGGAAACTTCATCAAACACTTACCTGAAATTAAGATCAATTATGTCTACAGCATTTTCACAATCTACCAAAGTTGTAGCAGTGTGCGTGTATGGGTGCATGAATTACACTTGATCTCATCTGGCATCATTTATTTCTGGTAAACCCATGCTGATTCTAGTAATCAGTGCATTATTTTCCAGAAGCTCACAGAGGTAGCAGTTTAATAATCTGTTCAACAGCAATCTGGCAGGTCTGTACTTTCCTGGATCTACCTTTCTGGGACAGCATTTGCCTGTTTTCCAAGCTTCTGGCACCTCAACAGGAATTTCTGTTCTTTAGAAATCCCCAAAGATTGTGGCTCTAAAATAATGTCTGCAAGCTCATTAGCTACCTGAGGAGGTAATTCATCTGGCCCTTGAGACCTGAGCTCATGTTAAGTACTTTGTGCTCTAACTATGCTGTGTATAAAAAGTATATAATGTCATACTGGCCCCAGATTAACGTAACTCTCTTTGAAGAAGGAAAATGTGGCAAAATATAAGCTGAGCAACTGCTACTTCTTGCCCTGTTAATTCACCATCTTCCCCATGGAGGGAACCTAACTTTTCCATGAACACTTGCTTGCTCTTACGACAGCCAGCGAAGTTCTCTTTGTTTTTAGCTCCTTTGTAGTGCACTTAATTATGGTCGTTTGCCTTCCTAATACATCTAGAGATTTAGTGAATTCTCTTATGTTCCTCTTTGATTATATGTCTCAACTCTCATTTCCTATACATGTTGTTTTTAAAACTCAGCTCATAAGTTCCCTACTCAACCATCTTTAAAGATCCTGTTATTCTTTGTCATGGAAATAGTTCGTAACAGAATCTTCAGTATTTTAATTTTGTTGTTCTTGTGTACCTTCGAGTCATTTCCGGCTTATAGTGACCTAAGGTGAACCTATCGTGGGGTTTTCCAGGACTGAGGCCATTTCTGCACTAGTCTGTTATAGCGCTATTATTCCACTTGCAACATCCTATGGAATCCTGGGGTTTGCAGTTTCGGGAGGGGCCACTTGGCCCCTCCCGAAACTGCAAACCCCAGGATTCCATAGGATGTTGCAAGCGGAATAATAGCACTATAACAAACTAGTGCAGAAATGGCCTGAGAGTGTGTGATCCACCCAAGGTCACCCAGTGGGAATCAAACCTTTGAGGCCCCTCCCTAAACTGCAAACCCCACAATTCCATAGGATGTTGAAAGTGGAATAACAGCACTATAACCTTCTAGTGCGGAAATGGCCCCTCATTCATCTGGATTCGCCACAAGTCTACATCAACTTGAGGGCAGTTAACAACAACAAAGTCCTTAAGCAGGAGCGGGCGGTCAAAGTGCTACCGCAACTCCCATTATCCCTAACGACTGGTCATGTCGTACATCTGAAAGGACAAAAGTTATCCAAACTAGTAGTTCTTAAAGCCGTAGGGAGGGGGAAATAAGGTAATTAAATAAAGACAGAGCGCGAAACCCTCGCGAACTTGCGCCGTGCTCTCTCCCCTCCGCGCCCCTCACCTCAGTGGCTAAACGCGCTATCTGCGCTCTCTCTCAAGCCATCCTTGAGGTAACCGTCACCCCCCCCCCGGGGCGACCTAACAGGGAGTCTTGCGCTTGCGCGCTAACCTCGAAATCCCTAGTGACCGAGATGGGGTTGCAGAGCGCGCGGTCCCGACAAGGGCACGCGCCAGAGCCCAATCCCAGGTAGAAGAAGAGGTGCGCGGCCACAAGGCGGCGCGCGTTCCCATCAACCAGCAACAACGGCATGTTGTTTCATTACAGGCATTTTGCGCGTATAGTTTTCCCCTCCGCCTCCGCCTCATTCAGCCTACGGGAAGTGGGACGGACCAAATCACTTTGTCCCAAGAGACGCAGCGTAGACTTTAAAAAGTAGAGTGGCGGTTCTACCCTGAACTAACTGGACGTTCCTTACTTTTTGTCGCCAATTTTTCTTCACCTGAGGGCTAAAAGTGCCATCCGTTGGAAGGGAGAAATCCACACCCTCCGTGTCGGTTAGATAAGAAAGTAATATATCGCCTGCCTGCCTGCCTATATCAACCCACGTACGTGGGCCTCCCACGAGTTATTTGAACTTTTTTTTTTCCGTTAAAAAGTCCATTGTACTATGTCGCTGACACTGGATGGCGACTGCTGCGTAACATCCTCCTGTCCACGCCGGCGAGGTTTCAATCCCGGAGGATTGTGACACTCAGGCCATTCCCACACTAGCCTGTTATAGTGCTATTATTCCACTTCCAACATCCTATGGAATCCTGGGATTTGCAGTTTAGGGAGGGGCCTTTCTCTAAACTGCAAACCCCAGGATTCCATAGGATGTTGGAAGTGGAATAATAGCACTATAACAGGCTAGTGCAGAAATGGCCTTAACCTGTTCTTAATGTTACGAAATGGAAGTGAGCCTGAGGTGGAAAGCGGTCCACTGTGATGTAGTCTGATGCTATGTTCCCTATCTTGTGGGGATTTTGCAGGTAAATCACTAGTACCTTTGCTGGGAATGTAAGAAGGTAAGACAACCCTGCAGGGTAGTCCACTGTTAATGAAGGTAGCTATAGCCTCCACAGTCTACCTCAGTAAAGTCTTGCACGGGGAAGCAAGTCTCACTACATCCAGGATTGTGACTGGTACGTAGCAACAATATACCTAACTAGTGCATATACCCAGTGTTGCCCCGGATTTTGTTTTCTCATAGGTAATACTAGTTAGAAAGACTCGAGATCCTGTGTCTGTAATTCCCCAAACTGTTTTATCCAGTACCTGTAACTTTTCCCATATTGCCCAATCCAATCTGTATTCAGAGTTACTAACATAACAGAGATTCGGTTCCTGAGAGAATATACTGCCCTCCTCCTTGCTGCTATGCCTCATCTCCATAGCAACCGGCCAGGCCCAAAAGCTCTCTGGCTGAGAATTCTAAAGCCCTCTCCCCAAAGGGCCAACCCCAGGATTCCATAGAATCTGCTCAGGTAGCCAATCATATCTCGCCTGACAAAGCCTATCATATGAAGTCTTCTCTGCTTGACAAGGAAAAACACATACAAACTTTGACTTTTATATAGTAGATAACACTGCCTCCCAACTGCAAGCCAATGAGTCACTGAATCCTGACCCTCCTCACTCATGTGGTGTTAAAAATGTAGAAGGCAGTTGAGTCCCATAGAGATATGTGGGTTCCCTAGTGCCCCTTTGTCATTTGGAAGTTTTTGTAAACAGAATAATCTTGTCCAGGAAGATTTTTTTTTCTTTGTGGAGAACTCTTGAGGAAACAAGACACAGGCATTGGCCTGATCTTACAAGTTTGGAGAGCATTGTGATTTTGGGGCTTTAGATACTGCTAAATATACAGCTACTCATGTTTGAGTCAACAGTGAAAATGTCTGCTTTCATTTAAAAGCAAGTAAGTCTCACACTATAGGATTGTAAACTCAGGCCATTTCCGCCCTAAAGTTATAGTGCTATTATTCCACTTTCAACATCTTGTGGAATTCTGGGACTTGTAATTTACTGAGGCCAAAAAGTTCTCTGGCTGAGAATTCTACATGCCCCTCCCTAAACTGCAAACCCCAGGATTCCACAGGAGGTTGAAAGTGGAATGATAGCACCATAACAGTGTAGAGCAGAAATGGCCTCAGCATCTGACATCAAAGAAAAAGTGTTTTTGTTACCAAGAAGTAAAATTACTATATGTCTCTTATAAGATATTATCCCTTAACTGAGAGCTGGAAATCTTGTCCCTTATAGGACTGGCAAATCTATCTTTTTATAACGGATACCCCCTATTTGAGGACTGGAAAACTTTTCCTTTTATATAGACTGAACAAGATACCACAAAATTTCCATAGTTTGGGGTACAAGCAGATGACAGAAATTTGTGTATAATCTAATTTATGAATGGATGTAATATGTTTCCTTAACAGAGAAACAATGACTGAGTTAACTGAAATCAATACTTCCGTTCAGTATTTAGGCAGAAAACAACCTTGTTAATAGCTACTTCCTGGTTGTCAACCCTGCATCTCCTGAATTTCAGCTGTCTTTTACTGCTGTTTTGAAAACCTGGCAACATTGCCTGGAGACCAGTTGGTACTTTGAGAAGAACACATAAAATCATTTTGGGAAAACATGAAAAGCTGATGAAATGCTTGGAGAAGAGCTGTAGCTCAGATGTGTTAGCTTTACATGCAAAGCAGCCCAGGTTAGTACTTGGCATCACCAGGTAGGACTTGAGAAACACTTCTGTCTGAAACCTTGGAGAGTCACTAACAGTCAGCACGAATAAATCAGAGCAGTATGTTTCTAAATAGATTTGGTTTGATAAGAAAAAAAAATGAAAATGTTACACAAGAAGAAAAACCTAATCATAAGTTCCAGAGTTATATACTTTCTAGAGGACAAAGTAAATGGTATCTGTGGTCAGAGCGCACCTTGTGCAGAAAAAGATAAGTACAGTAATTATGCACTTTGACCTAGATGATGGAAAGTTACCGATTAACTAGTCCGATCTCTCTCTGCCATTTCCATGGAAAACAATGGACCTTGATTTCTGGATTACAGCTATGTAGACAGTGTGTTGTGTTCTTACATACAGCCTAGTATTGTTCATTTATCTGCATGGAGCAAGAAATCTATCATTTTCTTTTATTAGGATACATATTTTAAATCTAAGCAGAAGCTCTACTTCAGGCTGTGTAAAGTTCTCAGCAACTGGAAACTCCCTTAAGACAACACTTCTCAAGTGAAAGGCAAGGCACAATAAACGTTAGCCACACTGTAAGATTTCTGTTACTACTGTTGTTAACTGCTGATAAGTCAACTTCGACTTAAGGTAGCCTTGTGAAGGAGAGGCCTCCAGGTTACCCTATCCTCAGCCACCCTGCTCAGGTCTCGCAGATCTGGGGACATGTCTTCCTTGACTGAGTCTATCCATCTGTAATGTGATATTCCTCCTTTCTGAGCTGCCTTCCACCTTACCAAGCATTACTGCCTCTTCTAGTGAAAAGTATGGCCAAAGTACCACAGCCTCAGTTTAGTCATCTTGGCTTCTAGGGAGAGTTTAGGCTTGATTTGCTCTAGGACCCATTCATTTGTCTTTTTTAGCATTCCATGGTGTCTGTAGAAATCTCCCCCAGCACCACACTACAGATGAGTTAATTTTCTTTCCATCAGCTTTCTTCACTGTCCAGTTTTCACAACCATACATAGAAATTGGAAATATGGTTACATCAACAATCCTAACTTTAGTATTCAGTAATATATCTTGACACTTGTCCTGTTCCTTCATAGCTGCCCTTCCAAGTCCTAGTCTTCTGATTTCGTGATTGCAATCTTCATTGTGATTAATGGCTGAGCCAAGGTATGGAAAATCTTGAACTATTTCCATGTCTTCTTTGCCTCCTTTGAGTATATTACTATACATCTATAAAGTATGGCAAACTAACTACCCAACTGGCAGTCAAAATTGTAAAACTTTTGTCCATGGGCCCAATCACACTACATAATTATAGCACTGTTATTCCACTGCAACTGCCATAGTTCCATCCTATGGAATCCTGGTACTGGCAGTTTAGAGAAGGGAATTTCAAATTCTTGCCTCACAAAACTGCAAATCCTAGGATTCTGTAGGATGGAACCATCTCAGTTAAAAGTTGAATAATAGCACTATAATCTTATAATTTGAATGGCCCCTATCACCCCATTTCCAGTTTAGACTTTGCCTGTTTGGAGATTGGAAGCATGGGGAGGGGGAATTTCCCTGAGACTTGCCTCAGCCCTGACAGAGCAGGTAGCAGAACAGCTTTAGGACATGTGCTCCAAAGGAAATGTCAATGCCTTTCTAGTACAACTTCAGTATGTACTGCCTGTGGATGAATAAGCAGCTGATGACAGCAAACACTGTTGGGCCTAAGTGTTGAAATTCTGCCCCAAGAGTACACTCTTTATATTTGGCTACCATTTTTCCAAGGGAGGGTTTCCCTGAGGCACAGCTATGGGTGGTGTGTGCCATTATTAAATCTGAGTGGCTAGAGGAAGCAGTACCAAAGGGCATGGCTCTTCTGAGTCACCCCTTAAGATAGTCATAGAAGTGACAGCGTTCACTGGAATTCTATGTTACCTTTTACTTTATGTAACTTTACATATACAACTGGCCCTCCACATTTGCAGGTTTGACTTTCATGGATTTGATTATTTGCTAGTTTCTTCAACCTTTGCCCCCCTACTTCAGGCACTTCTTTTCCAGAGGAACAATCACTCTTGGGGGTTCTGATCAGGCAGCGCAGCCCTATAAAAACTTGCCTTTGCTCCTCCTCTTCTAGCAGCTGCTGCCTGGCCAGCTAAGGACAGTTCGTGGCCCAATTTCTCATCACTACAAACCCTTTCCCAATTCCCCTCACACACCCAAAGAAGATGATGGGCGACAGAAAGGAAGTCTACGACCCCTATGCTGACCTGCCCCCTTTTTCTGACCTGGTTTGGACCCAGGGTGCCCACTGTCCACACCATGCCTCAGCCCCCTTCCCACAGACACACATACACATTTTGATATCTGTGATTTTTCCACTTTTGTAAGGATCCTGGTGAATGTGGGGGGTCAACTGTACTTAGCTAAGTAGCAGAGAAGCTAAGAAGCCCTTATTGAATTTCAAAGATGCATATTTGGACACCAGCAAGAGTGTCTGATCCACATTGGTGCACATGCACATTGGTCACTTTACCAGCTCTGCTCCATAGTTATGTAACAGCAGCCCCTTATTGGATACAGACATTACTGACCAGTTCCTGCATACGTAAGTCAATTTGCAAAGACTCCCATGTAGGAATCCAAACATTATTTCTCTTGGCCTGGTCTAAGCCTTGGTAGGAGGAGACAATTCTTCCAAAGTTGGGAGAACAGGCTGTTCCTCCCAAAGTAGTAGAACTGATCCTATAGTAACAGCACAGCATTTATGAGCAGAAGTCATTTTAATCAAAGGACTTTTTCCATGTAGTATTTTTCTGGCATGGGCTAATGGGAATCACTATTATAGGATTGGCTCCCATCTCCTTGGGGATAGGAACTTGGGGATCAGATTATGGATTATAGATGACTTAGCTGCTATCACTTTGAACAATGTATGACAGACGGATATTCCTGGTGACCATGCACCTTGCTAAATGGGTTTTTTCAGACCACGTATAGGGATGGAACAAAACAGAAATGTGATCAAAAGATAGCTTCGACTAATTTTATTTACTTGTGTGTTGATTTTGTTTGTTTATTTGCTGTTTTGCCAAAAGGAACTTTTTTTGACAATAATGCATCAACGTTATTAACATATAATTAAGAAAAGAAATACTACACAATTGAAAAGATACATAAGTCTGCATGTGGCAAAGTACAAGTCTTCCAATGAGATCACTCTGGTGTCAAGGCCTCCCACATTGCTTCTGTTTGTTCTTCTGCCACAGAGCCTCCTGAGTAGTCTAGGCAATCTCCATTCCACATGCCAATACCCTTTAAGCCACGGTCTGCCACGTAGGCAGCCTTCAGAGAAATGCTCCTGGGATTGTCAAACCACACTTGATGAAAAGCACCGTTTGGAGCCTACAAAAGAATAAAAGAGAATGTGTTAAAATGTTTCTTTTCAAACCAAGCAGATAGCCTTGGGTATCCCTGTGTTTAGCTGTGTCTGCTTGGTTGTGCTTTTTGAAACAAGAAGTTGTCCACTAATCAAAGAACATGCTAACATGCTTCCTGGATTTTTTTTCAAACTAGCTTCACAGCTTTGGGTGTTCCTATACATAGACAAAAAAATCCAGGGGACCCTATGGATTAATGTGGTGTTGGAAGAATATACTGATCAATGAACATTTCTGTTTTTACTTCAGTATAAAATAAGTAAGTCAATAGCTTTTTAAAGCTTTGAAATTTTTGAGCTCTCATCTACAGGGTTACCATGAAGTTGAAGTTGACTTAATGGTAGTTAACAACCCGAAGGAAGTAAGTAGGAATGAAAGAATCAAAGAAAAAAGATAAAGATCACTCCTTTTTAAAAACTGATTTCAGCTTCTGCTTTCTCTGATGCTGTTGTTATATTTATTTATATCCCATTTCTTACCCAGTACTACGTATAAGGCAGTTCATAACAGTTAAATATAGCTGAAAATTTACCTTGTGTGACACTGTAGGTTTATTTCCAGTCTCTTAAGTGGACTTCCACCTTTGCAAAACTGGAAATTCCCTCCCAGTGTTTTACTAGGGTTCTTGCCAGCCTCCCAAAGCTGATTCCCATGCTTGGAACGACTGGCAATCTCCCCAACTCTATTGGTATGCTGCCACCCCCCCCCCCGAATTATGAATTACTTAGACAGAACAGGAGGGACTCTGCCTAATCTCTAAGCGTAAGGATCTTCCCCCTCCTCTTTCCCCTGAGTGAGAGAGGTCCTATGTAGCGTGTGCCAACCCTGGCGTGGAAATGGAGAGAAACGGAGGTTTATAGAAGTGTTTTAATCAAGACATGCAAATAAACAATATATACTTGGGAGACTTCTCTCTCCCAGGTGCACTTAGTTACAAGAATTTACAAAACAGATATAACAGCACAGATACATTCTTAAGATCAGCCAATTCCCAAAATAACAACATCCCTAACGCGACTAACTACTTATTTCTAGTTACTCACAATTAGGTTATAGGCGTAGATGGTCTAAAGGAGGAGAGGGGGGAGTCCAAGAGACACAGCATGCCTGCCAGCTCAACTGGGCCAGCTCTCCCCTCTCTCTTTCTCTCTTTCTCTCTCTCTCTCTTTCTGGCCACATGGCCTCTCAGAAGTTTTATATTTTCCTCCATGGAAGGATCTGGAAGCATCTCCAAGATGCCCGCCTCTTTCCTTTTGGTTGGTCAATTCTCACCTTGTGACCTGTGATGCTGACCCTTTCCTTTTGGTTGGTCAACTCTCACCCTGTGACCCTTGATGTAATCCTAACATCTCATTAACCCTTGGTTTACCTGAAGAGAGAAGTATCTCCCTTTGATAAGGCTAGATAATGGGAGGCCCCATTATCACACCTTGTATACAAGTTTAAAACAGAATTAAACTATCAATAGAATTAAAGCCAATGAAAAACACAGCTATTAGAAGGAAAGCAACAAAGAGACAATATAGAACACTGTACAAGGCCCCTAAGCAATTTTCAAAGGCCTGTCAAAACAAAAAAAGTCTTCAACTGCCTGTGGAAAGACAGCAAGAAGGGTGCTGGTCTTACCTTTCTAGAAAGGAAGTTCCAGGGTGTGCAAGCAGTCACCAAGAAGGCCCTGTCTCCTGTTATAGCAATAGCATGTGTATGTCTGTACCACTTATCAGCTAAGTGCTCTTTAAGTGGTTTACATTTTAGCTAATTTTTGCCCAACAAACTAGGTATTCATTTTACCAACCTGTGGAAGGATGGAAGGCTGAGCCAACCTGGAGCCCAGCAGGATTGAACTCACAACATTGTGGCTGCAGTACCAGCATTTAACCACTGCGCCGCCAGGGCTCCCCAGATGTACCTGTGAGGGTAGTGGAATAGTAAAAAGGGCCTCCCTAGAAGATCTCAATGCACAGGAAGGCTCGCTATGACTTCTCCTTTGTCTTCTCAGTTCTTTTACATTACACAAATGAAAGACCATGATGAGAACAGCTGAACAACATATTGTGCAGTCAGGCATTCAGGAGGAGGATTCAGGAAAGTGGAAAGGGGCAGAACAGGGATAATATTTCTGAATGAATCCTACTATCTTTTAAACTCAGTGAGATTAATGCAATAATGTTTAAATGGTTTATCCTACACTCCATCTTAAGAATGGCAGGTAGGGTATCACTCCCTACTTTTTTCTGTTTTCTCTTTTACCCAACAACATTTATTTGCTCAGCATGTTGTCTGAGGTTCTAGAGAACTCCAAAGCTTGTTCTTGACTTTGCAACACTGATCTTGTTAAAGAAATTACATTTGTGGTATATTTCTGCAAAATATATAAAAGAATGTTCAAGAACTATTTTTCTAAGATGCAACTCACCTTGTATTCCAAATATGGGGCTTTGTATTCATCATTCCAAAGGATTCCAGAAAGAGAAGAATTTTCCTGAGACATTATTACTCCATAGGGGATTTGACGTCCTGCAGCATCACTACATGGAGCCCCTCGGAAGGGGACTTTTGCAATGGAACAAATGTGATCCTAAAGAAGTGCAGGTTGTGTTACATAGATATAATAAAACATCAACAAGGGATGACTGTAAAATCTATGTGCCTAAAATCTAAAGCTTTTCTTTCTCTTACCTTAGATAAGCTTAGACAGGTATAATCATAGCCATACCATGGAACACCCATCACAATCTTCTGTGGATCAATGCCCATGCTAATATATTGTTCATATCCTAATTTAATACAGAATTAGAAAGTTAAAAATGTTTGTACTCCTTTTTTAAAAAAAAATCTGATAAAAAAATCCAGCAGCAAAATTTGTAATGTAAAGAAATCAAAGACCACTAAGACAGATGTTCAAGTTACAACTAGACTTCCATTTATTTTATATCCAGTGACTATCTATCTAAGAATTTTGTTCTTTAGCTTTCCTTGTGATTTGTTTATCAACGAAGTCATTAAAAAGACACCCTAAATGACAATATATGAGAGTAGGTCTTGAAAGCAAGACAACGTAAGCAGTTAAAATTTTTTACTACTTCAGCTAACCAAATACGTGCATTGTGACACTGTCAAATGGCTTTAACATATTCCAAAAGATTTATCTATACACAAAGGAACAAGTTAAGGTGTCAAAGGAGACAGAGACATTTTTCAATCTGCACAGAACTTCCCTTCTCTGAAGTGATAAAGGTAAACATGGATGTTCAAAGTTGGGAGTGGCAGTGACTGATTAGAGAAAGAAACCTGGGAAGGTACCATTTTTTAAAGATATATATAGTATTCATCCTCGAGTCTTTCATTCACTGAGGAGGGAAGCGCAATGGTGGGAAAAGGGTAGCCAGACTGAACACTGGAGATGGCTTCTCTATCTTTAAGAGTTGTGTAGAAGACATAATTTCAGCAGGTATTGCTTGTCATGCAACCAGAAAACAAGAAGCACTTGTCTGAATTTTCTGCTGCAGAGTTTATTAGTATCATGAAGTAATTCAATATCCATATTTACTGATTGTCTTTATTGCAGTGGTCTGTCAAGCTGGAGGCAGACACCAGTTATTTTCAGAGAGACTGTTGGCTTTTCCAGATCATCACAGGCAAAACACACAGTTTCTATACTAATTCCTTTTGTTTCGGAATTATGCTGATAGTAAGAGGAAGAAACTCTTTCCAAGAATAGATAGATCAAAAGTTTTGTTTTTTAAATAACACTGGTGATATTATTTTTAATATAACATTTTTTGTTTCTTATATTATCAACAAATAACATGAAGTGAAAGTGAAGTGCTTAGCTAGCCTGAGGTACAGCAGCTTGCTCTTCTGTCTGTAACGCTGCAGAGATGTTATTGTTTGAAATATTTAACATAGCTATCCTATTCATGTCTATTCAGAAATGTGTCTCATTGTGTTTAATGGGATTTGTCTCCAAGTAAATGAACTAAGCATCACAGCCCATACTTTTAAGACTCACAAATAAACCATACGTTACACTTTCACGTGACAGGTTAGACACAGTTCAGGAATTTTTGTCCAATCTTCTGGGAGCTTTTTTTTTTTTTTTTGACCAAAGAGCAGAATTAAAAACACTTACATTTTATTGTTCCTGGAGAAGTAAACCAAGTTTATCACTGATATGAAAATAAATATTGCATATATTTAAATCCCATTTCTCCGGCACTTCTTCCCTCACCTTAAACAAAGAAGGGGAGCATATGTAGCATCCTGCCCCCCATGACTTCAGCATTTTGCTGTTCTGCTTCTTACCAGCTATAGTCTGATTGTATGGAGCATTGGCTCTTGCTATGCAGTCTGACCATACTTGACTCTGTTCGTCGTAAGACATCACGAACACAAAATCACAGGACTCAGCAATCCCTGTATAATTGTAACATCTTTTGTCAATGCAGTCTGGACACCAAGCTATATCAAAGGTTACCTGTGAAAGAAACAAAGGGGATAAAATTTTTCTCTTTGGTCATTCTTGACACATGCATAGAAGCCCACAGTATTTTTCTGAACGTACTATGAGCACAGTTATAATAAGGTATTCCAAAGGCACAGTTAAAAGGGTTAGGGAATTTAATGAGGCTAAAGGCCTTCAGGGACAGATCTGATTTTATGAAAGTTCAGGTATAAATTTTGAACAAAAAATTAATGGTGTTTTCATTTCAGATTTCAAATAGTGAAAGGGCAAATCATTATTCATTCTATTATTTTTTGAAAATGATTTAATTATTTCAGCAGGAGCAATCCTATTGTTTGTGAATGGAAGCAAGTGTAAGACGAAATGCTGTGTCTGTTTAATGAACTGTGTAGTGCTTTCTTTGACATCAAAGGACCTGCTTGCACACGCTATTATGCACTAAGCGTACATCCAGACAGATTGAAAAGTCTCTGATTTTGTTCCTATAGTTTCTGATTTTATACTGGGCTAAAATAAAATGACTTGGGATGCTAGTATAAAAAGTCTCTGATCCTACCAACAACTGACAGAAAATATGCTAGGATAAACCAAGTATGTATGGATCTCCAAAATAAAATTGGAAAGAACAGGAACAAAATCTCGGGACCTTCTGGTCTTTTAAATCAGCCTGGATGCACCCAGAGTTGCATCAAGCCCAACAGCCAAGTATAGAACCCTTTCAGAATCTCCCAGAACTACCTGATTTGGATTTAAAAGGGACTCTAAATATTAGGTGGACTACAGCTGTATTGGGTTACAAGTTACAGAGGCTTAACCAAAGATGGTAGTTTATAAAGGAAGTGGTTGCTAAGTAGAAACAGCAAAGAGCCTTGTGGCACTTTAATGACTAAGAAGTTTAATTCTAACCAGAATGTGTATTGAATTAACCTCAGTTATGGTTTAATTATGTTAATGTGTTGTTATTGTTATCTTCCTTGTTAACTTTCATTAAAAATAGCTATAAAAATGAGTTTGAGGATAATACTATTCTAATAATATTATTTTATAAAAATAATGAACACTGTACTGTGTCCTTTACTCAAAATCTGTATTTTCAAGGTGAAAAACAACAACAACGATTCTAAATGTTCATTTGATAAACATTCCAAAGGAGCCATTTATTTTATTTCTGCTATGTCTACCACTGATGACCCTTAGCAGTTAACATGCATGGGTACCTATAAATAGCAAGTCCCAAAATCTGTGCTCACAAAAATAACTATTGTCAAAGGCAATTTTTACAGTGGAGGTTTAGGTATGGTGACTCCACATATGGAATGCCCTCTTTAGGCACATATGTTTGTCTCCCCTTCTTATTTTCCTTCAGGCAGGGCCTAAAGACACTTTACAACCAGTGTGATTTGGTAGTTGTTGTTAGATTGGGACCTGCACGATCCAGCTTCGAGTTTCCACCAAGCAGTGGAACTCACTAGTTGACCATGAAAGTCATCCTGATCTACCTTACAGGGTTGTTTTGAGGCTTAAGACATGAACTGAAGAAAAGCCTGGCCTTGAGCTCACTATAGGAAAGATAGGATATACTATAAATGTTACTAATGAATAATTTTTGTGTCAGTCTGTCTTTGGTTAAGATGTAAGTTTGCTTTTATTGAGGTTAGGTTAGTGTTTTGATTCTCTTCATTCAAATTTAATAAAACTATGATTAGTAATTAGATGTTACTTAATGGGCATCTTGTTAATAATTTCTGCTTGTGAGACACTCTGAGAACTTTATACTTTTTTAAGAGTAGCACATAAATCTCTTACATAAACAAACAGAGCAGCTGGCTAATATGAAGTAGTATTTGTGAAAGAATAGGCTTTTTACCTGTGATCCTGGAATCTCTCTGTGAAATGCTTCTGTTGTTTCTTTAACCAAAGCTGTTAATGCATAGTATTCAGGTGAAGATTTAGCAACCTCTTGCTCAATGTCTATATTGATTCCATCCATATACTGCCTTTTGGCCAGTTCTACCTGCTGGTTTATCCAAGCTGCTCTGAAGGTGGGATCAACAATTTTTGTCACAGCTACATCTCCTAAAGAATGAATGGTGATTAGTAAATTGTTGCATTATTATAACAGATGTACAATTTTTTTAGACCAGTTATATAATATATTAATGACCAAATATAAAAAAAAACACCTTAATAAAACTGTGGTTGGGATTTATCAATCAGGAAATGCTTGTCTGTCAGAAAAGTCTGAAAATTAAGCAGTGAAGGTACATGTCTAATCTCATACAGAAGGGCATTCCACAGTATAGCACCTAATATAGCAGATGACTTAAATGACATCACAGTATTTATCATGATTTGCTCCTTCTTTATTGATTCAGGACAAGGTAACACTTAAGCTTTTAAAAACATGTCCTGGTCAGCTGAAGGTCTCCCTATTGCTTTAGTGAAAAATTTTATCTGAGTTGGCTAGAAAGGGCACAGGTCTTTCAGCTGAAGATCAGAGATGCTGGCTAACTCACTTTTTCCAAAGGTTGTGCACTTTTTGCACAGTATGCCCCCACTGAGTTATACTTACTCCATTGTAGTTGGAGTTTTCTGACAGAGCCAGTATGTTTGGGTGTTGGACTAGGATATGGAAAAAAATGTTCAAGGGCTGGTCAGTCTTTTTCAGTCTATCTCACATGGTTATTATGATAAATGTGTGTGTGTGTATGTGTGCATCATGTATACCACTTTGAGATCAGTGGAGAAAAAAAAGGGACATAAATATAACGTAGAAAATAAATTACACTATCAGCTTCTGGGCGATTTTTCTTGTAGCGTGTTGCTAAACAGGAGTGAATCATATCTTTTCCTGGATTTTTGTTCCTGATTTCAGAATACTTGGTATCTAACATCAAGCAGAACACAGCATAGCATGAGCTTGTAGTAGTAAATGGGAGAAAAATACTCAGAATGCTTTTGTAAGGTGAAAAAGGAAAAACTTACATTTACTGTTTCAAGAAATCTGCCATGGAACAGGAAAGCAGATAGAAAAGAAGATTATCTAAATTTCTGTAGAAGAGCTCCTAAAATCTGGCCCTTATAATGGATTAAAGCCATCCTGAGGCAGGAATCTCATGGATGCTCCCTCCCAGACAAAGGGAGACAAAAGGACTAACAGAATACTCAGAGGTGGTTTGCCAGTTTCTTCCTCTGAAATACAGCCTACAGCACTTGATATTCATTGGAGGCCTCTCATCCAAGCACTAACTACTGCTGACCCTGCTTAGCTTCCAAGATCAGACAGGATTTTGTGCCTTAAACATATCTAGGTTCCTCAACTGTAACACATAGTTACTTCCAAATGAAAAGACCAAAGCTACCAAGCGTGCAGACTACTACAACTGCAAACTCTTACAAGGTTTTGCAGATGAAATATATAATTGTTCCAAACCTGCAGTAAACATCCACCCTCATCTGTGTCTCCTGTTCTCACTGACTACCTACATAGTTGGTGAGGTGGTGAGTATGAGACCAGTTCCTACCATGTGCTATGCATGACTGTCATATTTTAAAATGTATCACCGTACGATTGCTTAACAGAGTTTACTTCCATAGGAACCATTTCAGCTTTCTTTTATACGCATGAATGATTGCAGATACATTTTACAGCTACAACCCTTCAAACATACGATTCTAAAGCTTGCAGGGATTTTTTTCCCTGAAGGCTATCCAATTAGTCCACCACTCTTTTTGTACTAGAAGCAATGCAACACAATGGAGCCTATCCTGAGACAGGTGGTGCTATTAGTGGCATAGCTTTCTTTCACATGTTACAGGAAAACCTTGACAATAATGTCAACATGCTCAAATGATTCCAGTTTTAGACATCCATAACAGAAATAGATTGAATTAAACTTGGTTGCACTTAATTCTGAAGAGTCATACTTAGAATAAGGCTACGCACAAAGATATTACGCTGGTTAGAGCAAACCTTTTAAAACAACCCTGGCTCCTCTTGAATGGGCGTAACACATAAGTTCAGGATCATACTTTCCAAACGTTGCCACTGTTGTAATATATGTCCAGTTGTAGAATTTCCAGTTTGACCCGCCAACATCAAACACAAAGACCTGCAGAGCCACAGTGGAAAACATGACCAACATGCAATGTGCTAACTCTTTATCAGAGTCATTTAATATATTTATTTAATATTTAATATAGCTTTTTATCACCTTTTGATTGTAAACGTTAAGGATGAGAGATCACAATACATCATTAATAAAATATCAGCACAAAAGCAACTCCACTTTAAAAACCCAGCAAAATGAGTAAAATTCACATGAAGACAAAACTAACCAAAAATTTAAAAGGTTTTACCAATGTTTAAAACTTTCAAAGGGTAAGGAAGGCAGACAGATGTGGAAAATACATTGCGCATAGCTCCAAACATACACCTATGTGAATGATTGTTTCTATTTCATAAAGTAAATTTCTCAAGGAGCCATGGGTCTAAATAGCATGAAACTTATCTATGAATCAAATGCAGTTTCCCAATAGGTAACAAGTTAAATACTTCTGCCGTTCTGCAGTGGTACCTGGCGGCCTCCATTTCAGTGGGCTGATGAATCTACTGCAGGTTTTAGTTTGACGTTCAAGGAAGCTATAAAACGTGCTGAACCCTGTCCAAATTAGTTTCAGCACCTAGGATAGTACCTTTACAATTCACACTAAAACCCAGAGGAGATTAAATATTCTACTGACTTGGAAGCCAGCAGTTATAACTGCCTATTTGAATTGACAGATTAAAGATGTGAATATTCTTAATGAGATTAAATGCAGTTCCAGGTAAAGTACAAAGAATGGGTGTTGTTAATTCAGCCCCTTGTTTAGCAGCCACCACAGGAAATCTTTTAATTTTCAGTTGTTTAGGATCATATAGGGCCCAACCTAGTATTTTTGGGAAATCATAGACAAACATGTGGGAGGACACTGCCTGCTTGGTAGATGAGGTGGACTTCCCATCTAATCTGTTTTAACAATGCATAGCATGTCAGAAAGGGAAGGATTGTATAGGACTTTACCAACTATTCCTGGCAAATATTCAATTATGTATTCAAACATGAATACAGAAGACTGACTCCCCATTAAATCTGACTGTTCTAACAATTAACAGCATACCAGAATGAGGACAGCTTCGTTTCTTCTGATAAAATATCTGCCACAAACTGACTTTTTTCAGTAAAAGAAAAACTGTCTTAGGTTTATTTGCTTTAAATATATCTGACATATACCTGTTAAATGACTGTGGTTATCAAACTCTTAATTTGATCAGCTATACCCCAGGTTGCTCAATATTAATCAATAATGATGGTATAGGCCATTACGCAAGTCTGATGGTACGCTCTTCCCACTGGCTCTGCCTCATGGAAGACAAAACACAAGCAAAGGACCGCTAGGTGTCTTCAAAAACTTTGGCAGGATCCTCTAGTTATATTGTTATCTTTTACTCCTTTCTTGGAGTAAGTGGCTGAGAAGCATAGATACAGTAGAGTCTCGGTTATCCGACCTTCGTTCATCCGACATTCCGGATTATCCGACGTCGCGGCTGCCTGGGGGCGTGGCTGTAGGCATTTCCACACCCCCAGACACGCCCAGACACGTCGCAGACACCCCCCCAAAATGGTGGCCGCCACGGGCCTCTGGATTATCCAACATTTTCGGGTATCCAACAATCAGCCTGCCTGTTTATGTCAGATAACCGAGACTCTACTGTAGATTGCCTAACCATCAGTTCCTGATAACACAGGAGAGGAGTTCTTTGTTACTACTTTTCACATTTAAGAATTGCTTTTTTGTAAACATGTACAGAGGATGTATTGAAGAGCCCCCTTATGAGTTCAAGAAGGAAACTCGTGATGAAAATGTTTCTGAGGATAATGGGCTCTGGTTTGATACTCTTGAGGGATGTATTTAGCCTATGAGCAACCAGGTGTTTATCTCTAATGAACTGGTAACCAGACAGCATGCCTAGCTTTCTTATTTATTAATAAGTGACATTAGTGTCCTACCTTCTCTCATATGTAATGATAACCCAACTGCTTGGTTCATATAGTGTAACAGATTCTTCATTATGGTTTTTATCTGGGTTCCCTGAAGGCATAATTAGGGTGGGCTGGAAGCAGTCTTCAGTGCCACACTACTTGTGCTAATTACTTTCAGTTCTTCTGTGCTCTGGCTTCCTTTTTTCTTACCTAGCTCTGGACAAATTTCAAAAATAATACTGGTGCTTCCAGATGAGGCTTTTATTTTGCATTTGCCCTACACAAATGCAGAACTCTTGGAAGGTGGACTTTGAGACAATGAGGTCTATAGTTTCTAACTTTTCTGTATTGTCCCCCCTGCCCCACCCAAAGTTAGAATTAACTGTTTTCCCACTAGCTAGGAGAAAAACACAGAATAAATTGTTGTGTGTCTTCAAGTCATTTCTGACTTAACGGGGGCCCTAAGGCAAACCTATCATAGGGTTTTCCTGGCAAGATTTGTTCTGAGGGGCCTTGCCTCTGAGGCCGAAAGAGTGTGACTTGTCCAAGATCACTCAGAGGGTTTCTATGGCTGAGTATGGATTCAAACCCTGATCTTCCAGAGTCACAGTTCAATGCTCAGGCTGCATTAATTTAGTACAGTGGTTCTCAACCTGTGGGTCCCCAGATGTTTTTGGACTTCAGCTCCCAGAAGCCCTGAGCATTGACCATCGTGGCTGGGGCTTCTGGGAGCTGAAGTCCACAAACATCTGGGGACCCACAGGTTGAGAACCACTGACTTAGTAAACTGGGTTCAGTGCTCAAACCATGCCACATGCATGATGCCTTCTCACTGGTAGCATTAAGACCCCAATGTCTGGAACCACCCAGTTTACTAATTAATGCAGCCTGGGCCAGTGTGTCAATTAGTTTTCCAAAAGGGAAAAGGCCTGAGTTCTGAGTTACAGAAGATCTCCTGTCTTCCACTCTGCCACTCTCTGCCTCCTTTGCCATTAACAACTAGATGCGAAGCAGAAATTCATCTTGGGATGCCTCCCCTGGCATGAGCGCACAGGGACAGAGATAAGGGTCCAGCTGCACCCTTTGAGAATCTCTCTGAAAGTCATAGCAGTTGCTGACAGGCAAGGAATCAGCAAACAGCGTAAGGATGATATTTGAAGAGAAAGTCTTGAAAACATTGCCTCCCTCCAGCTGCTACGAGGAATTTCTGATGGGATGGATCAGTTGTATTCCATCCCTCTGTCATCTAAATTGTGGCACACCCTGTTTCCGGATTTCCACATCCAGAAATAAGAGAGAGATTTTCACCTTGTGGATTGATAACCATGAAATCTCATGCTAGAATAAACCATTAGTTAGTTTTCGAGGTGCTGCCATGGAACACAGAACAAGAGGCCAGCTCATGTCCCCGGCAAGTATAAGTTGGAGAAGGGTGAACTGGCAAAACTCAGCTACCAAGATTCAAGTGTAGTTGAGCCTCCTCCTATCGGAAATCTATTAGATGGTCAGCTTCTAAGAAATATTAAGAAATAGTCTAAGAAATATGAAGACACCTGTTGTGGTGGTGCTCTTATGGGAATAATACAGGCTGCCTGCCTACCTACCCAGTCTAGTTTTAATTGTGCTTTAAATTGTATTTTTAACCATACTTTTAACTGTATTTTAATTGTACTTTTAACTATGATGTGTTTTAATTGTGGTATATCTGTATCAGTTGTCCTATGTGTATTTTAACTCCATCTATTCTGTATCCTCAAGACTTGGCGAGAGTCAGGTAAGAAATAATATTATTATTATTAGTCACCCTATGCACACTCACTTTGGAGTAAACTACACTGAACGTATGGAGGGAGGTCTACCTACACGTTGTGCTTGTAAGAGTCTTCTTATTAGTTACGGATCTTGTAGTGATAATGGATGAGAAAAGTTATTTGCCCTCCTGCTCTCACGTGCCTGCTAGTAGACAAGATAAATATTAGCCTGCCTGTCAGGATGATCCCGCCCTCAACCTTAAAAAAAACACATCAGTTTCCGGATCCCTGGATGCTGCTACTTCTTCTCTTCCCCACCCGCCCCTTTCCTTCTTCTAATCTAATAGAAAGCGAGAGGCTTGGACCCAGCGCACCTCGAAGTCCCTGGCGCCCGCCACGGGCTTGCAAAGCTCGGGGTCGCCGCACGGGCACGCGCCGGAGCCCAGCCGCAGGTGGAGGAGGAGGAAGAGGAGAAGCGCGGGCAGGAGGCGGCGCGCGCCCCCGCCGCCTAGCAACCACCTCGCCATGCCGAGGAGGGAGGCCCGCTCTGGGGATCGGCCGCGGGTCCCGTGGCGGTGCTCGCGCGGCGAGAGAGGGCGGGCTGAAGGGGTGCCGGGCTCTTTAAGGGGGCCGAGGAGGAGGAGGAGGAGGAGGAGGGAAGCTGGCGCCGCCCAGGAAGGGATGGGGCCAGGGGCGGCCCCGGCGTGATGTCCCTCCAGCTCAGAGAGCGCTTGTTGGCATCAGCCCGGCGGAGTAATAGACGGAGTGGAACTGGGCATGACAGGGGGAAGAATCCTTATTGATGCATCCAGTTTTTGAAAGGAGAAACGTCCAAAGAAAGTACACGTGGGCGTCGACCTCCTTTTGCCACTGCCGGCACAGCTGGCGTGGCTTTCCCTATCTGCAGTTATTTACTGCTTCCAGCAGCTCTCAGGCCTTTTCTGCACTGGACTGTTACAGTGCTGTTACTCCACTTTCAGCATCCTGTGGAATCCTGGGCTCTGCAGTTTAGGGAGGGGCCTTTGAGTGGAAAGTGGAATAGTCGCACTATAACAGTCTAGTGCAGAAAGGGCCTCAGGCAAAGAGGTGGAAATCACCAAGAACAGCTCTGTATTATTAGATGCCTAACTCCCTTCAAAGGATGTAGGCACGGGAGAGGGAAAAGGAGGACATTGCTCCCCAAATAATAATTCTCCCGCCTTCAAATTTTCCTTCAATCCCCAAATATCAGGTGCAAGCAGTAACTTAAAACTTCAAAATACAGTTTAGGCATCCAGAGAAAGGGGAATTACCAAGGGAATGCCAAGGCTCCAAATAAAAGCATTCTCGAAGTGAATGATGTCTCACTCCATGCAGTGCTAGAAATCTGGGGAGTGAAGGACAACTTCATGGGTGGGGACAGAATTTCTTATTTTGGAAGGATAATGCCCTTTATTTTGCCTCCCCAGGTTGCTGCACCCTGGCTCCTTTGTAACATTTGTAAGAGCCAATATTGGGAGAGAACCTGGTCCCACATTGTAGAGAGGTAATGTGATATTTCATGAGACACAAAATAATGTGCAGCTGTGTTGCATGGAATGATTTATTGAATGTGTTAACATACAGATTTTTGAGAGCCTTGATTATGGTTACAGGGGAAATCAGTTATTGTTTGAAGGGAAAATTCATAGGTGGTTTTGCAGTTTGAATTAATTTCACGCCTCTCCCCATGACCATGCAGAGATATATTTGTCTCCCATCTTAAAACCACTGAAGTTCTAATTCTCTGCCCTGCAGTATTAAGTTTTTCCTTCTAGCTGTTCACAGAAACATGCAGTGCAAATATCAGCTGCATCTTCTTTATGATTGAGTTTCTGGTCTACATTTCTTTGTTCTTTATGCTGGAATGGCAGGAGACTCTGGAATAAAAACAAAAAAGTTTTGTGGCTATTCAGAAATTATATTATTAATTTTACCAAGTTTGACAATTTTAAAAATGCCTGCTTTAGAAGTCCGTTCTCTGAGCAGAACACTGAGAGGCAGCGTGATCAGACAGTATTTTGTCAAGACTGACAACAAATTAGAGTCACCAGTTAAGACTTGCAGGAAAAATAATAATTATTTTGTGGGTATTATCCTTAATATGTATCTTCTTTGTTGTTACTGATACCAGTACATTCTGTGCTGTATCAGGGTTTCTGCAAAACCCACACTTTATAATGAGTCCAAAGACATTTCATCCAAATTGTCTTTCCTCACCATGGCTGCACTTACAGGGTGAGGATACTGCATGAAATAACTCAGTAAAAGAAAGAGAAACCGAGCAGGGCCTGTCAACTCTTTCATGGCCTGCTACGACTGAACATTCTTGCAGATGCAGAATGATGTGGCATACTTTGTGCAGGATTCGGAGGTGGAAGAGGGGTTTCAGTGTCCATACTCAGGTTATTTACTATCTTAGATCTTGAGAAATATCATGGGTCACTATCTCATGCCTCCAATCTTTACATCTCAACCAGCAACCTCTTCCAAGTTGCTTAGTCCCCCAATGTAAGAGAAACAGAGAACCCCTGGGAGGGGGGTTGTTTTGTTTTTGCCTGCCAGATCCCCGGCAGCAGCTACAGCTAGCTACAGCTTCTTCCCATCCCTTAAGAGCTGGAAAAGGAAGTGGGCAACCTGTTCCAAGTGTGTGGTGAGCCTTCTTAGAATGTAATCTTGATTCCCTCTCACCATCTCAGGTCCATTTATTATGGTGCTTTAGTTGAAACCCAACCAATTTTCTTCTAAAGGTTAATATTTTTCCCCATGGAGTGAAGATGAAAATATTGCTTTGTATGTATCTGCTCAATTAACCAGAGGTTGTGAAGACAAAAGTATCCAAATGCCCAAATACATGATTATTGTGGATAATTTCCTAACCTGTGGCACAAGAACCTTCTGGAACTATCCATGACTGAGCAAAGCTGACTGCATTTTGGGCTACATATCCACTGGGCATCTTATATTCCTGTTCATATTCAGCATCATATCTTCCACATATTCCACAGGTTTTCCCAATCATCCAGAAAGGTACTTGAATCTGCATGAGACATAATAAACATCAATGCAGAACTGGCTAAATAGTTTTCAAAAACATTGAGAGTGTGACAAAGAAAAGAGTACCTTTAGCATGTTTCCATCATAGTAGAGCTTTTCAATACCAATTTTGGGGGCTTTTAATAACAAGCCGTTCTCCTCATTAGTGATAAAGAAAGGGCCATCTGTAACCAGAAAATAAAATTACTGTCTTTTCCCCTTTAAAATAAAAGGTTAAGATACAATACAAGTGCAAGTTTTCACCATTATTGATTTCTCTCTCTTTTCCAAGAAATAGGAAGGCAGGCATTTGCAGCTAAAATGCTCAATGAAAAAGTGCTCAGCAAGTGAGATTGTCTCTGTTTCTCCTTCTGAAGTATACTTAAGAATATAATTGATGTTATAAAAATAAATCAAATCATGGTTTTATGTTTCAAAATGATTCAGTGATAAATCTTGGATTTATATCTCAAGCCAAGATTATTTTATCCAGGCAGGCATTTGGCAGCTGGTTGTTGAAGAAGGAGGTTTGTGCTGAGTTGATGCTGTATTTTCTGTATGTTTTTATTGATGTGTTTTATATTGACGTTTTAATTTAATTGTGTTTTGATATTTGAACTTGGATCTTTTATTCAATATTTTTATTCAATATTTTATTCAATAATCAGGTTCAGTGTCTTGGCAGCATGGGAATATGTAAACCCAATAAATAAATATGCAGACCATAGTCCCCTCCTATATTAGGGGCCATCATCTGGTGACCCTGGAGTCCAGCTTGACTTCCTGGGAGGTACCGTGTACCCCATTCCCATTGACAAACTGCAGAGCAGGAAGATACTGTGTAAAGAGCAGTGGCACTGGGCATATGACTTCTAGTCTTTCTCAGCTGTAGGAGTGGAATAGCCTTAGCCCCTTACTCAGGTCTTTTTTCCAGATAGTGTTCTAATCATAACCATATATTTACCTTTTTACAGGTTAACCCATCTTATAGATACATCAAGCAGTCATTCTAAAGGCACCAATCTTGTCTGATTTTGGAAGTTATGCCAGGTCAACCCTGCTTAGTACTTTCATGGGAGAGTGCCAATGAATGCTAGGTGCTGTAGGCTATATTTCAGAGGGAGGAACTGGCAAAATGAGCTCTGAGTATTCCTTGCCTAAGAAAATCCTGTGAAATTCATGGGGTTTCTGGAAGTCAACAAGCAACTTGAAGGCACATACGCATATGCACACTGCATGCTTAAGGAAAAAGGGTCTCATGTTACCTACCAGAGGTGGAAGCATAAGGGAGATTCTTTGCCAGAATTTCAGCACCATTAATCCACAGTTTCATTATCCCATTTGACAGAACCATGTCAATTTCTCTAAAGACGGGAGGAAGAAGGTTCCCATTACTTTTGTACATGGCAGTAAATAGGCACACAAACCTAGGACCAGACCTTGCTTCATAAAATAATACAAGTTCTATCCGTCCACCAATGGAAGGCTCTTTGATTTACACGGGCTTCCTTGAGTGGAAAGCAGGAGTGTGGTTTTTGGAAATTTCTCTTCTGCACCCTCCCCCATCCTGTCCTACTATGTATATTGATCCAAAGGTTCTCCTAACCTTGGGGAGCAGATTTTTGGAGGAACCTGGAAGTGTACAGACAGAAATGGGGATCACAAAAACATTCATTCCTTCCCTCCTTTTTTTTTTTTAATAGAAACATCTGGATGGAAAAGCTTTCTGTTAGCTGAGCATAAAACCTTAGATTCAACCTACTGGAATAATGAATACTCCATCATGTTATCAATCTCACAGGATATAGAGAAATAAGATTAGTTGGATGTTTCATATTACAGTCTTTGAATACTTGCTGGCAAAACCATGCAGTTCTAGTCATGTGCCTACTAGTATAACTTTTGTTGCTACAGGTCATATTCCAAATTTTGCATTACTTACAGATTGGCAAGGCTAATGTGGATATTTTTCAAACCATTAGAGTCCTTTTTCCCCATCACCAGGAACTTCAGTTCTGAGCTACAGTCTTGGGCCAAGACATGGTAGCAGTTTGCAGGCATTGAATAGTTAAAACTAATGCCATTGAAAGTTGTGACACTATCTTGGGATACTGAACAACGACCTAAGAAATAAACATTATCAGTGTGCATGTGCAAAATTTTAGAAATCGACTCCAATATTCTACATTGGCTACTTATGTTTATTTAAGTGATATTGTCTGCCCAACCTCTCCCAGCCCACCTTAGCAGCCAGCAGCAGCATTGAGTGATAGGATCTGCTCAGCAGCCAATTGAGGCACAAGGGAGATGATGCTTTCAGCCCCCTCCTACCAGTGAGCATGACTGCAACAAGAAACCCCCACAGGGGTTCTGCTTATGTTTGTCAAAGCCACACTCACTGGTGGGAAAGGGCTGAAGATCTCATCCTCTTTGTGCCCCCCCCCGTCAGTAGCTAAACAGACCTCCTTTGCCCGATGTGGGTGCTTGTTGTTAAGATGGTTGAGTGGCCATTTATGTAGACTTACAATAAGACTATAGTCTTACTGAAAACAGGTCAGTTACTGACCTGTAACTCTAGGTTACAAATCTGTAACTGCAATACAGAATGTCAGCTGCTTATTCTAATAATACAGATGATGACATCATATCTGCAAAACTGAAAATGGACTTTGACAGGGATACTGATGGTTTCAAAGAGGCCACAGATATATTGAGGAGTCAGCCTGCTGAGATTCCCTGAGGCTGATCTCTAGTTAAACCAGTGGTTCTCAACCTGTGGGTCCCCAGATGTTTGTGAACTTCAGCTCCCAGAAGCCCCAGCCACTAAGGTCAATGCTCAGGGCTTCTGGGAGCTGAAGTTCACAAACATCTGGGGACCCACAGGTTGAGAACCACTGAGTTAAACCAACCTATGCATGCTACTAGAACCAGGAGAGCAGCTGTCTTTGATGTACTACTAACCTTTCAGATTTTCAAGGGCTGATGGTGGCACATCGGAGATAAAACTCCAGACATGGGATTGCCTTTCTAAGGCTCCTGTGTATTGACCAACAGAAAGTGGAAGAGGGAGCCTGATGTTTGTGTCATAAATTGTAACCTGGAAAAAAAAAAGAATTGGGATGATTAAAAAAATTACCATGATTTCAAGGGGTAGCAACACAGGTGGCAACAGACTAGAAAGGCAAACTGGGCAGATTTTAACCAAGTTACTACATTTCTATTCAGAAATGTAGGTTGTTTTACCTGTCAGATTTCTATATATCATAAGAACAATATTTAGTAGAACTGAGCTGTAGCTTTGTCATGGTGGAAGGTAACACTTTATGGAGCACAAACTTTAAAGAGGCTTTAAAAATTTGAGGGTTCCTATCTTCTGGCAAAACAAAGCCAAGAAGAGAGAAGGTGTGACACTGGGCTTTGCTGCATATTGCTACAGTTTGCGTCTCTTACAGTACTGGCAGCATTCAGTTTAAGGACAGCAAACAACAGTGATATGCACGGTCACATTCAAACTCATAGCTCTCATGGCAGGAGAAAGGAATATCATTCTTCAAAGACTGTGCTATACTGTGGATTGCTTCCCTTTAAAACAGCAGGAGTAGCCACTTCAACGAAGACAGCGCGTACTGCAGCATGAACTGCTCACTTCCTCTTTTGCCATGGTTGTTCAACATGAGAAATGCACACTTGTGAGGAAAAAAATGGGTTGATGAAAGCAACACCCCTGCACTGTGATAATTTTGGCTCAAGCATAAGTGCCCTTTCCTCTTTTCAGTTCCATAATTTCTTAGTTCCTGAACAAGCTTCCTGGGTTCTTTAACAGGGGAATAACAATTTCCTGCACTTGTGCAATACATTATTTCACAGCAGAATTCTTTTCTATTGTACAGAAGTAGTTGGAGGGTATCACTAGCCTGGTTCCATTTACATAATTCATTCAAGATTTGTGAGGGAATTATCTTGAGAACTGAGCTAACACAGTTTCATGACTCTTGTGGGGTAGTTTGATTTTATGTGCTGATCTGTAATTTATTAACTTAAGAGAGTGGGTGGAATTTAACAATATTTACATCTGGCAGTTAAGTCTGTGAAATGTCCTTGTGACAGAAGTATGTGTGTGCATATACGTATATGAAATTATGTTGTTGAATGGGTAAAATAATGAATAATAGCCTAAATGCTATTGTTGATTCCCACTGGAGTAGAGCCACTGAATCAACTGGATTGACTCGCCATTCAGCAATTGATTCAGTGAGTCTACCCTGGTGGCGCAGTGGTTAACTGCTGGTACTGCAGCCACAAGGCTGTGAATTCGATCCAGGTTGACAGCCTTCCATCCTTCCACAGGTCAGGAAAATGAGTACCTAGCTTGTTGGGGGCAATTAGCTAACACATTGTAAACTGCTTGGAGAGCGCTTAGCTGATAAGCAGTATAGAAAAACATATGCTATTGCTAACAAACAGCCAGCTATAGTAAATCTCCTTAAATAATTTGTCTCTACAGGATCAAAATTGTGGGGAGATAGAGAACAGGGCTATGCCCGTTCACTCCATTTCCATTGTAACTTCCCATGATATCCACATGCTGGGGTTGAAATTCTGAAATGGGAATCTTGGGCCTTTCCGCATTACACTATTTTAGTGCTATTATTCCACTTCCAACATCCTGTGGAATTCTGAGGTTTGTAGTTTACTAAGGCTGAAGAGCAATCTGACTTGAGGATTCTAAATGCCCCTCCCTAAACTGCAAACCCAAGGATTTCACAGGATGTTGAAAGTAGAATAATAGCACTATAACAATATAGTGTGGAAAAGCCCTTGGTCTCCTTTATGGATTGCCCATGTGATTCAAAACTGAAATCACACAAGGTCAGAGTTTGGTAAATTTACTTTTTTAGACAATAGCTCTCCAACCCACTGAGAACCATTCAAAACATGAATGTTTTCAAGGTCTACACCAGATTCAAAACCATGACATTTAGTTGGTTGGCAAATAATGGTGGGCAGTGGCAAATGATTGTAACCACATGAGAGCAAAACAACTGATGTGTAAATAAGTTATGCTTAATTCCCCTTGGAATCAGCATGACAATTTTGTTATGATTGACTGGGGTTCCACATTTTCAGTGGGACTAATGTGACTCATTTTAGTTGGTGTAGAGTACTGTCATTTCCGCTTGAAAGAATAAGAAAGCCAAGAAATGAAGTATTTACATTAGGCAGTTTGACAACAACACTGCAGGTTCTTGGAGAGGTGAGAGCCAAAATTACAGAAGCCTGTTGTGAAGGATTTTTTTGTTCCACTTCAGAGAATCTGAGCATGTAAGCAATGCCTGGAATAAACAGGAAAAGTCTATAGAGGAAAAATAAGAAGAAGCAGAAGGTTATATGATTCATCACTGATGGATAGAGATATAAATCCTTACTATTTCATTCTCATATGCAAGAATAGGTAAATGTGAATATTTTCTTCCTGCTGGGAAAGATTGTTATGAATCATGGTTCAATGATTATGGATCATTGTTCAATGATTTTTCATGTTTCACGGTTCATTGCCAAAAAACCATGGTTTCCTTAAAAATTCTTGAGGGTTTTTTTTTACAAAAACTTTTTTTGCACAGAAAACGGCACTGTGTGCAAAGCATTCTGTTATTGATACAACAATGACATGCTTTGCATAAGTTTCAAAAAGTCCCCAAGGTTTTCTGTGCAGATACAATTTTCACAAACCAGCCCCTGAATGCAAAATCTCTCGTAGTGGTTGATCATTGTTGAGACATTCTTTATCACTGAAATGATTTTACAAATCATTTAACATTATTCTAATTGTTTTTATTGATTTTATGAACTGGTCTGAATTGAACTTTTCATGCAAACCTGTGCTAAAATGGAACAAATAAATGCATAAATTTCCTTGATTTCAATGCATATTTTAAACATCTATTTCATGTTATTTAATTCTTACTCTCTTGCAGCTTCTTCTATTCTTGGAGGAATTCGGGGCCATTCCAACTTAATTTGCATAGCAGGATAATCAGCAAACTGCCCATATGCAATCTTTGTTGCAATCCTGTAGTCACGGCAATCCTTTCCCCATTTCAGATAACCCTGAGAAGCAACAGGCAGTGAACGATTTCTTTCTCAAAATTTAAATGAGAGTAACCTGAAAGCAGTTTCTACAAATGCTTCCCTAACCACCAAAAGGAATTTCAGCTCTATCTGATGTCTTGGGCCAAAGCAGGACAGTAAAAAATCATAACAGTCCATCAAAATTACATAGCACTTATCTAGCTGTTGCAACCAAAGCCACAGGGAATTTCTGTTGTGCAAGCCAGTACAAGATGAATATCATACCCTCCAACTGTCTTGTTTTGGCAGGGACAGTGCCAGTTAATCTTCTGCCTTCCCATTCTTTCAATTGCTTTTAAAATGTCCAAATTTCTCTCTCCTCCTCCCACTTTCCCTCTTTGTCATCAGCTTGTTTCAATCAAGGCAAACTTGAGTTCAAAGTGCTGAAGTCATTTGTACTCAACTCAGCCAGGAGGAGTGGTGGGGAGTGGAAGAATCTCTTAGCTTGTGTGTTCCTCCTCATTAATAACTTTTGCCAACTTGACTGCACTTTTATGTTGCTTGGCCACAAATATCCCAATTTTCATGTGTAAAATGTTGGAGGGTATGGAATATTCTCATATACAATTTCCATGCTTTTCCCCAAAAGTAAAATTTAAAAAATACTTAATCCAGAAGCTGAAATAAGCTTCTGGATTCCATGGTCTTTCTGCATGGAAGACCCTTTCATGGAATTCTGTACCAAAATATCTTACATTTAGATTGCCCTGGGGCGCACATATAAAGGAGCCATGCAGACAAACCTGATGATGTTGGCCCTTCCTAAGTGAATTTTAGCCAGACAGGAATGATTTTTGCATCATTAGCCCTGTGTGAGGATTGTATGCATTTTATGTCACCTGAGCAATAATTTCACATTAGCAATGATTTCACATTAAGAGGGGTTGTTTTTTTTTTGCATCCTCCTACCCTGCACAGAAACATTACACAAAAGTAATGCCCCAAACTGTAGTTAATGATTTTATTGATATATTTCTCAATGTGTTGTGAGAGCCTTTTGCATCAAGGACAAAAACAAAACAAAATTATGGTATTCTTTACATTCCTAGCCTAAAATTATGGTTCTTTCACACAGATACTCTTAGATTGGCATCAAAATGTACCTTGCGAAAATGGCTGTTTCATCGCTGTCAGTTAAGTTGGCTGTTGTTGCAATCATGTGCCTTCTGGTCATTTCTAACTTATGGCAACCCTAGGGCAAACCTATCTTCTTCTTCTTTTTTGGCAGAATTTGTTCAAAGGGGTTTACACTAGCTTTCTTCTGAGGCTGAAAACATGTGACTCGCCAAGGCCAGCCAGTAGGTTTCTGTGGCTAAATGTGGGTTTTAATCTTGTTTTCCCAATCCCCCAATTCAACACTCAAACCACCACACCATGCAGGCTTAGTTAATTTGGACTTATTATCAAATATGGAGAAAGACAAGTACATTACGAGTGCCAGAGCAAATACAATTAAAAGAAAAGCTGAATGAAGTAAAAGCAAAATTACACCTTGGATGTTTACTAAGATATAATAAATGGCACACTGTACCATAACCAGCACTTTAAAGCAGCAAGTACCCTACAGCATTCAACAGGGATTTTATGTTGTTGTTTTTTAAATGACTTATGAATGTGAACAACAAAATCACACTTAAAAAGTTCACATGGTGGTGTTATACATACTTAAAGTCATTAACTTCACTTCGTTTGAGTTCAGTAATTTCTGCAAGAGGTACAGATAGATTACTTTGTCCATCTAAAGTAACAACATGTGCATAATTGGAACCACTTGGATGTTTGCTTATAACAAACATCATAATGGCACATGATCTGGCTGAGAAAACATGGTATCTTAACTGAAATTTCTCCTCACCTCTGCGTTTTGAGAACTGAGAATGGAAATATCACCACAGAGTTTCATTCTCTTGGATCCTTGCAAATCTGACACAATTATTTGTACTGTAGGTCTGGAAGAATGTAAATCAGCATCCAGTACAAATTGATATATTTTTAGCTGCTTCTTATTTTGGATGGTATTGAGAGTAGCAACCAGCCTTGATGGCTTATTCATTCTTGAAATGTTGGACTGATCACAAGAAGAAGAAAGAGAGGGAAAAACACTTTAGAAATTATACCAGCCAAAACTAAATGCATTTTACAATGGTGAGATTTTGACTTGTATCTATGCCTTGTCCTTACAAGGCACATATTACCTAACTGCAAATACACAAACTACATGACTGATGCTTCAGAGAAATCTCCCAGTCAAGCAAATATTTATAGGAAATTCAGCCCTGATGTGTGAAGTGGACAGCAATAGCTGATGATCTGGCAGCTGCTTGGAGCCCAATGAGTCCCCACCATCACCTTGCTGAGGGCCCTCAGGTCCATCTCTGCTCTGTGGCTCAAATTTACCTAGCAACAGGAAGATTTGAAGAAAGCAAGTGGTGTAGTATTAGACTGTAATGGGGTTGGGAAAGTGTAGCCTGTAGGATATGGCCCACAGTAGGTTTTTGTGCGTGCTCCTGAACAGCTCAAAATGCCATAAACCAATGTTGCTTGGGTTTCAAACTTCCAGTGGCCCCTGGTGGCCCCAAAACACACACAATCCTGCCCTCAAAAATTGGCTGAAAATGAAAACATGAAAATAAAAACATGATGTCATGTCTGGTCACATTGGGAATGTTGGTGAGGTTGATGGGAGAAGAGTGGGAGAGGGAAGCCTTTCACTCTCTTCTCAGTTGCCCAACTCTGGATTTTAGCTTGGGAGATCTAAGTTCTAATTCCTCCTCAAATAAAATTCATTGGGTGATCTTATGCCTCCCTCTCCACGTCCATTTTTCTTTTCTGTCTGACCTGTCTTGCACTGTTGTGGTTGAATTAAACCGGGGAGAAAAAGATACATGCTGCCTAGATCTCATTGGAAGAAAAGTGGGATTTAAATGTAACTAATAAATACATACACACCACTGAAGAAAGACAATAATGGGGATATCAAAATGGTTGGTGGTTTTTAGGTACCCAGTGCAGATTACAGAAGCACCATTGCCTTCTACAATGCTGGGTGGATGAGGGCTCTGATGGATTGCACTTCGCCAGGAATCTCACACCTGGAGCCAACCCAGTTGATGCTCAAGAACATATCTGTGAAGCTCCCAGAAACTGCTGTACAGCTGGTGTGAAACTGTCTGGTGCACAAAGAGAGACCTCTGTATACTGCTGTATCTTCCAGTAAAGTCAGGGGAAGCTCACTGTAGATGTTATACTGACTGCACATGGATAGAAGGCAAAGGCTCATGGACCTTCGTGTTACACACAGGAATTTCTGAAAAGGGCTTTGATCACAAAAAGTAAACTGGCTGCACTATAAGCTGCTGTTTCCAATGTGATATTTGTTCATTGGTGAACTCAAGATAGTTTACCTAGTTCTCCTTATCACCACTTTATCCTCACCACACCCTTTGTGAGATACATCTGTCAGAGAGAGAGAGTGTGTGAGAGAGAAAGAATGCACAAGTTACCCAATGAATTTTATGACTCATGTGGTAACTTGAACCTGGATCTATCTATTCCCTGGAACCGTCCAGTCCTCAGTTTTCACATATAAACCATGAACATGCTTGTGTAGCTCAACCCTCTTCCTCTGGGTGTTACATTGAGAATGTCTCACCAGCCTCCTTCTTTCCCATACATTCCCCCTCTCCCACCACTCCCTATTTTGGTTTTCTTTTCAAACCATACAAACTTGTTCATTTCCTTCAGTCTTCTTGACTTTACTCTTCCTTCTCTTCCTGTTACGCCTTTGATCCTCCTCTGAAGAAGATTCTTCATATTCCTCACGGTGTCTCAACTGGATTATTTCTGAATGTCTTTCAGATCCTGCTTGAATCTCCAGCTGTAGTTTGGTGTTAGCAGCTTCTACATTGGGAGGGGAAAGGAACAAATGTAGCTTTAAATTGATGATTCTTCAAGGGTAGATAGCAATAGGCTGTGGTGAGCATTGCAGGTACAGATTATCTGGCCAATAACCATTGTTAATTTAGCATGTGCAAACTGCAGTCATACATCTCCCCGCTCCTAAATACCTTTACTTAGAAATAATCTTATTGATTAATATGGCGAGGAAAAAAAAAGGTTAACGCTGGCACTGGTTTCTCCTTTAATGGGGCTTCTGAGGCATTTCAAAGTTGACAGACGATTCCCTAACATCTTATTCTTCATTGGTAAACAGACAATGTCTTTATTAATATTTTATTGTATGTACACAGTACTTGATACTTCCATTCCGGGATCCATTTCTGTAGTAAATTTTGAGGACTGAATGTCAACATTGGGGCAAGGATTAGTGAAAATGAGAAGGAGCAAGGAGTCATATATAAGCCATGGTTAGAGACCCCTAATATCTATCACTCACTTCTCCCAATACTGTACAGGAATCCAAGACAACTCACAACACAATTTAAAAAACCATTTATAACTATAAATAAAATACATTATAATGTTCATATGTAATTCAAAATTAAAAGTAATTCAGAATAATTGAAAAATATATCAAAGAAGGGCAGTTAAATGTATAGCAAACTTCTCTCTCCAGTCAAAAGTTGCTGCCTCAGCAGCCAGCCAACTGTAAAAGCCTGTTTTCATAAAATGGTCTTTGTCGACCAGCAGAAGGACAATAGGGAAAGAGCCATTCTAGCCTTCCATAAAAAGGAGCTCCACAATCTGGGAGGAGCCACCAAGAGGACAATTTCTTCTATTGTCACCAAACATGTCTGTGAGATTGGTAGGACCAAGAAAAAGCCCATTCTTGAAGATGTGAAAACCAGAGCAAGGTTGTATGGGGAAATGTGGTCCTTCAATACCTTAGATCCAAATTGTACAGGACTTCATATGTCATAATCAGCAGTTCACACAGTGCCTGGGAATGAACTGGTAGCCAATGATGCTGTGATAACAAGGCACTATAGGGCTTATTTATAGCCAGCCTCAGTCTATAGTTTGGCTGCAGCGTTTTGGGTCCGCTGTAGTTTGTAACAACTCTTCAAAGGCAACTTCACAGAGAGTGCATTATAGTAATCCAAATGAGACGTAACTAGGGCAAGCGTCACTGTAGCCAGATAAGACTTCTCCAGGAACATGTGCAGCTTGTGCAACAATTTTAACTCTGCCAATGTACTCCTGGACATCACAGAAGCCTTGGCTCAGAGGCTCAGATTCAGTCCAGGCATTAATTCAAAATGTCAGCCTGTGTCTTCACAGGGAATTATGCCTATGCATCCCAGGCTGAATCCATATTGCCTCATCTGCTTTTCAATTCACCATGAGCACTACTCTCTTGTTTAGATTATAAACTTCAATTTGTTTGTCCTAATCAAATCCATTACTGCTATTAGACACTGGTTTTGAGATAAACCAGCTTCCTCAAATTTCGATCAGAAGGAGAAATAGAGTTGGATGTTACTAGTTTACTAGTGTCACAAACTCTAGAACTCCAGACAGCTTGTCCCAGTAGTTTCGTGTACATGTCAAATAACATGACAGTGTAGAGGACCCTGTTAAATAAGATGTACATGTGTGTATTCATTTTGATTAAAAGACCAACTTGTTCTGTATACTGTACCTGGTTTCATAGCTAGTTTGATTTCACATTTTCCCAAAAGTTTTTGTAGATGTGTTTCTCCAGGGAAACCTGTGTTACATTGTTTCACAGACAGACAAGTCTGGTATCCTAAAATTGGGAGTTTGATATAAAAGGCAGGTGGATATACTACTCTTTTGCTTTGGCGAATGTTATCTTCAAGGCTGTATCTGAACCTTCCTGATGTAATATCAAATATTGTTCTTTGCTGTATTAAAAAAAAAAGCAGATTACTTTTGGATAGTCAGAGCAATTTTTGCGAGTATAGAGTTTCTGAAAGATGAAGCCTTTTGCTTTTTGTTTCAAATGAAACATGATTTGCCCTAGAATAGTTAAGAAAACCCTGCATTGAAGGAAAAGTTTCAGCAGATGGCTTATCAGCATATTGGCTGGCGGATTAGACACACTGGCGTATAAGACACACCCCACTTTTCAAGGGGTATTTTTCAGGAAATTTTTTTTTTAGTTCTCTGGTGATCAAAACGCACAGGAAAGGAGGAGAAGGAAAGGAGTGCTGCACCAGGAGAGGAGGGGAATGAAAAGAGTGCTGCACCACCATCCTCCCTTCCTGCTTTGCTTGGGCAGGGAGAACTCCCAGCAGAGTCAAAATGCACAGGAGAGGAGGGAAAGGTAAGGAAAAACTGCAGAAACATCTATCTCTGTTCCTATAGATCAAGGCTTCCACTACCCCTCCCTTCCTCTTTCGCCTGGGCAGGGATAATTCCTTTCACTCCCCCTCCCTTCCCTATGCTTTTAGTGTTATCGTATTTACTGGTGTATAAGATGCACCCCATTTTTCAGAGGGTATTTTTTAGGGAAAAAGTGTGTCTTCTATGCCAGCAAATATGGTATATGGAAAGGCAATATATTTATTTAATCAGTAGCACAGCATATTTATCAATATAAATGTGGATAAATATATATTTGAATCTTTAATTGGCTGAAAATATCCAATAAAAATGAAAAATAAATTAATTAGGAATTAGCAGAATCTGGATCTTTTGATGTATTTATATCTGCAAAGTAGTGTGAATTACCTGAACAATATCGTATGCTTTTGATGACTTAAAGCACTGATCTAAAACATCAAATCCAGGCACTTCAGGTAGAAGTGGCAACATCTTAACTGAGTTTGGTTCATCTACATTTCTTGAAACTGCATAAAGTTTAATCCTGAAGGGACAGATACAGAATGCTCAATGTGAGCAATGAATCAAGTACACAAAACTATTATTCAGCCTAGTTCTTCTCGTGCTCAAGTTGAATAGCAAAACAGAGACAATATTGACAGCAATCTGAGACAAGATGAAGGGGACGTGATTTAGTCATCTGTTGGTTCGAGAGAGTTAAGCCAACCTTTCTGAATGATGCATTAATCTCCATGATGTTGTAGGTCCCTTTTTGCTCTTGGATTCCTAGGTACTGAGAATGGCATTGTGCTCTATACCCAGCCGAGAGTCCATTGGGCCTAATCCTGAAGTCCTTACTTAGGCAAAAATCTCATCTACTTTATTGCCTTGGTAAGAACTGCAAGATCAAGGCCACCGTATAACAGAAACTGTCTGTAAAGGTAAATACATTAAAGCACTGGCAGTATGGTGAACCAAAAAAAGAAAGAGCAACAGTACATATTTAACTGCATTAATAAACAGGCAGATATTTATAATATTAGAAATGCTACAATTCACAATTAGTGGCTAAAACAATGAACTAGACACTGTACCTCATAGTCAGCAACTCTGTCATCTGTTGTACTGGTGTTGTTTCAAACTTAAAATTTTCCTCTTTCAGGTCTATGTTGGCATCAAAATTCACTGGAAGGCTTGCATGGAAGTTGGCATGGAGTTCAAGACCACTCTGGAAATATGGCATGTTGATTCCCATCAATGCTACTAAATGAGTATGTACACTGAAAGAACATGAAACACCAATTTGAATAAAGGGTGTAAACTGTCTCCCTACAATTCATACAGTATCTTATGTATTTACAATTCAGTTAGCAAATGTAATTTAAACAATACAAACACAAGAATAGTATCGATACTTTTGTTAGATCATGCAGTCCACAAATTTCAGTGGTTAGTGACTCACATTCTTAGCCAAGCAGAGGATATTTAAACAGAACGATGGCTGGTGGTGATTCAGTAGCTGGTAATGAATCTTTACTACGATTGAAGTCAATGTAAATACAGATTTTAGGGTATCAGATGAAATATACTATTTCAATTTGCTACAGACTTTGAAACTGGTAAGAAATTGAGTTTCAAAACATAATGGCTCTACTATAACTATACTGTTTCAAAACATAATGGCTTTATTATAACTACTATAACTATATTACTATAACGCCTAAGCATCCGTGCTGTAAGACATGGTTTTCCCTAAATTTTCTGGTGGACAACATTGTCAGCATTCAAAGTAGCCACAAGAAGCATAAATACTGAAGTCCACTTCTGGCATCCCAATTCCAGTGCCACTTTCCAACTACAGGTAGTAGCAGAATTTGAAACTACAGAGTAGTCATTTGTATGAAACTAGTGTATATCTTCCATGTTCAAGCTGTATCATGAGACTGACTAGAATGACCAGAAATTGAGAGGCCAGATGGAGAAAAAGATCATTTTACATCTGCACAGATACAGGAAATGTCTGTAAATCAAAAAATCAGTTGTAGCTGTCACCATTATTACTGTCCCAAATGCAACCATTCTTCTCCCCGCTGTACTGGAGAGGATGCCAAGGACAGGGGTTGTATTTGCATATATGGTAGGAGTGTCTACATGTGGCAAATTTCTGGAAGGAGATGAGAAAATTAGGACAGATTGCTTGGATGTACAATTGGAATGGCTAAAACATATTTTCCAATAAAAATAGTAACTTTTTAGAGGACTAGTCACTTTTTGCTGGTGGCAGCTAGACTTGCAATTGAACAACAATAGAAAACACAAATGGGTTTGTCCCTTAATAATACGACATGACTGAATATGGGGAATAGTGCTTGTTTTGAAAATAACCAATACCATGTAGTTACAAAGCTATTACAAAGAAGCAGAGTCATTTGAGAAATTATGGTTTGAATTTCTAATATATGTTAACACTTCTCAAATAGAAGTTAGTCCCCTGTAATCACAGGGGTACATGTGGAAGAATCTAATTAATACATGACAGAGGGTCTCAATTCCTTGATGAGTTCCCAAAATGCATTGCATTAAGTAATTGGCATTGCCCAATCAACCTGGAACTGTCTTAATTTATTTATGACCCTATGAAATGTGAGTAATTAAATGAAATTGTATACTTCCATATTTCCTTCTGCATTAATACCAGTCACACATGCAAGCAAAGACATTTCAGCATCATGGGTGATATGACTTTGCGGTGTTATGAATGTTGGATATCAGTGTTGGCGGTTTGACTGCCAACTCAAAAAAGAATTGTAGGAGAAGCAAAATAATTGTTTCCTAATGGTCAGCAGTCCAATTGTCAAGCACATACATTGTTCGGGAAAGTACAATTCAATGGGCCACAGTTATCAAGAAATATTTGGACACCTCTGGACAATGAGGAAGGGTCTGGGAATAGCAACAGTGGCCTTTCTACGCCACAGAAATTACACTTTTGGGAAGGAGTCAAAAGGTTAACTTTGAGCTCTGGTAAACTAGAGGCATCTGATATGAGAGTTCACATTCACAATTCTAGATTCTCTAGAGATCTAACTCAGTGAGCAATGACCAACATATTTTCTCAACTTACAGGTAGGTAAGGAATTCAGATAGGACTGCTCAACTGGTAGATTTGTAAATAAACTCAAATATTACAGAACTTTCCTAAGTCTCCTGTCATCTCTCTTTCTGAAAGAAACTGAACCTGAATCTACAGTGCCTCTAGAACTTCTCACCACTTGTGGGCAGGAGTATACAGCAATATTTTTCTTTTATAAAGATATATCATTGCCTGACCTTATATGCCAAATGTTTTTTTCTTTGGCCTGGCAAAATGACTGGACTTTGCCATCTCTTCCTGTCTTCTCATTTATCCTTTCATCTTTACAGAAGACACAAAATATATTGCTAATGAACTGCATGTCCACTCAGCCCCATTTGGAAGCTCCATTCTCTCTTCAGACACCTTGATTTCATACTGGTACTCATACATACCTTGAGTTAATCTCAGCAGTAAGATGCATACTGGCTTCAAGCAACTGTTTGGGTCTGAAGTCATCAGTCAAAGCAGGAGATAGTTGCCCATTTACTGCAGGAAGTGAAAAGTAATTCAGTGCCAAAAGTATGGAGTGAGAAAGGAATGTCCAAGCTCTACCGTTAACTTATCATTTAAGATATTTTCATGTTCACAAAACTATAAAGTTTTTACTAAACCCAACAAACTAAGGTGATGTGGATCTGATGAAAACGTTGTGTCCTCCAAGACTTCACAAACAAAAACTGGGGCACTTGCGGCTGAGATGGCAAAAGTTCTTAAAGAGGAAGAATGCACACGCTAGGAAAGGCTTTAACAGTTTGCTTTTGCCTGAGCCTACTGAGAAGAGCAAGATTCCACCCTCTCCTGTCCCTTCCTCCTGGTGAGATAATTGAAGGCAAATTACTTTTGCATGTTGAATTCAGTTTTCAGTCATTGAAGTTAACTGAGGACATGGAGAATAGCAGAAGGAGAAGAGAAACCGGGGCATTTAAAAAGCATCTGAGGAAGTGGGACGAGAAAGGATTAATTAGGACTGCCCTTGCTAAATCAGGACAGCTGGAAGGTGTGAAACATGGAGGAAACTCCACATGATGAAACTTGCTTGTTCTTTTAAAAGAAAAACAAATGGGTTGATTTTCAGTGGGAGAAGTGAAGGGTGAGAGGCATGCTGAATCCACTCTCCAAGGATGTAAGTACAGGGAGCGGGAGGCTTTGTCCCCAATGAAATTTTCTTTCAGTTCCCAATCTGTTGGCTTCCCAGAGAATGACATATTGAAAACCATCCATACCTAGAACTCATATTTATGGTGTTGCATTCTCTTAGTAACTTTACCCATCCCTTTTCTTTGGATGCCCAAACTGCATTTTGAATGTCTTTTTTTTTTGTGTGTGTGCAGTGTGTTCGCTGCTCCCACGAGGGGATAAAGTGCAAGGTAAAAGAACTGTTGAAAGCACAGCTTAATGCTTCTTCCTATCAATACTCACCTTTGGCTGCTGCATGGATCACACTAGCAGTATATAATCCAAATTCCAATGGGAGGCCCACACAGGTAGGCACAATGCGTCGAAGTTCTCCTGCGAGTATGGGCTGAATCCATCTGCCTGCTAGGCCTTTTTGGAACAGAGTGGTCAGCAACTCTCCTGGGCCAGTCACCAGCTATGCAAAGGCACAGGCACAAGCATGACTGGTAAGCAGTTAGAGAAGGCAAATCCTTATATGCACTTACAGATTTTTCAGAAGCAGCCATACCTGCTCAGCCGTTTGGATGAGTTCTTTGTCAGCACCAGCAAAAACAATTTCATAACTAAATAGCTTAAGACAGGCTTCCACAAATGGCTTCCTTGAAGGTAGTTCCTTCCATCCCTGAAGCTAGGAAGACAGGAAGAAGTTTTTTAAAATGAATACTTAGCAATGTTAGTTTTCCTTTCTCTTTTGTTAGACGTTTTTGTGGATTAATGATGGACTTTTGATCTCAATGTATATGAGAGAATGAGAAGCTTAGCCTACTTTTATGACTATTTAAATATTCACTTGAAATAGTTTATATGGAAATATTTATTTCTTTATGTAAAGTTTTCTAATGTTATAAGTCACTTTGAAGAGGCTTTACCATGGAAAGATAGCATACAAATAAACTGACAATGTTTTAATTTCAACTTGCTTTTAATCATTGCTTGAATTGTGTAATTTTTAAGTGAAGCACATCTCTGGGACTGAATGTTTGGCTGGGGACTACAATCCTTACTTCTCAAATTTACTAATTTTTGTTTGGGGAAAAGGAGATTTTTGGCAGCAGAATGATTACAAAATGCAAGTAATCTATCATAAATAGTAGTAACTAGTTAATCATAGTAATTGCAGTAATTATGGTAGTAACCTTCTTACAAAATGTTTAAGTGGGAAGTTCTGCTGGAAAAATAATGAACTGGCTGCTGCAGTTCTGAAAAAATGATAGTTATTCAAATAAATGCAAAAGGAAAGCCTGCATACCAGTTTCCCAAGTTCCTTAATTTTTTTGTATGTTGAATATTGTTCAAATGGAATATTCTGTCTTTTGGCCATATCAAAGAGGCTTTCTATTTTGACAGCAACCTATAAAAATGGGAGAAAAAACTGTCAGGAGAGGGAGACACACTGAATAATCAAGTACATAAAAGGTAAAGAAGGATTGTTTAGCAAAGCTTTACCTATAAAAGCCTTTATAAAAGCTGAACAACTGAGACGAAAAGCATTCAAGTAAAAGAAACTTAGATATGCCTTCCTGAGCACCGAGATCTGCTGGATGGCTCCTCCTTTGTGTTCCACCAGTGGGGCAATCTACTGTGGAAGAACATGGCAGACGAGTTTCCCTGGTGTGATAATCTGGTTGTAGAATGCCCTCCCCTTAGAGACCTAGTTGGAACCAACATGGGTGTCATTCCAGCACTAAGTCAGAACAAGGCTTTTCACTAAAGCTTTTGGGGCTTAACTGATTTTGGCTAAATCTGTACATGTATATAGTTTTAAATTTCCTTAACTTGTTCTAAACTGTCTTGTGGTGATGGTAACTCAGATCAATCAAACAGTAGGGGAGGAAAGAGCTGATCCCCTTCCCAGTACCACTTTCCACATCATATCTAATTTGGATTCTGTGTATTCCTTTTGTATTGTAACTCAAGCTGCGCTGTGTCAAGACAATAAAAAGGTGATTCAGTACATTGTGTCTATACTTCTATCAAGAATGAGACAAAAAGAAAAAAAGGCTGTGTGTAGATTTACTGAAGTTATGGTTCAATGCTAACAGTCTGCACCTTTTAAAAGATTGCTTAATAAGACTTCTAGAGCATGTTTTGGGTGCTTTGGTTAATGTAGTTTCTTTATAAAAGGCCATATTGAATTTTGGGACCTTGAAATTAAAAGCAAAGCCAACAATGGCCATAAAATAAAAACCAACAATTTTTGAAAAAAAAATCATTTTAAGACACATTATGATCAATTATGGTTATTTTCCAGCACTAAATATTTACCTCTACAATATCCATTGCTGCAGCTCCATAGAAACCTCTGATCTTTGCAAAGATGTCTGGAAACAGTGTGTTTGGCTTGTTCATTAGGTAAACTCTTCCAAGTGCACCAATCCCATAGTCTGCTACAGTAGGAATAAAAATAAAATTTGTTGATCATTTGGGGGCAAGTTTCTTCTATATGTATAGCAGATGACTATTGGTTTATCTGGCTTAACCTCAGATTAACTTTGTAAGAACTGTAGTTCTAAGAACTTGCTTTCCCCTTCCTGCCTTTGTTACCCTAAGAGATAGGGGAGTGAGGGTCCACTCACAATGCCAGCATTTCCTTAGAATTTGGGGGCATGATAGGAGACCTGCCAGAGAAGGATCTTTTCACTTATGTATGCCAGTACTAACTATAGAGAGATTCCAGTTAAAAGTTAAGTGTTGCAAGCACACAAGAAATCAGGCACCCTCAAGAACCACACAAGAGAGATTAGGGGTGGAAAGAGTGATAGTTACCAGTCCTGAAGAAGAAGGTTGAAGCAGAGAGGCCCACACAGAATGGGAAGGTAGCACGGATGAACAGTGGTTTGGGTTCTACACATTACATCCAACATACTACAAGAAGATGGAGCCAAAGATAGGGTATTTATACCCTATTTCACAACATGAAGGGGTGTGCTGGCAAAGCCATAATGGCTTTCCCATGGAACTGACAATGGGGTCCAGAATGGGCTGATTGCTTTAACTTTGAGTGACAAAACACAAATACTACTACCTTTTGGGCAGAAGTGCAAAGCTCTACACAGCACAATGTGCCAGAGGTCCTCCTGGTGCAGTGAGAATGGCTTACTACAGTAGGTTTCAAAGAGAAATTTGAAGTTAGTAAGATATACTGCACCATTCAATGGTTTTTGGGAGAAAGTTCAAATCATAGGGTGGCAAGGGAGAATGAGAAAAGCTCTTTGCGACAGGTGGAGGTATGACATAAGGTAAAAGTAAGCAAGGTAAGAAGCAATGGACAACAAAAGAACAGACAGGAAGTCTCTGGGGCAGGGCAAGTTAGACTAGAATCTCCCACACCAGTATGTGCCCTCTCTTTTTACCAGTCAAAGCCAGTGAGACTGACATGGGAAGAGGACACATGATTCTCCTCTCCCTATTGAGTCATTCATTTTAATATATTACCAAATTCATGTGGGATACAGCCTCTGTGAAGCACTGTCTATTTTGATTGTGCAAGAAGTGTTTTCCCCCTCCTTCCCAGTATTTGCGAAAGTTATTCAATTGGACCTACAAATCCAAGAATCCCTCAGAGAGCATGGCCATAGAATTTCTGGGGGTTGAGGAGGTGGAGTTGCAGTAGTCTGCCAAATTCCATCCCCTTGTACAAGTGCCCAAGTTCTATCCCCTTGTACAGCTCTCTGGGTTTGAGTGTGTTTACCTGAAGTTGGGGAGCTGGGACAGATTAGGGATTCTGTTGCTGCACAACAGTCTATCTTCCTGAGGTGGATGGTGTGATTTTGGGATTGATGTTGGAATCTTCTCTGCTTGTAGTGCTGGGGGATTTCAACATCCATGCTGAGACCACTCTGTCAGGAGTGGTTCAGGACTTCATGTCTGCCATGACAACCAAGTGGTTGTCATGGCCCTACTCATGCTGCTGGGCACACCCTATAGACCTTGGTGGGTGGAGTGAATGTGATCTGGAAATAGAGGAACTATCTATAGTTCCATTGTCCTGGTGGGGTTTAGACTCACTGGGACTCAGAACCTCTGCAGGGATGGGGAATGAATTAAGATGATCTGCCCCAGGAGGTATATGGATCCAGATGGATTCCTGATAGCTCTTGGGAATTTCCTTCTGCCTTGACAAATGGCCCTGTTGAATACAGAAATGGCCAGGGCGGAGGACACAATTGCTCCTGAGCATCCTGTCTCACGTAGTGGAACCAAGCCAGCCCTATGGTTTTCCAGGGAGCTGATGGCAATAAAACATGTGAAAAGGCAACTAAAGCAATGTTGGCAAAAAACTCAGAATGCATCCAATTGAACACAGGCTGAATCTATCTGAGAGCCTATTCTGTGACAACAGAAGCAGCAAAGGTAAAATTCTTTTCTGCTTCTATTGCATCTGCAGGGAGACAGCCAGCAGAGCTGTTTCGAGTGGTCAGGGGTCTTTTACACACAGGCCCAAGAGAAGAGAATCTAGACTGCTCAACAGCCTGCTATGAACAATTTGCCCGGTACTTTGTAGATAAAATTACTCAGATCCAGTCTGACTTGAATGCTATGATTGATACAGATCCTGTGGATGTAACTCTGACCTCTGCTTGTTCAGTGATAATGAGTATTTTACAATTTGTACAGCCTGAGGATGTGGACAGGATTCTTGGAGATACGGGAGCCACCATAGGTGCTCTAGATCCTTGCACTTCCTGGCTTACTAAAAAAGCTAGAGGGGGACTGGCTGAATGGGTAGAAAGTGTTAAAACCATTACTAAAAAAGCCATCGCTCAATCTCACCATTTTGGATAATTATCAGCCAGTCTCTAACATTCCATTTCTGGGCTAGGTTCTAGAGCATGTAATGGCCTCCCAGCTCCAGGGGTTTCTGGATGAAATGTATCACCTAGATCTATTTCAATCTGGTTTCATGCCTGACTATGGGACTGAGACTGCTTTGGTCACCTTGGTGGATGACCTACACTGGGAACTAGACAGGGGGAGTTTGCCCCTGTTGGTTCTGCTGGACTTCTCAGAGGCTTTTGATACCATCAACCATGCCTTGTGGGGATGGGAATTGGAGGCATTGTTTTATATTGGCTCCATTCCTTCCTGAAGGGCCAAACCCAAAAGGTAGTGCTGGGGAACTCCTGTTCAATACCTTGTCCTTTGGCCTGTGGGGTCCCTTAGTGCTTGCTGTTGTCCTCCATGCTATTTAACATCTACATGAGACCACCAGGGGAGGTTGTCCAGAGTTCTGCATCAGTATGCAGAAGACATTCAACTTTATTACTCCTTCCCACCATATGCCAAGGAAACTGTTTTGATCCTAAACCAGTGCCTGTCATCCGTAATGGACTGGATGAGGGCAAACAAATTGAAACTTAATCCAGACAAGATGGAGGTGCTCCTGGTCAGTTGAAGGGCAGACCAGGGAATAGGGAGACAGCCTGTATTAGAACTCCTGAAGAAGCAGGTCTGCAGCCTGGGGGAGCTCCTAGATTCAACTCTGAGCTTCAAAGCCCAGATTTCAGTGGTAGCCAGGAGTGCATTTGCACAGTTTAGGCTTATGCACCAGCTGCGCTCATTCCTTAAGACATCAGACCTTGCCATGGTAACATATGCCTTGGTTACATTCCAATTGGATTATTATAACACGCTCTATGTGGGGCTGCCTTTGAAGAGTGTTCAGAAACTTCAGTTGGTTCAAAGAGCTGCAGTCAGATTGTTAACTGGGACTGGCTACAGGGATCACACAACCTCCCTGGTGCAACAACAACGCTGGCTGCCAGTCTGTTTCCAGGCACAATTCAAAGTGCTGGTCATGACCCTTAAAGCCCTACAAAACTCAGGTCCAGGTTACTTGAAAGACAGTATTGTCCCCTATGAACCAACCCAGGCTTTGAGATCTGCTGGAGAGGCCCTTCAGATCCCACCACCTTCACAGGTACATATGGCGGGAACATGAGAAAGGGCCTTTTCAGTGGCTGTTCCCAAGCCCTGGAACTCCCTTCCCAGAAAGGTCAGACTGGCACCCTCTCTGAATTCTTTCCGTAAACAATCAGACATTTTATTTTGTCAGGCATTCAATATGTGATCATTCCCCGGCTGAAGAAATGTGCTGGTTATTTTTAATTTGTAGTAATTGTGATTTGTTTGTTGTTTTTAATATGTATTTTAACTCTGTTTTAATTATTACTTGATTTTTTAGTTTGCGTTTTAACTTTTGCATGTTATTTTTTTACTATGTTTTCTTTTTTAAAAGTACCGTAAGTCACTTTGAGTCCTTCTGAGGAAAAAAGCTAGGTACAAATGATGATGATGATGAACAACAACAACAACAACAACAACAATCCAGATAAGTAACTTTTCCAAGCTCTGTCTGTTTTTGTTTTTTTTCATACAGCAGCAACATTTTATCAGGATTATAAAGAAATTCTGTAACCGGTACGACTTACATATGAAGCCATCAGTGTGAAGAACTGTGCTATAACGAATGCTCAGCCTTTCTAGCCTGCGATGGATTAACTTAATTGCAATCTTGCAAGCCGCAGATCTGTAAGAAAGCAATTAAGATTTTTTTAAATGCTGCTATTCCTATTTCTCTTATATTTAAAGTACTACATATGCAAAAGCTGATTAGATTGGCAGTTGAATGTTACTTCCAGTGGTGACTTCCATGTCAGTAGGATGGCAAATCCATTCCTGGTTTTAATCTGAACCTTAAAGGAACTATCCAAGGTGCTGACTCCTATCCCTAAAATACTTTCTGCATCTTGGACCGTTTCTTTAAAATTCAGAGTTAAGCCTACAAAGCACCCCACCCCCATCCACTACTACAGTAGACAGTATCTTGGATTGACTGGTCCTACCATGAGGCAGGGTAATCTCAACTAGCACATTTTAGGTGACATATATAACTATATAATTAGTTATTATTTTTACTGCCAGGTGGATGGGAGGGAGATGTCGGTAGATTTTCTCTTTAAATATGCCAAAATAATTTGTCTGTCTTTAGATAGTGAACACCTTACATTTCCAAATAACAGAAGCAGTGCTAGCCCTGCTTTAAGATATTGGCATGGACATACCAGCATTCTTGAGGGCAATTACTTATATTGAGATGGGGAGAGCTATAGTTTTGTACTTTAAAAACAAAACAAAACCCCTCTGATGTAGTTCAAATGGTCTCTCAGCTTCATGAGAGAATCTGATCTATGAACGGTTTGTGCATGTCTGGGAAGGATTGCAAAAGATTCAGCCACAGCATGAGACTGACTCTGTAGCTATCATGATACTACATGGGTTACTTTTTCCAATTCTAACCCTCTTGGTTTTTGGTTCTCTTGCTACTTACAGATTATCAAGCTGTGGAATCCTGCCCGTGGCCAATATCTTCATGTGGGAATATGCAAAGCTGGCAACCTGTAAGTTGTTTTCCCTTTGAACAAAACTAGCCATAGCAGTCACTAGAGGGAGAGTAGGCTTGGTTTCAAAGAAAACAAGGCAGGCCATCATTCGTAGAGAAGGATGAACAGTGTGATTCACAAAGATCTCAAAAGCCATTTCTCGTACCTGGAGAGAGAAATGTACAATTTTATAAGCTATGTGGTAGCTTATAGAGACATATGAACCTGCCCTAGGCTGAACTCCTAAAGAAACTAAGGCAGAAGCCCAATGTAAGACAGCAGCTCTTACTTTTTAGTAAACATGAATGGAATTCTACTAGTCATACAGGATCTTCTCCCTGATAGGCAGCAGCTTTCCGTCTTCTAAACATACACCTTCCACACATGCTGCCTGAGATCTCATAAGTAAAGATGCTGAAAACTGAGCCTTGGAAACTAATAGTGCACTTTGCCATGAAAGCTTTCATCCCAACTGTGATGGCATGTATTTGACTTTGCTTACCATTACAGCCTTTTTCCTTGATATTTTTCTCAAGGCCATGATTGCATTCAACTGGATTCTCTCTGACAGAACCTTTGCACCAGCTGAAAACCCTGGCAGGAACTTCTTGATGTAGGTGATGCTGGCTGGTTCTCCTGCATTGCCCATGGCTTTTAAAGCCAACACCATGTTTTCCTCGTGGCTTCTATCGGCCCCCATAGCAAGATCATGCAGAGGCTGAAAATACAGTCAGTATTTAAAGTCAGTAAATAGTGTGAGCATCTTTCCTAGGAAACTAGTAATTTTTAGTACATTTTATTCTTTCCATTTTTGTCTTGCCATTCCTCCAGTGAGCAAAATGCAAGATACTGTACCATTCTTTTCCCTACTTATCTTCACATAAGTCTTGTTCAAGAGAGTGCGACTGGCCCAAAAAATTGCATGGCTCAGTGGGAACATCAACTTGGAACTCCCACATCCTGATCCAACACTGTAATACACACACACACATGGACACACACACCTGAAGACACTGTGCTATGCATACACAGAAGTCAGAAACCTGAAGTCTTCTGGGAAGTGAAATTTCAAAACATGGAAGGTAGTTCTTTCTAGCCAATGTTCTGTCATCTGTTCTTTCTAGCCAATGTTCTGTCTTGCTTTTCCAAATGACTAAGATCAGACCTCTCCCTTTTATGTGTATGTTCTTTATTCACTCCACCATTTAGCACCCCAGACAGATAGGCTGGCTTTTCTGGCCTCAGAGCTCTAATTAATGCAACTCAAAAATTGAATATGCAATAGTGTTAATGGAAACTGATTGTGAGTTAGTTTGGAGGCAATTTTGTTTCCACACAAATTGATTTTTGACATCTAAAGTTCTTTCTATTCCATTTATGGAGAAATTGTGCAAATGTCCTTGGAATATTTAGTAAGTGTGGCAATGGGCCACACATATATAAGTGTGTCCCCATTCACAAACTGGAGGTGTGGGTCAGTTCATATCAGAAATTGCAAAGGTTGGATCCATTAGGCATCCCAATGAATCAGTCCCCCCAACAGGGCATATTCCTATTCAAAGATTTTATAGCAAGCCTCATCTTTTCTATAGTATTGAATAGGAGTTTGCTTTTTGATTGTAAGGAAGGGATCTATCAACATGGTGTTGCTGAGGTGAGAGCTGATAGGGATCGGGGCCTTTGATGAAAGGGCCATAATGATATTTCAAAGCAATATTAAAGAATCTCTTTCAGATTGAAGGCTACATTCAATTTCAGAAAAGTTGCAGAGATTGCATTCTAGTGGTGAGTAGAGCCAAAACTACACAAGTAGGATCAAAAACAGTAAGCAAACTTTGTGGGTGTGTTTGTGTGTTTGCCTTCAAGTCACCTGTGAACTTAAGGCAACCTCAGGAATTTCATAGGGTTTTCCTAGGCAAAGAATACTCAGAGGTGTTTTTTTTAGTTCCTTCCTCTCAAATATAGCCTGCAGCACCTGGTCTTCCTTTATGCTCTCCCATCCAAGTACTAACCAGGGCTGACCCTGCTTAGCTTCCAAGATCAGATAGGACCCAGTGCCTTTAGAGTATTTAGGCTCCAAAACTTCAGAAAATATATTTCCCCCCTTTAGAATAGGGGGAAAATTGCAAAAGTTGGAAAGCTATGGAACAAGTGTGTTGTGAGGATAAAGGCAAAATGAATTCATGAGAAAGGGAATATCTGGGGAAGAGGGTTCAGTGATTGCAACTCCAGAAGGACCAGATTCAGCTACAAAGCCAGATGTTCTTCACCTCTGAGGCCTGTGGGTCACCTGTGGATCACATTTGTGGCCTCTGAAACCCTCTTCCATTAACCCCAAGCCCCCAATACCGCCTTTAAAAATATTTGGTGCTTTTTTGCTCCCAAATCACAAAGATAGATAGCCTTCCAGTTTTAGAGCAACTCTAAGAAAAGATATGTTTGACACAATGGATAAGACTGTTTGGCTTGTGGGGGGAGGGAGAGGAGGCAAAATTGGTCCTTGGCTCCTATGCAGTCGCCTATCTCTGCTTTAAAGGATCTAGCTCTTTCCCTGGGAGGACGTTTCTTTTGCAAAATTTAAGTCTGACACAAGTACTTAGAAGTTTGTGTGAGAGTGTCAGATTTGGTCGTATTGGAAGAGAATCAACAGTAGATAGAGATTTGAGCAGGCTCATGGTGAAGTATCTTGAAATGTAGAGTCTCTCTGGTTATCAGAATAAGGTAATAGTTTTGCTATTTTCTAGGACGCCGGGCTGTTTGCCTCCATTTATGCTGCCTTTGTAAATAAAACAAATATTACAAAGGAGCCTTAACTCTTCCCAGTGCCCTGCTATTGTAAAACAAAGTTATTTTGATAGCCTTAGCTTTAGAATTTCTTGTCACCTGAAAATATGTGAGCATAAAACAGTGTTGATAATCTCCAAAATTCAGAATCAATCTATCTATCTATCTATCTATCTATCTATCTATCTATCTATCTATCTATCTATCTATCTATCTATCTATCTATCCATGGCCTCAGTACACTGTTATAGTGCTATCATTCCACTTTCAACATCCTGTGGAATCCTGGGGCTTGCAGTTTAGGGAGAGGCATTTAGAATTCTCAGCCAGAGAACAATTTGGCCTCAGTAAGCTACAAACCCCAGAATTCCACAGGATGTTGAAAGTGGAATAATAGCACTATAACAGTATAATGCGGAAATGGCCTATCTATCTATCTATCTATCTATCTATCTATCTATCTATCTATCTAGATATATGCAGAGTCAGGAATGTTGCCTTTGAGAAGAAAGAAATGGCCATCAGTCTTGTGCTGAAAACTTGGCCACAGATTTTATTTCATTAACAGCAGAGCAAAAAACTTGAGGTTGTGACCTTGGCGGGGAACTTAGAAAGGCAACTAAATTGTTTAATCCAGGGGATAGGTCTCACTATGCATATCAAATTGGGTTCCCCACATGATCAGCTCAAACTAGAGCCTCCCATTCTGCTGCTCCTAATTATGTCATTTGGCATTGGTAGTTTTGGGCCTCAGTCCCCTACCCAACTTTGTTTCACACCTAGGAAGATTGTGACATTTGCATGCAGTCAACATTTAAAGGCTTGTATACATCCCTAAAGGTAATATGCCAAGGAAGGGAATATCTGTCAACCCAATGCCAACTTGTTTAGCATGAAAACAAAATCCTTCCTGGGCATCAGTAGGATAACCAGTAAATGTCTGAGGTAAACCAAAGTTCAAAGCTATTGTAGGTAGATTGTGCAACCTGCCTAGCTGGCAATCTTAGGCAACATCTGAACTAGTTTTGCCCAAATCCTGTTCTTGTGACACATGAACCACATATGTGGTTCACGTGGAATTTGGAGATCCTGTGATTCATTTCTAGCCATCTGTAAGATTCTTGAATGCTAGGCCTCTTTTTCAGATAGTTCTGCCACCATGAACAATCTGAATCTTCTCTTCCATCACTGCAATCTTCCAGAAGTAGGGGTGGGTGGGTGGGGGCAGGGCTTCCTCTAGCATTTGTTGAAATTTGTTGCATAGATTTGACACTTACAAGAAACCTCTATAACAGCATTATTAACCAACCTGATTCCTAAAACAGAAATTCATGGGAATTCTCCCTCTCCCTCTCCCTCCCTCTCTCTCTCTCTCTTTTGGTACCCCCTAGGAAACAGAAACACTACTTCCTTACCTGAAGAATTTCAGCAGGGCAATGTGGAGAGATAGAACAGTGCTTGTTTATCATGGAGCCATATGCCAAGTAAGCAAGTTTGTGAAGTACCGTGGAGTGTTGGACAGCATGGCTGGTTAGTAGGTCCTACAGAAGTCAAAACAAGGTAAAGGTAACATAAGTATCTGCTAGACATTTTGTTTAAATTATTTACAACCCAGCGTTCCCATGTTCATCAAGACATACAAAGAGAATTCAATTAATAAAACTCTAACACAAACTATTGCTTGAAACCACACCAGGAAAGTTACTTTTCTGGACAACAACTCCTAGAATCTCCTAGCTATGGAAGTCTGCAAGTTGCAGCTCAAAGAAGGGTACTGCATGACCTACCTGGCCACTTGGTGCCATTTGCGGGGCGAGGTGACGGAGCAACATTGGATGTCCCTCCAGTGGCTGGGGAAGGAGACGGGGCGGGCTCATCCAGGCCTGCAGCGGATACTGTAGTACCCAGGTGCCTGTGAATGTGGCAGCCCATGGGAGGAGGCCTAGCGGAGCCCCATTGGCTACTGGGCTGAGCATAGGTGGGACCGCGCATGCCTAGTTAACGACAAGCGGGGGGTATATCTCCCCACCACTCTGGATAGGGCCTTTTTTGTTCCAGCTGCTCCCTGTCCAACCCTCCCCAGGTTTTTAATATCAAAGTTCATAATTTTGTCACAACTTTTGGGGCAGTCTCATGGGCCTTGGATTCAGGATGGTGGGTACCAATGGCCTACTGGCATTGGTACAAGGTATATCAGGTGTTTTGGGGGGTGCTAGATGATTCGGGAATGGCCAGCTTGGGAAGTCACTCACTGCATGGTGCCCCCCATTGGCAGGGCTTCCCAGCTGACAAGCTAGCCCTACTGTTCCCTGGGATTCCGTTACTGGGACTGGAAGCTTGGCTTATCGGTCAACAGGCAGGTTGATCAATGATTGAATCCAGATCCATGCAGGTGCCAACACCTTTGTGCTCTGTAATCAATAACGTTGTGGCTGTTTTCCTCCAATTGGTTATCTGTGCTTTATCAGTGGCACATTCGCCCCTGCTCGTGCAAGTATTTCTCTTTTCTCTCTTTGAAGCCAGGAATTATAATGGCAGAGGATGAAGTTTTCACTCCTCCATTCTGCCCACTATCCTAAGCTTTCATTTACTGGGACTTGTATAATCATTAAAACTTTATGAAACTACTTGATTTGTTTCATATTTGGCTTTGTGCGAGAAGCGCTCCTTTTATTCCAAACCACATTTCACATTCTATGACAAGCAAATGTATAGAAGTTCATATCAGCACCATTACATTTCCTTTTGCCATTACTGATCTTGGCCTTATTAGTTCACACTGGTGTTTATTGCCATTGGCCATGGTGCCCTTGTGTCTCCCATTATATTATGTCCTCATGTCTCACATAATGACATTTCAATTATGTAGTAACTGCTATTGAATGTACTGACTTTTGAATTAAATATTAATGTGGTCTTTACATGCATCCAGTTACAAACACTCTTGGAGCTTGGGGATGTTATTTTTCCAGACTACAACTCCCAGAATTCCCGCCACTATGGCCAGAGACCATGTTGGCTAGGAGATAATGTAAATCACAATTCAAAAATAACTTTCCTAAATTCTGAACACTTTACTGTTAATTTTTAAAAAGACAAAAGAATGGTAGATCTTTTCAGGCACTTGGATTAGTGAAATCATACATTACAAATCTGAAATGAAACATTGCTCAAAAAAAAATTACAGGTCAGGAAAACTCTATTCATTTTCTTTTTAGTGTAGAGGTGGCAGAAAATGTTATTCATATCTTTATGGCTAACATGCTGTTCATCGTTAAACAATTCTGTGATGAAAAAGAAAAAGCAACTTCAGGAAAGGATGTAAAACCATACACCTAAGCAGTATACTCACTGCTGCAGCTTTTAAGACAAGCTTATCAGGTTTTGTCAAATGGAAGGCCAAAGTGAGGGTGACAGCTGACTCCAAGAAGTTTAGGTCCTCATTGTGAATTCTTTGTTTCAGGAACACAAATGTGTGTGAGGTGCCTGCAACAGCGACTGCACTCAGTAGCCAATGTCTATAAAGAGAAGAATGGATCGGAACATAACTGATGGACAGGATGGTTAGATTCTATGGACTCTTAGGCCCTTTCTGCAGGACACTGTTGTGCCGGCTTGGAGATGGGAGAGGAGCGGGACCACAACAACGCTTCTGCATGACATTGTCATGGTCTCACTCCTCTCCTGTCACCAAGAGCACAATTGCAGATTAAATTATTGATGGGTTTTCCCCATCAATGACATGCAGTCACACCACCACCACACACTTATCTGGATTGCGGAAGCCCTGGAAGTGCAATGGAGGACTTTAGGCTCCAGCGCATCCTGGGGAAAGTGCCTGGTTGTGCTGAAAAAGGAAGAGGCATACCCATGCTTCCTTTGCAGAAAGCTGGCCTGGTGCAGAGGGGAGCCTTCCCACTGCATTCCCTTCCCAGCAGAGCCACTGCTGGGATCATCACCGGAGCACAACAGGACAAAGTAGGGTGTGGCAAGGGCCTTAATGTAGTGAAGATACATGCTTGAAGGTTAGAAGGACAGGTTCTTTCCATGCATTTTTCCACTAGTCACAGCATCTTAATACTCTGTCTAGCCATGAATGCATATCCTATAGATGCCAGCTTCAAGCAGATTTTTTAGATATATAGTCAGCTTCCATTAACATCTGTACTTAGCCTAAAACTACATTCTATGTTCTCTTACCCATTGTGCATTCTGTCTTTTCTCTTTTTCCTTTTGTATTTTCAATCTTTTTTAAAAAAAGAGGGAAGAAACAATGCTCTGTTGTACTGTTGCTACCAGACATAGTGGGAAATTTGAAAAGTATCTCCCACCCACCAGCTTCCAGGGGGTCCGTAGATTAAAGGAGGGGCCTACAAGCAAACACTCTGCTGAAGGCACTTCATACTTGAACTTGGCTGTGCCAACTAAAAGCATGGGACAAAAAAGAGAGAAAGAAAAAGGAAAAGGGAAAGGGAAGGGAAGGGAAGGGAAGGGAAGGGAAGGGAAGGGAAGGGAAGGGAAGGGAAGGGAAGGGAAGGGAAGGGAAGGGAAGAAGAGCAGTTACCTATGTTGTTGCCTAATGGCAAACTGCTTCCAGAGCGATTCCAGATTTTCATGAGTTGCTGTTCGAGAAAGCTCAATAAGTTCCAAGAACTTGGCTGGAGTTTCTTCATGGATTTGTAGCTGGTTCTGCTTAATTAGCTGCTCTAACTTTTCCATAATCTAGTAGGTAAGCAGAGGTTGAAAGATTCAGGTGGTATTCTGTCTTTGAATATTTGAATTATTTTTCTGCACCTGTCATTAGTTTTCTTACCCCTTGCTCAGGGTTGTTAGTGTTGATCAGGTGCAAAGCCATATGGGGCAAGTCTTCCTGAAACTGGTAATGGAGATTCCCATGGTTTTGCATCTGGGTATCTGGCACGCTTTCTTGGTTGGTGATAGTCTCAATCAGTGTCATATTTTGTCTGTGTGGGGAAAGAAAGAAAGAAAGAAAGAAAGAAAGAAAGAAAGAAAGAAAGAAAGAAAGAAAGAAAGAAAGAAAGAAAGAAAGATTTACATGGAAACAGAGGGGGGACATTCAGGTGTATAAAAAGTAACACAGTGGAAATGCGTTCATTATCAGTGAGAGAAATCTGTGGTCGAAAGCATTCTTCCCCAACCTAGTGGCCTCCAGATGTGTTATACTACAATTCACATCAGTCCCAGACGATATAGACATTGCTGGGGTATCCAATTGGGAGAGGAAAGTCAACAGCATCATGAGCCTAGATTTCAGAGCCTAGAGCAATGGTCAGTTTAAGGCTCTTTAGACTAGTCCAGCATTGCCTCAAAGCAGCAAATTTAATTAATTAATTTACTGATTTATTAATATCTCACCTTTCTCCCAGTATGGAACCATCTATATAACAGGAATTCCCTTGACTTGAATGAAAAAACAGAAACTAGAGGACTATTGTTAATTTTAATATGCTCACTAAATGACAACAGCATGATTTCCTTAATGCGTGAAGGAACTGTTGCAGATCACATCTGAGAGATAGATCTTACTTCCTGTCACCTCCATCACAGTGTATTCATATGGTTCACCTGTTCAAGTTATCAGTTAGCAAGGGGAAGGAGATGATAAATCTAGTAACATGAATCCATATTGGAACAAGAGCATAGTTCTGGAGACAAAGTTGATTCAGTGCTAACAATCAGACATACCTTGCCTCCATAACAGCAGTACCACTAAGTTCATTGAATGGGGAGATCTCATAAACCTGCTGGGATTCAACATGCATAATCAGGGCTCCAGAATCCATGTATTTCAGGTTGTAGTTGAATGCCACAGTCCCTCTTGTATTTGTGATATTCTAAAAAAGAAGAAATAAACAACCAGAGCAACATCCATCAGAGGGCTGTTTATTTCTTTTTAAGAATAAGTACAAAGAAAATGATTTTGTTCATTTAGTTTAGTTTCTGGCAGCCTCATTTGCTTCATTTTCTTTTCACTATTGCCTCATAGGTTTCAATTTGTCCTTTGTTAATCCCCTTCTGTAGCTTACCTGCTGACGAATCCATTCTGTGGGGATCCTGGGGTTGGCTCTCCCGGGAGGGGAGTGTGGCAGAAGTGCTCCCCTAAACACCAACTGCATGCTGGAAAGGAGGAAGTGCAATGGCTCTGTCCCTCCGTTCCACAGTGCAGCCCAGCAGTTGCACTGAGAGAGGAAGCGCAGTTATTGTACTTCCTGATCCTCTGCAGAGCGGGTAAGTGTGGGAGGGAGGTGGGGGGACTGCACAATTGCGGTTCATTGACAGGAAAAACCAGTCAATGATTTATTCTGTGATTGTGACAGGCAGTGATGAGATCACTATGACATCATGCACAACTGTCCTTGCAGTCCTGTCGCGATCCTGTCGCCATTGCGGGTTGGGAGCAGGGTACAGAAAGGGCCACACTGTTCTATTTCCACATTGATCACCATGCTCTAGTCTGTCTTTGACTGCTATTATCTTGAAACTTTCCATTTAAAGATGTGACATTTTAAGGTGCTGCTTATTTCTCCTAAATTATCAGACCTGAAACTTCCCATAGCATTACTATTTTATATTGCTCTGTTTTTTTTGTCACTCAGAGCTTTGGAAGTGTCAAAGCAAGTAGAATTGTCGTGTTTGTGGAACTATTCATCTATACACAACTATATAAAATTATATATCCTTCAGCAAAACCAGGAATTGTTTGAAAAGCAACTATAATTAATTGATTTAAATTATTAATATGAATAATTTAACACATTACTAATATGATTAAATCATTTAATCATTAATATTAATTATGTAAATTAATTATATTAGTAACAAGTTACAAATGTGTTACATTTTAGCAGCTTGTTTAAACAATTAAACTCCTTGCTAAATTGTTTAAACTGCTTAAAAATATAAAAATAACTCTAAAAATTCCTGCAAAAGACAACATTTTCAAATTCGTGAGTAAATTTTACGCAAAAAAGAAATAATAATAGTAATAATAAGAATAATAAGAATGATAAGAACATCAATAGTTATGTTATTTTGCAAAAGGAGCAGCATTATGCCTTGAGAGAGGGCAGCTTTATATGACAGTACTCTGCATCTCAAATTATTTACACTGCATTTCAGATTGGCTCCAAAATTAGAAAGGCTCTTTTAGTATGACAGCACTTCCACTGTAGCAGTGATTGTAAATCCATTACAGATTAACTTGGTTTATATCTTTTGAAGCCTGCTTGTCTTCAAATAACATACATTAATTATTTTTTGTTCTTTATGCAGCACCATGAAGGCTTCTTACCATTGGGCATGTGCGACAAGGCCTCACATAGGCCATTCCAATATTTTTCACAACTTTATTTGTACAGTTGTTGAGATCTTTGCTTCTCAGAATTGTGAATCTGCTATCTTTCCTCTTCCCTTGTATAATGTATCTAGTGAGGCAGGTGCCCCCAACACCTATCTGCAAAGACAATAGAACACAATTAAATTTCAGCATTTAAAGTCCAGAGTATCTGAAAGTCACATCCAGTTCCTACATGAAAATCTACATCCTCCACATATTCTCTTTCTCTCTCCCTTGTTAACCCATATAATTCAGGAAGTTATTTGCTAAGCAACAAACCAAGGATGAGCAAGGCATAAAAAAGTAAGCTGCTTCCAGAGCCAAAAGTTCCAAAAGAGCTAAGACAGCAAAATACATAGGACGATCCTTGCTGGATCAGAGCAAAAGTGTATCTGGTCCAGCATTCTATTTGCAGAATGGCCAGTCAAGATGTCCATGGGAAACCCATGAGCTGGACACAAGTGCAATAGCATTCCTTCACTTGTGGCCTCCAGTAAAAAGCCTTACCAATATGTGTCTCAAGGAAAAAAGTTTGTTTGAATTTGATTTCCTTCTGCAGGTGGGAAGAAGTAATCAATGGATTATGGAGACGAGGGCATATATCTTATTTTCATTACTGTTTTTCACCAGCACCTTCCCCATGGATTGAGATAAGAACAAATGGAAAGTTAGTTGTGCATAAAATACTATGGGAATCAATGGCAATTAAGCACACCAATTTTCTTTGTGTACTGTTAAGATATACATCTGTAGCAGAAATTCAATGTATCAAGAAGCAGCTCCCCATACAAATTTTTCTTTTATCCTCAAGGTGCAATGATCACTAAATGTGGAGGACAGATAGACTGATGCCTGATTTTGTCTGTTACTTTCCCAGATTTCATTACATCTACAGTTGTGGAGGGATGTGGGGGTGGGGGGCAATTTGCCCTGAGCGGCAATGTTTCTGGGGCGTCCCGGCCCATAGCCATGCCCCCGTGTACCCTGGCCACGCCCCGTGCACAGTGGACACAACCCTTATGCCATAACCACACCCCCTCCTGCCCCCCTCCATACACTCCAAGCTCCGCCACGGTACATCTAGAAATATTTGTGTTAAATTGAAAACCCTCCCCTCTAAGAAACAGTGAAAAACTAAGTGCAGCCTTTAAAATATGACAATTGTATATAATTATATTCCACTGCCTGCAGTGATCGGGCATGGTTTCCCCCCAAAAAATACATCCTCATGATTATCACACATACAGATATATCCATATATTTCATATTATTTTGCACAAGGAAGGGATTTGGTAGGAAATGCGTAAGCTAGTATATTGATTATGTTATTTTTGAATTCACTTCCCCTGTCATAGTCTAACAGAATTATTGTTTAAGGATAGGACTGCCTTTGAGCAGTTGGGTAGGGGAATTAAGGTTTTCAGGACCAAAGCAGCAGGATTTTTTGAATAACAGGGATGATGGCATCATCAGCCACCTAAGTCATTTCCTCTTATTTTAACTAAAAGCCCTACAGTAGTGCAAGGGAAGGAGATGAATTTCCTCAGCAACCATCTCCTGGTATAAGTTATTCATGTGGTAATTTATGTGGTTGGTTGCTCTTGAATGAACCATTAAGATCTATTAGATTTAGCAAACATTGGTCCTGCTGGAGATTAAAACTGCTGCAACTGGTTGTTCGTATGCATCAACACAATGTCTTGAATTACTGGACTCCCTTTGAGGTTGCTGCTATGAATATTATGAAGTTGAGTGCTTGCACTTCAAAATTTACCACTACATCATTAACTTTGACTAAGAAGCTGACCTAAATAACTTTTATGTCCTTTCAAGATCAATGGCTCTATAATTTGATCAGGTGATTTCACGTGATTGTTCAAACTGAACATGTAAATCATCATGAATCAAGTGGGATCTATACAATGCTTGCTATAAAATCAGTTCACACACTGAGGTGCAGTGCATTGTTCTTTGCTGAATGTTGAGAAACCAGCCTGTTGGTGGTTCACAGAAAGCCCAAGTGAACATTTTAAGATGGTGCTCCTGTAAAACCTTCTGAAAATTTAACAGCTTGAATATGTGTTTCCATAATGAATCTTTTTAGAATCTAACAAGAAAAAATGCCAAACCTCTTGTAGTTCATATACATTCAGTGATTCCTTTATAGTTATCTGCAGTAAGTTCAGGATGCCCTTTATTACATTAACACACATAATGGAGACATCTTTAGGGGCATAAATATTTCCAACATGGCCTCCTCTGTATTCAAACTTAAATATTTGGGCAAAACACTGCCTAATTCTCTCAGTGACTTTGGATGCTTTGGTGAATGGATCCCTGGGCCAGATCCCATTGTATTCTTCTAGTTGTGGAGAGAGAACCTGAGAAAACAGATAGGTGAAGAGTTGAATTAATGTAGATTTTCCTACTGTGCAAACAGTGGACAACAGTCATACAGGAATTGAGGAGGATATACATCAGTTTCAATGTGGGCCAAAGTGAGACTTAACTAGCAACTGTATCCTAAGAAGCCAACTCTGTGCTGTGCATTATGGGCTTAATCCTAAGTAAAGGTACATAACATTGCAGCCAAAGTAATCTCTTTTTTTCTGACACAATAACTGAGACCAGAAAGATACTCTGGGTGTTACAGTTCATCACTGAAGCTCCTTAAGTTCTGCTCAGCTTTATGTACAACTTGGAAAGTTATTGTTTTGTTTTGTTTTGTTTTGTTTTTTTACTACCAGGTATAGCTAGCTTGGAGATTCCAGGACTTAAAGTCCAAAAAAGTAATTTCCCCAATCTCTGATTTTACATAAGCATTTAGAAAAACAAATTCAACACAGATGCACAGACCCAAAACGAATTCACACAGACACATTTTTGAACCATGTATTCTGTCCCCCTGTGTTCTATTCTATTCTATTCTATTCTATTCTATTCTATTCTATTCTATTCTATTACTTTCATAATATTTCTATTTTGTCTGGTGCAATATCATTTGTTTTATCTGTATCTGTCTCAAGAAAACATCAAGGGAGGAAAAATGAAAAGAAAGATTTAATAATCTTGATTAGGAATCACCGCTGATATCTACCTGAAGAAGATGGTCTTGCTCAGACACTCTGCTGATCTTAACTTGGCATGTCAGTTTTATACCAGACTTTGCTGAGTTGTTTTTTTCTAGCCCATTTAGAATTAGTCCTTCATAGTTGTACAGGTAAGTTTTGACATTACTAAAACCAGGCTCTGTGAAAGTGAATTTTGTTTTAGTTACCACATATAGTACCAATTACAAACAACAGCCATCATGTTTAATTATTACTCCTACTGATAACCAAGGATCTTGACTTGAATCAAACTTAAACTGGACAGGGCAACCATAGTCTTCCAGATGTTTCTGTAATACTACTCCTATGATGACTGAGCAGCTGCTATGCTAGCTAGAGCTGATGGGAGATGCAGTTGAACAATTTCTAGAGATCTGCAGTTGAACAGAGGTTGTCCTCAAATAAAGACAGACTTCTGTAATGTAGGACACATAGCCTCCTCTCCAGCCATTAAAGCAAGAGTTTGGAGGCAATGCATTATAGAGGAATGCATTTTCTGTAATTCTTTCCTTCCTGTTTTTACAGCTACTTTTAGGGCTGAGAAAGTGAGGCCTCTACTATTCCTTTTCTCTTGCAGTTAGAATGGGGCTTCGTTACATCCTCATTTGGGGGTCTGCTAATGGTACGATTTCTGGAGCACAGTAAGCTCATGCCACAGGAGTGCTGGAGTCATTCAGACTTCCAAAGAAGCATTCCATGCACTAAACAGCTTGGATTTTGTTTAAGAAAGACTGCAGTGTGTTTGGAGTGACGGTTGATAGCTTGGAGAGGAACTTTGGAGGAAAGCTTTCTAAGGGGGAGGAACCATGAAAACAAACGGCATAATATTTTAGTAACACAAAAGAGAATGCATTGTCCTCATGTTACAGCTTACTAAGTGGGCAGTGTAATGAACAATGCAATGTGTTCTTTTCTTTTAGCAATACTCTAACCTCTCTTTGATTCAAATGCAATTATTTCTTGGGAGCATTTCCAGCTGTTGTGAAGTATAAGAAATAACAACTACTTTTAATATACAATGCTTTTCCTCTTTGCTTAGTTTGGAGACAGCTCTATGATTTTTGCTGTGAATCGTGTCTCTGTTGAAACTTCTTTTTCCCGCCTTCTAAAAAACTGCCTGGTAGACTCTTCCTTCAGAAAATAAGAACATGGTAAAAAGGTAAAACAACAACAACAAAAATTATTTGTATTATTATTGGCAGAGAACCTCTACATTGCAATCAAATGCTGCTAAAAATCTAACAAGTTAAGAATTGGAAATCAACTCACCCAGGTCATCTTTCTGGCAACCTGCGTGTGGGGGAAAAAAACATTTGTAAGAAGAAAGTATTTGGGCTACATATTATTGAGCAACTGGGGGAAGGAGGGGAGGGGTCCAAAATAAATAGCACCCCAATTCCTCTTTTGTTCCTGTTTAATAGCAATGGAAGTAGGAAGCTTACCCACAAAAGTGATGAGCAATGCCAAAGTGATTCCCCTCATGATTCAGGTGAATGAAAAACCTTGGGAAAGTACACTGCTTTTATACACAACAAATTATTAACCAGCATTTGTTGCTGAGAGGAGGAGTTATTGAGTTATCAGCCTCTGTGTTGAGTTATTCAAACATTTTTTGGGCAGCCATACTGGCTTTTTGCTGTGTACTGAGGAAGAAAAATGTTGGTACCGTCCACTCAAGCTATTTCTTGTCAGAAAAGAACAAGAGAGATCTGCAAGAAAATGCTGCAGTACAGCAGTACCCAGTTCAGGGCTCTAGGCAGCCAGCCAGCCTTGCCTCCTTTCAAGTTACTTTCTGGCAGTGGTAGGCATGGAAACTCACTGGCTGGCCATGGACAAGTCACACTCTCTCAGACTCAGAAAAAGGCAAAGGCACTCCCCTGAACAAATCTTGTCAAGAAAACTTCCTTATGGCCTACTGTCCCCTGAGGGTTACCATAACTCAAAAACAACTTGAAGACACATAGAAACAACAATCGCGATGGCTTCCACGTCAGAGTGGGCAGCGAATCAACTCCAGCGTTGAGTCCACACTTTAATAGAGCTATCCAAAGTTCTGAACCCTACCTCCACAATGTGTTCAACACCTTGAATAGCCCTATAAAGTTCAAACTAAAACTTGGAACAGATTCACTGCCCCATTGACATGAAAGTCACCAGCTCCTATGTCACGTCCAGTCTGGTTTCTCTCCCCAAACTCAGCAGAGGGCTCTTGCTGGGGGAGGGGAGTTGCCATCTTAGTCTACCCCTCTTTTTTCTCCCTTAATTCCTCCATTTTGCTTCTGCAAAACTTAAGATTTTCTGGAACACACTGATAATCTGCTTTCTGACTCCCTATTTTAACACATTGTCTTAGCTCAACACCTGTGTTCACTAATCGTATATACAAGAGGGGCTTACCACAAAATTGTGGTATGGAATGTTCCTCTACAGTCTTCTATTTCAATCCATTACATTTCCCTCTCCCCCTCAACAAACACTCTTCATCTTCTGAAGTCCTTAGTGAGCTTTTTTTGTGTGTTGTGTGGTCCCTGAAGAATTTTCTTTCTTTCTTTTTTTTTTTAAACTCCATCAGAAAACACTGGCTTTTCCTGAACTTCCCTCTTTTTTGTATTACATTAGTGCACTTGAGTATACACACACATACTTAATTTTAAACACTGATTTACTTTTCCATCATTTTATTCCACAGTGTTTTTGCAATGAACTATTTATCTTGGAAAATAAATGAACGAACATGACTACTTGGTCTTTTGAGGAGGAGGGAGAATTAACTGTGTGTTTGTTTGTTTTTAAGTTTCAGTCTGAGATAAGATTGATAAGGTTATTTTGACCTGACACAAAGCACAAGCTCTTATCTTTGTTGGGTGACTGATTAATGGTTACTGCAGCTGAGAGACATCTTCTGTGGTCATACAATATTCCTCAACTTTTATTCAGGCATATCGAAAAACCGTCTGAAAATTTTGTTGTTGGTACAAGTCTGCTTCCCTATGGCCTAGTACATGGTCACCAAACTTTTTAACAGAGCTTGAAAAAGTAACTTTTTTTTTGCTACAACCTCCAGAATCCCTCACTGAGCATGAGCTCAGTGAGGGATGTAGGTTAGGGGTTTCTGGGGCTTCAAGTGCAAGAAAATAACTTTTCTACATTCTGGTCTGGAGAATTTACAGTTATTTCCTTGTAAATGGCGTTTCTCCCATCTTTTCTCATGAGCTGGAGTAAGGATTCATTTGCCTCTTCTGAAGGTTGTTTCCTTCTTCTCAAAATACAAGGGAGACACCCAGTTCAGGGCCAAGGCACAGAAGAAGTAGGGGGTGATCTGTCTTCTTCCTGTGCCATTTTAATACTGCAAATCACTCCTACTCCTGGTATACATCCCTGAAAGTGCTATTTGCTGCTGACTATGTCAGAGGTTTCACAGCCATCTTTGTTAAGATTTGTTCCCTATTTTTAGAATTAATTGATTGCTTTAAAGAATTGAAGTTCACACCTTTGGGAAGCCAAGGATGGTAAAAAGAAATGTTAGTCTTCAGAGGAGTTTTCTAGGTCCTTTTCCCACCTTAACCAAATTAAAATCTCCTCTTGACTTTATCATCCCCCCTTTGAACAAATTAAAGGGCAAGAATGCAATACTGGCCTATGTGTAACAGATAGGGATAAAGTATCACTGTAACAAAACTAGTCATGCTGCTGCTTCCACCTCCTTCTTGCTGATTTTTTTTTAAGTGAATAGTATACAGCTGAGGAATGGAAGAACTAGGGAGTCAAAGAATATTTACTATTATTTGTTCGCATGCCAAAAATGGGGTTCCTAGCAATTGGGAAATCTCATCAGGAATAATAACAGACAAGCAAGAATTTTGCACAGTTTTCTCTCCATATCTGAACACCCAGAATTGTTGCAGCGGAATTATGCTGCTTCTTTTGCTTCTTGTGACATAGGGAGAAAAGTGATATTAAATACAGCAATGTGGTATGAAACTAAGGCCATTTCTGCACTACAGTGTTATAGTGCTATTATTCAACGTTCAATATCCTGTGGATTTCTGGGGTTTTTGGTTTACTGAGGCCAAAGAGCGCTCTGGCTGAGAATTCTAACGGCCCCTCCCCCTGCAATCCTGCAAATCCCAGGATTCCATAGGATGTTGAGAGTGGAATAATAGCACTATAACAGTGTAGTGTGGAAATGGCCTGTGATATCTGTGGAGTATTTTACTTACGATCGCCAGGAATTAGTTTGCACAACAAATACAAAATGCCGTATTTGTTCTGAAAGGAAGTTCAAGCTTGTAGCCAGAAAAAGGACTTTAAAAGAGGGGTTAAATAGTGGCTCTCTGGATATTCCTGGACTCTGTTTCCCACTAACCCTACCAAGCATGGCCAATGGTCATAGAGGATGGGGAGCGTATTTCAACATTTTGTAGACCACAAGTACCCTCTTTCTCTGCTGTTTTAAGCCTTACAAATATATCAAAACTTCTAAAATAATGCCATAAAGTGATATAGGAAAAGCTGTGATTTTTCACTGAATGGTGTGAGTGATATTTGTGCATTCACTTTCTACACAACAGTCATGTGACAACAAATGCCTTTTTTGGAAGATAACCACATTTTCCATGATGTATATGAAGTAGTATTTTGAACACCAATGCAGTAAAATGGCTCACATGTACTCCCCATTCTGCCTGCAAGAAGAATTTGAGACATGTTGATTTCCCAGGTGACTAGAGTTTATACTATTATTGTTCCTATTCTTGCTTTAATCCACTCTCCATCAGCCCCAGAAACAGTTTGTAATAAATGACATCTCCACTAGATTTTACAGTGTGAGCAAACTGAGGCAGGAGGAAGAAGTCTCATTCAGAGATCAAGCCATTCAGGCTGTGTAGGGTTGGCATCTACTCTTCCTGGCCATTTTTGAGCAAACCTGCATATGACAGTTCTGCACAGCAGATACCATTTTGAAAGTCTTAGGTCTTTCATCTTCTGTGTGTGTGTGTGTGTGTGTGTGTGTGTGTGTGTGTGTGTACACACACAGACCCTTGGGGCCTTTCCACACTATACTGTTGTAGTGCTATTATTCCACTTCCAATATTCTTTGGAATCCTGGGGTTTGTAGTTTACTGAGGCCAAAGAGCTCTCTGGCTGAGAATTCCAAATGGCCCACCCTAAAATGCAAATCCCAGAATTCCATAGGCTATTGAAAGTGGAATAATAGCACTATAACAATATAGTGCAGAAAGGCCCATAGATATATCTGTGTGTACATTCTACCTGTGGAAAACTCCATAAGCAGAAAGTCCTTGCTTTCATTGCCCGCTCGCAACAACCAATGTAAAGCTATAAAACTAGGCATTTGGAGGGTGGGAAGGGCATAGATGGCTTTGGATCCAAAGCTTTTCTGATCTCCCGGAATGTGGGCCCTCAGCTACTTCAAGCTGGAGCTAGCATAGCAAAATTCAACCAAGATGCATCCATGTGGGGAACTTTAAAAATATGAAATGATTTGCCAGGCTGAAAAGCTCAACAAAGTGACCCTCCACCCACCACCCACTTTGTACACCATGAGCAGGTGAGGCTGAGGAAGATCTACTACTACTCCTCTCCCCCTCTCCACTTCTTAGGATTGCTCTGTAAAGCTGCAATCCTATGTACACTTATTTGTCAGTAAACCCCGACATACTTATTTCTGAATAAATAGGCATAAGATTACACTGCACAAAGAAAAAGAAACAGGTACAAGGATACTGTACTTTGGAGTGTCATGTACCAGCATCACTTCTCTGTGGTTATCACTTAGGTAAACTCTTGCATCACATATTAGGTCAGGCTAACCAGACCTAAAATTCCTGACCTAAAATTGTGCCCAAGATGCCCCCTGGCCATAAGTAAATCTAGTAGAAATCCTTTTTTGTTGCTGTAATTTTTTTTTGAAACTTACAAAATATTTTCATGAAATATTTTATGTAAGAAGCCACAATAATTTAAGTCAGATGAATGCAAAGAAGTGCAGAGGGAGGAAGCATTGGTTCTTTTTCTTGAAATTTAAAATGGTTTGCTTAAAAAAATGGTTTGCTGAAAGAGATAAAAAAAATTACCTGAAACAGCAAAATTCTGGTCAACTCAGATCACGTGGAGCCCCTGATCTCCCTATAAAATACTGTGCACCTCTGAGGGCTGTCATTCACCTTCATCATGAGGGGAATCATCATAGCTCTTCTACTCACCCTTGTGGGTAAGTCTGACTTTGTTTTTTACCAAGACCTTTCTGTAGAATTTTGCACATTTTAGCCAAATCTACCTTTTACAGTTGAAAGGTTCTTCTCTACAATTATGCGCCCATTAATAAGTGTGTCCAATTTCTTTTCCCCAGGGAGCCAGAAGTTTCCTAACAGTAAGTCTATCAGTTATTTAACTATTTAATTGTTTGTTTTTTAATGAAAGTTAACACATTTGTTGAAATGACATTTATGGCTGTTGGAGGCAAGATGAGAAAGAGTTGACCTAATGGAATGTAGTCACCTCAGAGACTACAAGTTGCCAGTTTTAAATCTTGTTATAGGTGATCTTAAGTACTTAGCTCCTTCCCCATTCACAGTATGAAAATAATAATACATGTGTCTTTAAACTGGAACCCTACTAAACTTTCTTCCAGATCAGTTAACTGATGCTTCAACCTTAAAATATCTATCAATTAAAATTTGCAGTCTTGGTGATTAGGCATTTATTAAAGAAAATAGATGCCAATAAATCTCTGTATTATTCTTAGCAATAGAAAGCTTTCCTTGTAGCATACAAAGACATTATTCTGAACACAGCTTAAAACACAGATATTTTACAATTAAAAGGGTATGCTCTGCTTTTGAGCTCACATTTTAACCTTTCCTATATCTTTCTTCACAGGAGGCCAGAAGTCCCAGAGCAGTAAGTCCACCAGGATATAAATAAACATATGAATAAGCCACAATAAATCCTCAGCATATTTGTGGAAACTGTATTAATTAATTAGTTAATTCAATGTCATTATTAATTAAACAACTGATTATGGTTAAATGCATTTGCACTACACCCAAAGTTCAACACAGGTAACCTTCAAAGTTCCTAAATGAATCGTGAAGTAATGATTTAATAGGTACAATCAACAGGTTGCTATTCCATGTTATGTGTCTTCTTAATTTCCTCCCTGTTGTAAGGACACAAAGAAGACAGAGGCTTTAGAAATCCATAGGGGGGCTCTCTACTTGTCTCCCTACTTGTCAAGAGAAACTTCAGCTAAATTGTCTAGCTATGGCCATTTCTGCACGAGAGGGGAGGAGCATGTGTCAAGAGCAGTGTTTTTATACTCCAATTCAGAAACTGTGCTGTCAGTACACACCCCATTTACATCATACTACCTTGGAGAAAAGTGGTTGCTGCATCCGCAACAACAAGTCCCTGGTCACTCCCATCTCCTCCCTCACCCCACCCCACCCCACCATTGCTGATTGGTCTGTTTCTTAAAGGAAAAGAAACACATTTTAAGTGGCTGGGTCAAAAAGCAAACATCCCCAAAATCCAGGCTAAACCACATCAAGAGTCCAAAAAAGGAAGAAAATCAATATCCGTGTCCAAAAGACCCACTAGCAACATCCAAAGAGGGCAAAGTCATACAAAACAATTCCAAACTGGTCTATCAAAGTAAGTTGTCAAATTAAGTTGTCAATTAGCTGTCAAATTAAACTGTCAAAATAAGTTCGCTACCTTGCAAAGTGAAAGTTAAGGCTGCAGCACAAAGGCTATTCCTCAACAAGAAAGGCAGCCTGAAAGAGAAACAAAAGAGAAACAAAGTTGCTTGAGGATCTTTCTCTAATCAATTACCTTCATTCACCAAGCAAGATCATGTCTTCTTCGCTCATACAAACACATTTCCTTTGTATGTTCATTGATGTGATGGGAAAAAAGACCTTGACGATCTATTAGCACTCTCTTCCTGCTGTCCATTTAACACTTGAAGACAGGAATTATGGCAGCCTGTCTTTTGATGGGTGGAGAGAGATAGGGATGGAAATGATAGCCTGGGAACACCCCTAGCTGGCCAGTCCTGCCCTATGAATTGATGTTACAGTTCTGCATGTAGGCAAAAACAAAGCAGAAATGATTTTAGAGATTTGCACTGGAGTTTTTCTGGTTTTGCAATAAAGAGGTTTCTTGTCTCATTGAACCATGCTAGGAGCTGAAAACGTGCAGAACCAGGAAAACTTTGAAGCTAAACCGGTACAATGTTCAGATGGGAGGGTGAGAATTTGAGGCAACTACAACGTATTGACCTTGTGTGGAAATGGCCTAAGACTCATTTAAGATGTGTGGCTATAGTGCTTATGTGTTCACTTCAAATGATGGATGCAAATTGGTATAAATTATTCTTTGTGGAACTAGATTTTTGCAGCTTTGGTAGCGTAAAGATGAAAGCATTACCCAGTAAAAAGTTTAGCTAAACACTTCTTGTAAAGCCACCTATCAAAAGAAATACAAAATAAAACCACTAAAAAGCAAGAGGTCACTCCCAGGCCCAAAGTCAATTGCTATTCCTAACTCCAACAGGTAGGATTTACATAAGTATTGATTTATCATTCAGCAAATGGGTAGTTTTGTGGGACTTAGGTCACCAGAATTACAGAAATACAAAAAGAAGACTTGCAAGGAAAACTTTAAAAAAAGTCGTATGAGATAACCTCCTCTTCTCCGATAAACAACAGGGAGAGAGCACGCTCAGATGCTGTGGAACAATGAGTGCCAGAATCAAAATCAAGAAGACGAAAAGAATTTCCAATATCTTGGAGGCAATGGTGGCAAATAGTCTCTATGTTAGGAGAGGAGATCCATTGAAGGTTTTAGTAAAAATGAACTATCTAAGGTGCTGAATCTATTTTGGGAACAGGATTCAGAATCTTGGATAGCCCCTTTAAAGTTTGGACTAAATTCCAGAGCAAATGCACAATCTCAGTATCTGGTGACTAGAACCCTGATGTGAAGTACTGCTGTTAGTAGGTCAGAGCACACTGCAACATTATGGCAGTAGTTCTGCTTGTTTATTTTGCAATTAACAGACCAGGCTCTACTGTTATATTTACACTGTAACCTTTCTAATTTTTTTTATTCCAGAGGGACAGATTCCAGAAAGTGGTAAGTCTACTAACAGTTTTAAAAATCATTCACACTTTTTGAAATGATGCTTTATGGTAGTGAAATTGGACATGTGTGAGAAAGAGGTGGGGAAAGAAAAGAGAGAGCGGGGGAAGAAAGGGAAAGAAAATCAGTTGAGCTTCTGTGGTCTATTAATTAAAAGAATAAACTGCTAATCTGGAAAGTCCGAAATTGAATCTCACAGTGTTCTTAGACACTTGCTCTTAGCCTCTTCCCTGCCCTTATGAACACAGTGATAATAATACTGACCTAGCTGGGTAATTGCAAAGAGAATTTATACAAAGCACTTCCAAAACCATAATTTCTCTAGAAATATCAAATATAATTCAGATAATGCAGAGCCAAAATGGAGGCAAATAAGCTGACTGCAAAATAAGAGGAATCCATCCTGTGACAGCTCTGGAAATTCTTTGGAGTATAAAAATGGTGTAGAGACTTACAGGAGACTTATGGGAGAAAGTGTAAAGACTTACCAGAAAAAGTCTCTATTATGCAGAAAGACCAATGAGGATTAAGCCTACCCAGCAGACATTAAATGGAGAATGTCCCTTGAAAGAGAAAAGAGAATATGGAAAAAGGAAGGGAAATATCCCAAAGGTGGGGGTGGCTGGCTGGTTTACTAGAAACCTGAACAGTTGCATTTTTATTAGGTAAAGTCAGGCCACATCCTACCAATATATTTTACAACTAAATGATTATGCTTTGCTGTTATATATGGACAGTAACCTTCCTAATTTCTTTCCTTAGGAATTGACAGCTCTGAAATCAGTAAGTATCAGTAACAGAACAACCAAGAAATTTCCCTTAGCACTTTGTCTGAAATGGTATCTCTAGGAGTCAATGTTTGAGGGGTGGGGATTAGCTGGTCTGGTGTAACGCGATGCCTAAGAGACTGAACTGGCAATCTGAGAGCTCCACCTGTTATCTTGTTTTAGCTAAGCTTTTCTCCAAGCTTTAGCCTACCTCTTGCCTTCAGCAGTTCAGATACAATCACACTGAGCTGCAGTGATGTAGACTCGAGTCGATAGACTCAGACTCAAGTCAGACTTAAGTCATGTTAGTGACTCAACTTGGACTCGACTCAGCCATAAATGATGCACTAACTCGACCCAATGTGAGACTTGTATATTTTTAATGAACAACTTGCTGCCCTTGGTTCAGTAACACAACGCATTCATCCAGAAATCTTATGACTTTGAACAACGCCTCCATCTCTTTTTGCCTACTGGTCACATGGCAATCTGTCTCAAGGCCAAAGTGCGGATGCATTTCTCAGAGGGGAACAGCAAACGGGTTAGGCAACGGGCTTGAGGAAGAAGAATCCTTCCTTCTAAAGCTTTTGAATCTTCAGTAATGGAGAGTAAGATAGGATACTATTCCTCACTTCCAAAGCTGCAGATGGCAAAATTGCAAATGTGGAGAGCCAACCTTGTTTGCTTAAACTGACTTTATTTCACTCTGTCTAATAATTCTAGGATTTTGGTAGGGGTATAAAGTTGGCTCCCAGACTTGAGACTTGACTTGAGACTTGAGACTTGACTTGAGACTTGGAATAAAAGACTTAAATATATCCCTGTTGAGCTGCATGGCAAGGCTATTATAAGGAAAAATGAAACTAATTTTTGTGTTCAAAGGAAAAATTCTCTTGTTTGTTTCCTATTTGCAGTATTACCTCAGAAACCAAAGATATTAAAAAATGTGATTGCCTAAATGACTGACCTGTACTTAAAATGTATGTCAATTAATTAATCCATTGAAGCTCTGGTTCAATCATCATATGATGGCCCCAGTTAAAGCCTTCAGTTCTAATAGGTATATATCCATTCAAGACAACAGATGTAAATGGTTCTTTACATGATTCTTTCCAGGGCTAGATTTCATCGATGGGAAACTATACCACTACAAATATGATGGCATTATCCGGAGCACAGCCCAAGGAGATGGTCTGGGACAGTCTGTTTTAAAGATGACATCTGGCGTAGCTATCTACGGGGGTGATCAGGAGAATCACCTCATGGTGAGGAGGAAGTTCCTCTGTATAACCCCTAGGCCCACTCTGAACCTCTGTTGAAGGGAAACTAGACAGCATTTTAAAGAACTACAGAAACAAATGTTTGCTTCATCTCTACATTATATTGGAACACAGTAGAAAGCAATGTTGTCACAGGAAAAGAGTGAAAAACTATTTATTTCTACTATAATGTCCTTGATATATTAAATAATATTATAGAAAGGAATGTGAAATGCAGAGACACATTAACAGATCAGTAAAATAGTTTTTAATACATCTAGTCACTTGTTTCCTGTTTACATATGAAAAATATTATGAGAAAGTATATGATCTGACCAAAATGAATCCTTTTTAGGCTCCAATTCTGCACACAACGCTGTGAGAGTTAATCCCATTGAATTCAATTGGACTGACTTCTGAGTAGAGATGCATAAGTTAGCATTGTCGTTCCATCTATTGAACTCAGCAAGAGCTACAAGTCTTTCATTTTCACTGGACCAATCTGTCATTCATTATTTGCTTTTTTTTAAAAAAAAAAGGACACACAGAAGATTATATCTCTCCTCTTTCCCTCCAGCTTCTTTCTCCTAAAATGGAAGAAGCTGTTAGATTCCCTGTAGAGCCCAGAGATCAATTCGCTGAGCCAAAAGATCAATTCACTGAGTCGCCCAAGAAACCTGGCTACCTGGATGTTTGTGCTGAATATGTCTTCCCCTTCATCTACAACCATGGAAGATTTGACACTCTCCGTGCACCAACCGGAGCACCTCTACACTGTTTGAACCTGGCGAGAGGCATCTTGAATATGCTGATTGCAACGCTGAAGAACCAGAAAGAATATGAGCTGCAAGAGGTTAGTTTCTCTCAGACACAACTTGTTTATTTGTACACCATGAAAAATTTAGACATCAGCTACAAGAAAATGAATCAACAATAACTCTCAGTGAATAGTTTCTGCCGTCTTTGGGTTAGCTTCATGCTGCACTAATTGATTTGGACAAAGCGAGACACCATTGGCCTTCCATTGTATTTGGATAGTGTTTGTGTGTCCTTCAATAATTTGATTGTATCCCTATTTCCAGGATGGCATTGAGGGCAAGTGCCAGGTGAGGTACGTCATCACAGATGACAGGACTACCAATGGGGCCGTTATTAGCAAGAGCAAGGACTTCAACAACTGCAACGAGAAAGTCAAGCAGACCATTGGAATGTCTTACTTCTCCCTCAATCCGAAGTGCCCATTGGTAAGAACAGTTCAAACACGGGAATGTTAAGTGATTCCAATGGCTTCAGTGGAGGCATCAGGGACGGAGGGGAGGGAGTGGAAGGTAAAAGATTGCTGTCTCTTATTCCTCCATAGAGTTACTGGCTCCAACTTGAAAGTATCCACCATTTGGGCTCCTCAGTCCAGTCTGTATGTGTACTCACAAAAGGTGCCTCTTTCTGTCATATAGAGATACACCATGGTTCAAGGGACTTCAGCCTTGGTCATGAAAGTGAAGTACGAAGGTCCCGTAAGCCAGATCACTCACGTTGAGTCAGAGGAAGGATACCAAGTTTCTCCATTCAGTGAAGCTGATGGAGCTGGAGTAATGACAGCCTGGTAAGTAAGAACACCCTCGTGTTTCTAAGAAAATGCTATTGCCTAAGTTCAGGTACCAGTGGCTTAAGCGGAAGTTGGCCTAAAGGACAACTGGGTCAGGCACTTTCAATATTATTTACTTATTTATCCTGCTTTTCTGCCAAAGCAGCTGACACCCTACCTTGGAACAATATAGCTAAAACATTGTGAAATACATAAATTTAAAAAGTACTAAGCACAAACCACTTAAAAACATGAGTTTAAAACAATTAAAAGCTACCTATTGAATCATTTTAAAAACTCTCTTCTATTTTAATTTTTTTTTAAAGAAAGTATTAAATAGTTAGGAAACAATCTTGTAGCATCTTTGAGCCTGGGAAAAAGCAATTTCTACATAAGCTTTTGCAGGCTGCCCTCCACTTCGTGATATATAGTATGTAGTTTTATATATGCTGGATCATATACTGTGCTTCATCCTGTTGGTTGGTGGTCTTATCCTGGGTATTCTGTGATAACAAGGTAGAAGCCTGAGTCTAGGAACGCAGCGGTTACATTTCCATTCACCTCTGGGAACTCAGCAGCACAGTCCCTATTTTCCCAATGACCATCTCCTGACTTTCTGTGAGCAAATCAGAAGCAGATCAGATGAGTGGCCCCAACTTCCTCATTCCTCAATGCACCTTTCTCTTTCCTTCCAGGCAAAAACTTTCCTTGGTAGAAGTAAAAAGTGGACAGTGCCCCAGAGACACAACAAAAACAGGGTAGACTTCAAGAGAGGACTGTAAGCATTCGTTACGAATTTCCAGAAACTCTGCCTGAGATGGTTTTCATGGGAAACACTAAGCAACAGGTAAAGAACAAATGCCTTTCTTGTTCTCTTGCTGGCTTTATAAGGAATAAGGTTGGATGGCCTACGGTGATTATATTCTAGCTATTCTTTTCTTCCTGCTGACCTAACAGATCGAGGAAATTTTGCAAGAGGTAGACCGCTCGCAAGCCCTCCCTGCAGATGTTCTCTCCAAGTACCTACAGGTTACCCAACTATTCCGTCGTTTGAGCTCTGAAGAGATGAACACCATCTACCGTAACTTTGAGAACAGACCCAGAATCAGGTACATTGGCTGACCAGCATGCCCTATATAACATGAGCTGAATGAGCTGATGAAGTAGCCACCCTAAAGGTGATCTGCCACAGATGTGAGTCTCAGGATAGGCCCACAATTCATCCAGTCAGTATTGCTCTAATTGGAAGGAGTTCAGAATGAATCTTAAGAATATTTTCTTTTCCACGCTGCAGACAGCTCCTGCTGACTGGAATTGCATATGCCGGCACTCTGAATTCCATGAAGTTCATCAAAGACAAACTGATCAAAGGAGAACTGCACCATATGGAGCCTTATTGGGTTGTTCCCATAACCCTCCACTTTGCCAACCCTGACGTTGCTAAAACGGAAGACACAGCTCGAGTAACAGCAGTGAGTACATGTTAAATCAGCATATGTTGTACTCCCTATATGAGATGAAACGTAAACTGTTGGAATACAACTCAGAAAGATGAATTGTCCATGAAAATCCAGCTCCCGGAATGACTTCTTTCTTTAATCCTCAGGAAATCCTCAACAAAGTTAGTAGTTATGGATCATTCTGGCTTGAGAAGCTTGGCTACCTGGGATATGGAAGCATGGTCTACAGACAATGTTCCCAGTCTCGACTATGTTCCAACAAATTGCTTGAGGTATGTGG
>CAOKZL010000618.1:600000-766981 GCA_948472985.1 Iguana delicatissima
GTACCAGTGTGGTCCACTGGAAATTACAGGGCAAACAGGATTGTTGCCAGCTCCTCCTATAAACCAGTTATGGGAAGGGAAACAAGATATGCCACCACTACACGGGACAGACAGTTGTTGTATCCAATAGATGCATAGCCTGAGAAGGCAGGTGAAACACCCACAACTCCATGAATTTAAAACATGGCATTTAAGCAGCAATTAAGTAGTGCTCCTGCAAAACCTGGCACAAGCCCACCAATCAGAGACTGTGCTCCGAACAACAGCAAAATCTGCCCCCGCCCACCCAGTGGCAGCCAATGACTTCATAATGGAGACAGAGGCCCAGCAACCACCCACCCAATACACTCATCATTACATGCACACAGCATGAAATATTGAAGCCGCCGTTCCATTCACCCGAGTAGCACAGCTAGCACTAGAAAGACTCCAGGTACCCCTATGGACAGGTGTTCAAATCCTCTTGCAAGTATTTTTAATATATATAACACATAAAGAAAGAAGGGATGGAGAAGATCTGAGAGAGAACAATGACACCACTCCATAGGCAGAAGACTTGCAAAGAGCACATGCTGCCCTTCGGGACCAAAGGAGAGCTTGAGAAAGTAACTTTTTTTTTTACTACAACCCCCCCCCCCAATATCCCCAGCTATGGCTTTTCCAACCTGTAGACAAGAGTTCAAGAAACGCTCAAAGGAAGGGCCCAGGACATACAACCAGGGCAGCCACAAACACCTGCAGAAGCAAACCTCCCAGGAGTTCTCTGTATAGCGCATGCAGCTGGGAAACTCAAGCTCCACCAGGGGAAAGTGAGTATGGCCTCACTCAGGTTTTGCATGCACTCTTTGAAAAAAGCATTATCATGGCCAAAAGATAGTTAATATACTGCCACTATAACACAATGGTATAGTGGGATTGTGTTATGCCATATCCTAAACATGTAGTCATGGAAGTGGCTAACTCTAATCTTATTCTTTATTCCTTATTCCCACCCCCAATCCTGCAACAGTTTTAATGGGAGGGAAATTCTTTGTGTCAGATTGAAAGTTGGTGTAAAATTTCTCCATAGACAGATGTATGGTTGTAGACTAGAGGAACACAGGACACAGCATGGACCGTGCTTCTTCCCATCCCACCATCAACACTGTCTAGGTTTTAGCCATTTGCTAAGTATATTTCTGCTGACACAAATACTATGTGCAGTATTTCACCAACATATCTGTCATGGCAGCAGCATAACTGGCACTGCACCATCATAGCAGGACTTCCACTATATCCTATCACCCCTTAACTGGCTAAACTTGTGAACAGGATTGTGCCCTGAAACTCTGAATTAATTTCCACAATCTGTTTTGGGTTTTTTTTGTACTTCAACATTACCATTTAACTCTACTATTCCCTTTGTCCCACAATTTGGGAATGTTGCCTTTTCATCTATAACTCCTGGAATCCTCCAGCCTGTAAAGTCTACTGCCCATATTGACTGAGAATTTCTAGGAACTGTAGTTTAAGGCGGGGGGAGGAACCTTTCCACACTCTACATCTTCACTCATATAAATATATCCTTGCCAGTGAGAATAAACCTCCATGTCAGTGGAGACTTCTGGCTCCTGTGACAATGGAAAAGTGAATTTGTTCTAAGATTTAGTCTAAGTTTTTAAAAAGCTAGTTTGAGGACTAGCTTCAGCACTTTAGACAGCTCCTATAAAGTTCAGATTGAAACCTAGAGCAGATGCAATACCCCACCAGCTTTGGTTTCCTCATGTGTAAGTTGAAATGGGCTCTAAGTCCACAAAAGATTGTGCCATACTAAACTTGTAAGCATTTATGGTACCACAAGACTCTCAGTCATACCACTTAACATATCCTTGCTATGATGTTATGCCTTTAACTGAATACAAGTTAAGTACTGAGAAAAATATTGTCGCTCCAACTTTCCAATCATATGTTCCTTATGGCCCAGAGCTTGTACCCAAGTTGTCAGCCACAGAGGACACAGAAAAAAAGAGTGTTGCAACTTGAACTTCTAGCCTCATAAGTACGTGCCAGACTAGAGCTGTCAGCGCCATTGCAAGATAAAAAGATGTTGACATTTTCACATCAACACACCTATCATTACTTGTCCTGACACAACCCAAAGGTCATTTATTTAGTGCTAAATCCCACAAAGCATTGTCATCTTTCAAATAAGATCTCATAAACTTTACTGGGAATTATTTAGGGACCAGAAAGATATGCACTATTTCATCACCAAGCAATTAAAAAAAACAAACAGGTAAACTCCCCTTTTGTCTATAATGTTAAAAGGAAAGAAAGAGCATTTTGGTGCCAAGTGAGTGGCATACTTGAGTAACAAGGGAGTGTTATTAGACTGAAATCTGTAGGTTAGGAACAGAAGTTGGAAAAATTATTATTGCTGCTGCTCTTAATCGGGCTGTAACGGCCAGAATCCCCCAGCCAGCACAACCATTTCAGGCAGCAAAACATCTTCAACCAAGACTAAGGTAAGAATTTACCCAATGTTTTAGGGCTACTAATAGATTCTTACTGATTCTAAATACGTACTGCACTGGAATTGTTTGCATATACCTATTCCATAATGTTTAATCAATTGTTGGTTTCAGTATTACGTAAGCCTTCCACATTTGCAGGTTTCACTTTTGCAGATTTGATTATTCACGGATTGTTTGCTGTCAGCTCTGCTGCCTCCCTATGCCATTTTTAATAGGGACTGCAAGCCTCGTGAGACTGAGAAATTGCGAATGAGGCTTATAAGTCCCTCTTAAAAATGGTGTGGGGCAGCAGTGGGGGTGGCAGTAAGCCCCACCAGCCACCCACTTCTGCCTTGTGAAGGAACCCTTATGCCTCAAAGGAATCCATGGCAGGTTGAATATACTGATCATATTTTTTTTGTGTGTTAAATATGGTTTGGGAGGGCCTAGAGCTCAGTTTTTTCACTTTCACGAGAGTCCTGTGCCCCTAATCCTGGCGAACGTGAAGGGATTACTGCATTTAGTCTGGTGGCATTTTATTATTGTTTTGTTGCATTTTTATTTATGCACATAAGCTTGTTGTGAACCTGCTGGCTGAACTGCGACAGAATAGAGTAAATTAAAGTTTGAAAGGATTATATTAAATTACATCTAAAAAAAATAATAAAGAAGTGGGCTGGATGAAAACTTTCAAGAAGCACCAGCATTCTCAAAGGTGGACTTGGAGAAACTAGCTGTCAACAATTGTGAGAAGAAAAGTGGGGAAAAATTAAAAACAAAATCCAGTACAAATAAATATTACATTTAGCCATAGGCTATAAAAATGGAAGAGATCAAAACAGCAGTCAACTCAACAAATAACATTTATAACCGCAATGCAGATAAAAGACTATCAAATTATAACAATGTTTATATGATTTATTTAAAGTCACTTTGGTAAAAGAAGTTGGCTTCTCAATTAGTATAAGGGTCAACTCAAAATCAAATTATAATTGTTGCCAGTATATTTCTTTAACAGGTTTTGGTGGCTAGCACAGTACAGCATGGATCAAAATAGCACCATTCATATTTGAATAAGAAAAGATCTAGAGTACTATTATATGCTGACAATATGGTCATATGCCTGAATCTGATATAAGCTATTCCTCTAATTATTCAACTGATGAACATATTTAGTCTCTGGTTCTAAATGCAACATTATTATATCATATCATATCATATTATAAAACTTAAAAAATTATAAAATAGATTTTTGTGTTAGGTTTTATAATATGATGGATGAAAAATTAGCGGAGGAAAAATTAGTCTACAGAAATGCAAGTCATCATCAGGAAAAATCCTTAGAACAGCCCAATGTGGAATCTGAGTGGGCTCAGAGATATGAAATGCTTGCTGACTACTGAACAGAGGGGAGGAAGGCAGAAAACTGGAGGTGGGGAAATGGAACAGAGTATCCTGCAAAAGGCCATGGCTGGCACCATGTACAGGAACACCACTTATTAAAACATTTTGTTGCCGGTCCCATGTGTTATTTTTTAACAATAAGCTGGTTTTCAGTCTGTATAGACAGTAGTTTCTCTTCTGCTTATACTCTTATATTCTCATATTCTCTTATATTAACGTATAAATATAAGGATATAATGAAAAGCAACTGGTTTTTCAAACTACACATTGTAAGAGTCAAACTTACCTGCTGCAATTTCCTAAAGAAACTGATAAAGACATCACTGTTTGTGATACTAGGATCAATCGACACTGAAATGCAAAGGCACAAAAATCAAGATTGATTATTTAAAGCAGTGAGAAGATGACATATATGAAACATAAGCTGTCATGGACTGTTTTATGAGCAATTGTATCTTAAAATAATCCATACCAGTTCAAGACAGACATAAATATTGAAAAGTGTACATAAATTAATTCTAATACTTTAATAGCACAATGGAGAATCCAGAAAGGATTGCAGAGAATGATTTTCCAGATCTTCGTGTCTCAAACTAATGATACACATGTTTAGGATTACCACCTCAGATGTGGATGCATCTCTGTTTCCTTGACTACTGAATACAAGTTCAGGAAAACAAACTGAGTTTAAGATGCTCACATGAGGGGAATCCTTTGTGTACCTCCCTCTTGCAGTCTCTACTTATGCAGTCTCTGCACTTGATCTCTTTCCCTTTCCTCCTAAAAGTCCAACTCCCTTTTGCCATATCCCAACCCACAGGAAGGCTTTTTAAAATTTGGAATAGGGAGTTAAAGCCTTTCCTGTCTGATCCACTCCTCTGCAGAACATGTTTGGACTATGCATCATTAAAAACTATTTGTTTAAACAACAACTGAGACCAATAATAAAAAAAGGCACAATACCATTCTGTAGATATTGTTCTAACTGAGCTCTTCTTTCATCAGCCATTGACTTTGTCATTGCAAGGTAGAATTTGGGAGGAAAGGAAGGCACCCCTCGCCCGAACACACGCCTTAACTGAAAAAACAGTTACACCTTAGCATGGCTGATATTTTGTAATAAAGTAATGTTTCTAGGTGTCAAATAATGAAAATACATTCTGCTGTGAACACATGCCCACATTCCTGAAGACAACGGCCTTCAAGGATGTTAGCATTAACAAAGTAGCCCAAGTTAGGCTGTTCATCCCATCTAAATGTTGTTGACAGTGATCCCTGCATTTATTCATTTATTTATTTCTCATCTCACTTGTTTGCTGCAAGTGGCAGTCAAGGTATCTAACAATACTATAGTTCAGATAAAAACAAAAAGACAATAGAAACGTAATGACATCTTAAAAACACAATTGAAATACACAATTGAAATACACAATTGAAATACGCACAAAAATAACACCAATACATCAGTTAAGCCCCTCTTCAACAGCAACCCAGGTTAAATGCCAAATGCCTTTGCAGTATGATCCTGAATTGTGCCTTCTCAAAAACAACCTTGGGGGCCACATGCAGTCCCAGGCCCGCTCTTTGTCCACTTTTGAGCCAATGATCTACCAAAAGACTAAAGGCATATTGAATTAGAAAGTCTATCTTGATTTCGCATCTGTTTAACAGTCCTGACTTTTCTTTGATGCTCCCATCCCCATTCTGGGAACTATATTTCTCACAGGCTGCTGCAAAATAACTGAAATTTATCTTTCTTCTCACATAACTATAATACTCAAAGGGAAAGGGAATGAATATTGAATGTATATGTATGTATGTAATGAATACCAACATGAATAAAGAGTACTAAAACTTTTGATTTTCTGTGTTAAACAGCCCTGAATTGTAAGGTGTCTCTTCTCCAGCTTATACCTATACTGGTGTATAAAAGTAATACAACTGTGCAGTGGCTACAAATATACCACTCATTTTCCCATCCACTCCTATATGCCATCACACAATTGCCTAATTTTCAAGAATGCTTGTATGAGGCAAACAGACTTTCCTTCCTGAAACAAGATCCCCTCTGCAGCAGTGTTCTCCCGTATAAACTGAAGTTCCCATCCTGCAGTTTCATTGGGACCATTAGCCATGCAAGCATTATTTGCTTCTCAAGAATTATTGGGTGTATACAACCTAATACTTAACTGTCCTTTTCTTTTGTAATTGGAAAGAACAAACTGATTTTTTCCCTTCTCCAGTTCTGAGAATATTCCCAGAAAATAGTCCCCAAGGGCTATAAATGTAATTACATAAATGTAATCAGCATCTTTCAAAGCAGATACCCATAAAATTTCAAGTAACAGTAAACTGCTAGCCCATACATAATCTCATTCATGTACAAATTTACAGTGCCATTTGTCAAAGTTTAAAAGATACACCAATATTTATGATCGAGACTCACAGGTGACACTGCCCCTGCCTGGACATTGATAATGAATGAACGTTGCATTAAATGTTCCACTTCTGTGTGAATCAAATTCTCCAAAAGGTCCTCTGGTAGAACACAAAAAGAAGCAGTAATAATGAAAGATGAAACTTAACGGTAATGCCTTACCTGTTCATTCCAGCGGTGCAGTTGACTGTAACGAACCTTGCAGAAAAGGAAGCCTTCCAGGTATACAGAATACAGCTGAAAATACACAGTCTTCAAATAAATTATCTTGCGAGAAGTAAGCAAATTTGTGACTTCACATAACCTACAGTTGCATCTTCCCTTTGTAGACACCCACAACTTTCCCTATGCAGTTCTGGCAAACTGTTTGAGATCTTTCTGGATGACAGAAACGGTTAATACCCATTAACGTACACAAATGCATGCTGCAAAGTCTATAGATAGAAAGCCTGTCAGCTCTCAGATCCCTTTACACAGACAGGAATTCCCACAGCTTTGCGATGGGCCCATACTCCTTGCATAGTCTACAAACTCCAGATCCCTTGTTTTAAAATACAGATAAACAACCTACTGGCGACACATAGACCTTGGTTGATTTTTAAGCAGCCAAGAGTAGAACTGGTTGAAGTTATGTTTTTGGACTACAATTCTCATGAGGGCTGGGGTTTCTGGGAATTGTAATTTTAAAAAGTAACTTTTATAAGCTCTGGCCTAGAAATCCTACTTTTCACTTTTGCCTGACTAATCAACCACCAGCTGGCTCATACAGACCAGTACCTGTTCCAGCGCTGCTATTAGCAATAGGACAACAGGAATCTTGATCATGGTTGACTAGGTACAGGGTGGGGTGGTTATGGCTAGAATAAAAGCAGAGGCTTTGGGTGTGTGTTGCAGTCCCATCCACTACTAATAGCCCTGCACACTCACTGAGCTGCCAAATGTTTCTGCAGTCATCAATGTGCCCCTCCACCCAAAACAGGTTACTCATTACTGTTTTTTTTTTAACGCATCTTATTCCAGATTATCACAGCTCTCAATGAGGTGTGCATAACTGCAGTTATCACAGTGTGCCACTTTATGTGAAGAAAATATCACCTTTGACAAAAATAGTATGTAAATCTTCACAGGTTGCTTGAACGGCTTAAGAAATGAATTGGTGCACAACAACAATTTATCCTTTCTCCCTTTTTTTTCTGGCCTTGATAGAGCCTCAGCCATACCACATTCCCTCAAGTAACAATTACAGTCAGTTCTCCACATTTGCAGGTTTGACATTCACGGATCTGATTATTTGCAAGTTTCTCCAACCCGTGCCCTCCCACCTCAGGTGCTTCTTTTTATGGGGAACCCTCCCTCTTGGTGGCTCCAGTCAGGCCACATAGCCCTTTAAAAACCCACCTCTGGTCCTCCTCTTCCTCTACCAGTCTCTGCCTGGCCAGCTAATGATGGATCTCTGACCAAATTCTCAGCACCACAAACCCTGTGGCCATGCTCCACACACACCCAAGGAAGGAGATGGGCAAGAGAGAAGAAGTACAGGACCACCATGCCAACCTTCCCCTGACCTGGTTTAGACCCTAGATGCCCACTTTCCCCACCTGTGCCTCAGCCCCCTTCCCAAAGGCACACAAATTTTGTTATTTGCGCATTTTTCCCTTTTGCGAGGGTCTTGTGTCCCTAACCCTAGCAAATGTGGAGAGCCAAGTGTACAGATTCTGTTCAAGATACAAACAACTGTCCTGCCTTATTTATGAGTCTATTTATTTATTACTTTAAAATTGTGAAGATGGTTAGCTACATCTTCCAGAATTCATTTTTCCTGGCCAGGCAGAGGAGAACGTTTCTGGGAATTTCAGTCCTCCAGAGTCCTCACAGGATCATGCCAACGCTTTATTCTCCTCCAAAGCCACATGGCAGCCTTCAGCGAGGTCTCTCTCCCCCTTTCATACACACACAGTCCACTCTCAAGCCTCTCTGACACTTCCATACAATTCTGTGTCACTGGGCAGCAGAGGTTCTGCCAAGTTCTTCACCCCCGCAAAGCCCGCTCCTCCGCGCCCAGGGAGATGCAGGGGTGCCAAGGGTCTGCCTGCCTTCGGCAACCACGCCGACGCCCCCCACCCATCCTTTCCACCGAGAAAGCACGCGCCAACTGCAGACCCCACCCCCACGCCACATGCCGCGGAGCCTCCTCGCTCGCCAGCCAGCCAGCCAGCCTTCTTCCCCCATATTGTGCAAGATCTCGCTGCGCCCCCGCCCCCGCCCTGCCTCTGCCACCCACTGACTCGACCTTTAAACATCCCCTCCCAAGCCATCGCTCTGCCTGGCGGACGCCCCCTCCTCAGGCAGCCCGAGGCCATTTCCACACTAGGCTGTTACAGTGCCACTCTGCCCCTTTCAACATCCTCTGGAATCCTGGGGCTTGCGCGTTAGGGAGGGGCCGCAGGCCAGGATTCCAGAGGATGTTGAAAGTGGAATGATAGCACTGTAACAGCCCAGTGCGGAAATGGCCCAAGTGCACTCGCCCGTTCTGCTTTCCTGGCAGCCAAGCGAGCGCCTGGTATAACCAGCGCACCTTCTTCTCCCCTCTCACAATCCCCTCCCCTCCCGGCACACAAGCGGCCTCGGAGAAGGGGATATAAATCCGACTCTGCCCGTTTTTCGGCGCCTTTGTGTGCAGCCCCCTCCCCACCGCCTCTTTCAGCGCGTTCTAGCGGGCGGAAGATAAAAAGCGCGGTGCCAACTTGTGCGTCTTCGCAGCGCCCTTCCTCTGGCGCCGGCGGCGGCGGCTGCAGCAGACACGCCCCGCAGCCCGGTTCCAGGAGCGCCCCTCCGGCAACCCGGACCCACCCGACCACGCGGCGGCCGCCCGCCTCGCAGCAGCAGCAGCAGCAGCCGCCCTCCGCTCGCCCGCGTCCTCCTCCTCGTCGCCGCCGCCGCCGCCGCCGCCACCATCATTATGATCTCCCCCAGGGAGGGCTTCTTGGGCAGCTCGACTAGCCCGCCCTCCTCCCCGCTCCCGCCGCCCCTCGTTCGGCGAAGCTACTTCACCACATAGCGGCCGCCAAACTTCTCCAGCAGCTCTTCGGAGAGCGGGATACTGAAGTGCATCTTCATTGTGCCCGGCGGCAGGAGCGAAGGCGAGGAGCGGGCGCCGCCCCCGCCCCGCCTCGCCTCAGCCACGCGCTCAGAGCGACCCCGCCGCCGCCGCCCGGCTGGTCGCGCCGGAGAAATGGGGCAGGGCGGCCGCGGGAGCATTTGTTTTCCCCACGTGATGGAGGAGGAGGAGGAGGAGGCGGCGGAGGCGGAGGCGGAGGCGGGGCGCGGCTGTCTCCTCCCCGCGGGGCCGCAGGGAAGGCGCGAAGGTGCGGCGTCTGCGGCGTCTGGGGGTCTGCCTGTCGCAGGGAAGCTGAGGCTCCCTGGGCTGCTGCGTTGGCCACCCGAGAGAGAAAGGGGAAGAAGCGTGCTCCTTGGCAGTCCAGCCGATTTTTCCCCCCATTCCAGTGAACTTTTGAACTGTGTGTTTCACATAATTCTTCTAAATAGTCCTGGCTCCTTTTTGCGGTTTTACTATGGCTTGGTGACTTCCATCGTTTTGACCTGTTTATTATGTATTGCGTGGCCATTTTCACACTAGGCTGTTATAGTGCTATTTTTCCACTTTCAACATCCTATGGAATCCTCAAAGGCCCCTCCCTAAACTGCAAATCCCAGGATTCCATAGCATGTTGAAAGTGGAATAATAGCGCTATAACAGCCTAGTGCGGAAATTGCCTTAGAGCAGAGCTTTCCAAACTTTTCATGTTGGTGACACACCTTTTAGACATGCGGCATTTCACGACACAGTAATTCAGCCTCATTTGGAATCCTGTGTTCAGTTCAGGACATCTCAATTCAAGAAGGATATGGACAAGCTGGAATGTGTCCAGAGGAGGGCAACCAAAATGCTGAAGGATCTGGAAGCCATGCCCTCTGAGGAACAGCTTAGGGAGCTGGGGATGTTTAGTCTGCAGAAGAGAAGGTTAAGAGGGGACACGATAGCCATGTTTAAATATTTGAAGAGATGCCATGTTGAAGAGGGAGCAGGCTTGTTTTCTGCTGTTCCAGAGACTAGGATAATGGATTCAAGCTGCAGGAAAGGACATTCCACTTGAACCTCAGGAAGAACTTCCTCACAGTCAGCTGTCTGGTGGTGGAATATGCTGCCTGGGAGTGTGGTGGAGTCTCCTTCTTTGGAGGTTTTTAAGCAGAGGCTGGATGGCCATGTGTTGGGAATGCTTTGATGGGTGTTCCTGCATAGCTGGGGGTTGGACTCAGTGGCCTCTGGGGTCTCTTTCAATTCTATGATTCTATAAGTGGAGATTAAACTAATGCCATATGAGAGATTCAGATGCATACATAAATTGTAATAACAAAGTATATGGGGACACAACATATGAAAACCTTTCATGTATTTTTAAAAATATATGATTTATAAATAATAACATACATTTCCAAGATTGTAGGTGACACACCTATGCGCTGCAGGCGACACACTAACATGTTGCAGCACACCATTTAGAAAGCCCTGCCTTAGAGTCTTTGCTACCATACAGTGAGGTGACGACCTCTAGTTCAGATGGTATTACGAGTTCTTGGGCAAAGTCATGGAGGCAAAAGCTTTCCATGGCTAGTGGTCATGAGCGGTCTCCAGGTTTTCGAAGCCTCATGAGTACCGCCAGAATTGCGAGAGTGACAACTGGAGAGACAGCTCCCATTCTTTTCATGGTTTCTCGGAAAAAATAATTTCAGCAAGTGCTGCTTGATGTCTGGTTGCCTGACAAGGAAGACCTATTAAAAATTATCCCTCTTCTACACAGCCATTAAAGGTACAGGTGCCTACTCCAGTTTTCACTCTGGCAACCCTGGTTGGGGTACAGAAATGGAACATGGCCATTATCTTTACATTCCTATTTCAGAAAATTTACTTTTTTGGACCACAGTTGCCAGAATCTGCCCTCCCTGACCCTACGGGTTAAGTCACCTAGTGCAAAATATCTATACTTGCTTGTTTATAATTTGGGGATCTACTATGCTTGATAATTTCATCAAATTTTGGTAACAACAAAAATATAGCTGCTTTTATCATTCCAGTGATGGTCGATGGGAGCATGTATATTTGGACTTCTGAATAGCAGCTTGTGATCAGGGTCTAAGTTGATGAAGTCAGGTTGCATATCCTCCAACATTTCATGGATGAAAACCAGGAGATGTGTGACTGAGGAACATCAGAGTGTGGTCAAGATTGCGAAAGTTATTAATGAGGAAGGACACACAAGCTAGGAAGTTTGCTTTTGCCTGAGTTGACTGGCAGGGCAAAATTCCTCCCCCTCATGAGTTAATTGAGTGCAAACTTTGAACTTAAATTTTTAGCACAGGAATTAAGCTGAGGATGAAGGGGGAATATGGGAGGATGAGAGACAAATTGGGACATTCTAAAAGCATCTGATGACGGGATTAATCAGACTGTTCCTGCCAAATTGGGACAGCTGGAGGATATGGAAGTGGGCCAAGTGCCACATTAGGGTCCTAACAGGGGGCAGTCAATGGACCCGTTGCTAAGAGAGTGGCAAATCCACTTCAGGTTTTACAGCTGCTCCAAGGTGCTTATTATCAGCTTTGGCCGATATGCCAACTGTGCCCCTTCCTAGAACTGGATGACCTAAAGACGGTACTGTGTGTGGTGGTAACCTTGAGGTTGGACTTCTGCAATGTGCTGTACACTGGACTACCTTTATGCCAAATTCAGAAACTCCAGCTAGTCCAAAATATGGCAGCCAGATTGGTTACAAGTACAATGAAGAGTGAATATATCACGGTGATATTAAAATCATTCCACTGGCTGCCAATTAGTTTCCGGGCAAAGTACAGAGTGTTAGTTATTACTTTTAAAGCCCCACATGATTTGGGCCCAAGTGATGTGCAGGATTGCCTCCTCCCATACAACCCTCCCCATACACTCAGGTCTGTTGGCGACCATTGATTTAAACTGGCAAGGAGTAGATTGACAATGGTCAGCCCAAAGACCTTCTTGTTGGCCATCCCCTAGACTGTGGAATGACCTGCCCAAAGAGATTTGACAGCAACATATGCTGTTTGAATTAAAAAAAATGCTAAACTTATCTCTTCTGGCAGGCCTACCCAGTCTATTTTTATTATGATGTATTTGTGTTTTATGTGGTTTTTATGTGCATGTATATTTTAACCTACAGTGTGGGGAGAGGCAGGTGAGAAATAAAAAAAATGTTGTTGCTATTACTGTTGTTATTGTTGTTGCAGTTTTTTGTACCATCATGCCAAATGAAGAGTTCTGAGAGAACTGGAAAGATCACATTACAGTCCTCCCTCCACATTCATGGGTTTGACCTTTGCAAATTTGATTATTCATGAGGCATGTGCTTGCCTTGTCCCCTATTTTTCTCCTCCCATCCTTTGTGTTCCTTACCCTAGGCTTGCAAGGCTTGTGTTTAAAATGAATGTTCTTTCCTTTTGGGTGAGCAAAGCCCCCTTCCATTGCTAAAAGCATGGCCTCTCTGCCATGTGACTGCACTTTCTGCTGTGTATTGGCAGCTGGGTGGTCAGGCGCTCTCTTTGCTTCTACTCCTCCTTCTCAAGATGGCCACTGGAAGTAAGTAGAACTCCAAAACTCACCTCTTCTCTGTCTGAGGGGAAAGTACTGGTAAGCCTTGTATTTTTTCTCTCCCCACCCCCGCAACACCAGGCCCAGAGGCAAAAGAAAGAGAGGAATTGTGGGGGAATTATTTGTGGTTTTTCCACCTTCACCAGGGTTCTGTGCCCCAAATCCTCACGAATGTGGAGAGGCTACTGTACCTTTCAACTACCTTTGTATGGTTTTAGTGATTTAAAATGGGTGTTACCCTACTCTGTATTCTGAGTATTTCAACAATACGAGTTTTAAGAGGTTTGTGTATCTGTTCAGCTGCGAACTAAAATCTTGAATGGATCATTCATTTCTTAGCATATGCATTTGATTTGCACTATAACCACAAACATATTGAGTTCCTCAAATTCTACACTTTAAAAAGTGCTCAGAGCAGCATCCCTCGTTTTATTCATCCTGTTGTAAAGTAGGCTGCAGTGCTTAGCAACTAAACTTGCATTGATTAAATCCTAATTGATTAATGAGCATTTTATTGAATAAAAAGTTTCTACCAATTAATCAGGTAACATAATTCAAGGGAGGGATAGGAACAATTTCTTTTTTTCTAAAGAAAAAATGCAGGAATCACCTAAAAACTAAGTATGCTTCCTGTTTTGATACTTTTAAAAATTATATTCAAATTATGCAGATATGAGCAATTGGTTAAAACACATCCTGTCTTCTGTTACTTGTATGAGCTTTGATCAGTGTCTTTCCTGAGACATCCTGTTCTCAATCTACATATCCAACCTCAATTTAACCCACGATTTAGTTTCTCTTCATCTTGCTCTCATTACAGTATCAACTGTAGGACCTTACCTCTTCTACATTTTTGCAGCACCAGACACAATGTCAGTTTCGGTCATAATATCAATCAGCCCTTTCTGCAGTCTTCTTTTAAGAGACAGTATTTGGTTGTTAAGAGAGCCTGCAACCCTGGAGACCAGGGTTTGATTTCCTGCTTGGCCATGGAAACTCACTGGGTGGCTTTAAGCAAGTTATACTCTCTCAGCCCCAGAAAACCTCATGATAGGGTCACCGTAGGATCACCATAAATTGGAAATGACTTGAAGGCACATAACAACAACAACAACAACATTTGTTTCTTGCATAGTGTTGCAATGTTTTACTTACCTGTTGCTTTTGTAATTAAAAAATACAGTTTTTAAAGGAAAAAGTAGTATATTTTGAATATGGAAAAATATAATGTGAGTTATCAACTGTTATATTGGTAGATGAAGCTCTTCTTCCCACTTAAATCCTCGTCTGAGAAGCATTCACCTGTTTTTGTGTGAGGCTGTGGTTAAAAGGACAGTAAAGCATGCCACTAACCAAGCTGGAGTAGAAGGATAACATAATTTTCGTAACTGCAGTATCATTGGCACTTCATAGATACAATTTAGGCTATTACTTGTGATTAAGAGGTCAGAACTCCTTTCCTTCATTTAGCCACATTCCTTTTCCTGTTTAAATAGGCCATGAGTTCTGTGCCTTTCTTTTTTTAAAATTCCCTAAAGTTTTAACTCCCCAGTCCAAACTTGCTACTAAAGTCTGTTTCATGCATGATAGTCTATTTGGGTGCATAACCATCCCATTAGCCAGACATTGTACGAACATTCTTTAATGATTCATCATTTGAAGAGTATTTATTTTCAAATGCTCCACCTCAAAAATTCTTTATTTCTTTCAGAATACAATAACCAGTTTTTCAGTGCCAAATCATGAGCTAGAAGGGGATGCTTTTCTTCAGTCAGTCAATTTTATGAAGGATTGCGTATACAGTTGTGTAGCTATGGTTCTACACAGTCACAGCAAGAACAGAAGATGAATCACTGTGTGCAGAAAACTCTGTAGGTCAATGAGTTCAGTTTTGTGTTAAAAATCAAGCTTCTAGCTCTCCTTTGTAGATATCTTTCCAGGCCTATGCATAATACCTAATGTGACCTCCATGACAAGGAAAAGGCTCAGATTTTCAGCTGTCAGGACTCCAACACCCCACCAGTCTAGGACTAGTCATTGGGCTATAGCTGGTAAATCTTTCTTTGTTGCATCAGTGCCACAAGGCACACAGAAGCCCCTTGAAATAAAATGCACACTAGTAAGGTAGAAGGACACTGCTGAGTAAGCATGTTAATAGGTAGAAAACAAAAACGCTGACTATTTAGCACACAACAAGCAGCAAGCAAGGGAGCCTGCAGTAGAGATGTTTCCCAACAGTGTGTTAAAAGAAACTGCTTAGTAGATAAGGGGGAATTTTAAAGGGAATGTGTCTCAATTTTTGAGACAGAAGGTTGTACATCAAGATAAACTCTCTGTAAAGTAGGACCTTTGCTAGTTATGCTGTGTAGTAAAAACAGTGGGAAAGACAGGATTCTTAAAGGCCAGCGGGATCTAACCCTGTTATGCAGGAGGAGCTTGGAAAAGTTACTTTTGGGAGCTATAACTCTGTGCCTTTTTCCCAACCAGCAAGGCTACTTTTTTTCTTAAAGATCTACACTTTTAAAGCCTCCTGTTAAATCCCATTGCCAACAGCAGTGAAATACCTAAATGCATTTTATGCTGGAGAATGCTTATAGGAGAGATAAATAGTAGCACAGGAACATCCTCTCTAAGTTAGGTGTGAGAGAGAGGTGGATTTTGTGTTCACAGACTGTATGTCCTTGGGGAGATGTGCCGTGACACTTTCTCCCTCTTGCAAAGGGCGCTTGAACCTGGGATGGGGAATGCACCCCCAGCCAAAGATGCAGTATGCTAAAAGCAATGTAGTGCTGGCAGAAACTTGAACAGTGGGACTTGCTTATAAAACTGGCTATGCTGACTAAAGAATTCTGGTCCCAAAAGGTCATGTTTCCAAGTTTTTGTTCAAACAACATGTTCGGCCCTCAAAGTTATTCTTGTACCAACAGTAATTTTTCTGAGCTCTGGATATGCATTGAAACACATATCTGATTCAGGACTTTGGTTTCTAAGCCAGCAAGTGCTGCACTTAGAAGGCTGTTTCATACACAGATGTTCATAGGTGATTCAGGTATAGATACGACAGAAAAAGGCAAACAAAATGAATAAATTTAATCCTTTGCCACACCATACACATACTTGCATAAGTGTTTGATGCAAAACAGAAAAGGTGTATTTATGAACTGCTTCTTGATAAAGGCCAGCTATATGAACATAAAAGTGCATGTCAGCTCCAGCTACCTCTTAGAAAAAATCCAAATTAATTTTTAAGATCTCCCACAATGTGTCTTTAGAATCCTTTCTCATCAACTCATTTCTTATCCCCATCTCTTAGACATAGGACTTGAGATGGGTGGATAGAAGGTAGCTCAGGATATACTGGAAAATCTGTATGATTTGCAAAAGACACAAGGATTTGTGATTGCCAGTTATTCAGCACTCATTGTGAATTATTCAGTGGCAGCAACAAAATGTTTCTCTTCCAAACTTAATTATACTTCCAAAATGGAGAAAAGGGTAGGCAGTAGCTGGGAATGAATTTTTATGTAGTGACCTTTGCTTAGTCCTAGTACTCACAACAAATTTCTGTAGATCACTCCTTAATTCTTAACTGGTAAATTTGTGTTCTAATGAAGATGTGAAGTAGGATTCTGCATACTTGAAATCTGCCCATCAGGCATTAAAACTGGTATAAAGGAGGCTTGTTTAAGAATCTTTATTGCAGTATTTCAGAAGTGGAACATCACTTTATTCACATATTTTCTAGTTTGGTAGGATTTCTCATACATGTGAAAAAATACTCTCGATGGGATTTTGATGTGCCCTGTGACAGAACTTTCTCAAAATCATGGAAGGGCTGTTTTAGTCCTTGTAAGTGCTGCAAGAGAACAGCTGAACTAAATCTGAAATACTTCTTTCCACTTATGAGAGAGTTTGTACAAATTGTTATACAACCTACCTGTTTTACAGTGTGCAAACTCTGGACTGTTGATCACACAAACATCTGTAGACATGAGAGCCATTATCTTTTTTTTGGATCCAGCTGTTTTGCAGGCCATGTGTAGCTCCCAGCCAGCTCCAGTGTGGTTTTTCTTATTTGAACTTCCTACCAAAATTCTGTCAGCTTGAGCCGCACTCGGTACAAGTCAACCTCTCAAACCGTGCGTTCCCATCTTGAATGCCAGTGTTTCTGCAATTTATGTCTCTATATCTCGTATGAATCAGAAGAGACCTATAACTCAATTCAAAATTACTTTATTTCTTCAGTATCAAACCTCTACCACTTAAAAGAATATACACTAAAGAAGGGGGTGAAGTATACAGATTTTGAGAGATGAAATCACAGCAATCCCCAGAATGATTTAGAAGAGACAAAAGAGTTCTCTAGATATGGTTGGGCTTCTACTTCTACCATCATTGACCTTAAGCAATACTTAAGGCTAATGAGAATTGCAGTTGAGCATGTAGAAGCCATGGTTCCTCATTTCTACCTTAAAGAAATGGATGACAGGCTTTGATGCTATTTCTCCAAATCTATCCTCAAAACCTCCAATCAGAAATTAGGGGAGCATGTTGCTGTTATTGTTGTCTGCCTTCACATTATATCTGACTTATGGTGACCCTAAGGTGAATCTATCATGGGGTTTTCTAGGGCTGAGAGTGTGTTATGTACCCAGGGTCACCCAAGTGAGTTCCAACCTTGGTCTCTAGAGTCATAGTCCAATGACACTCAGACCACTCCACCATGCTGGGCTTTCAAGGGGAATATACAACCTAAGAAAAACAGACTTGAACACTCACATTTTCCTATTTAAAGGAACAGCAGCAGGGGACTTTTGAGCTAAGAACACAATAGGGGCAGGAAGATACTGTATCTTGCACATTCTCTAGAGGAGTCAAAACTGCAAATTGACAAGGGTGTGGTCTTTTCATCTGTCAGCCCTGGAAAGTTTTGCAGTAAGAGCTAAAATGTACACTCAGCTAGGCAATTGTACATCAGCTACATTTATAGCACACAGTAGAAACCACCAGCAAGTTTTTCTCCCCTTTTGCTCATTCTACGCCTAATTATCTGTAGGATGACAGCACCACCCAGTGGCACAGAAATACAGGTACAAAGGGCCACATATCAACCATGCCACATGCTAGTGAACAGATCTCTTCTAGTATGGTTTTGTGGAAACAGCCTCAAGTTTATCAGAATGACTGACATCAATACCTCTTCTGGTTAATTCCCCATTAGCTCTGTCACAGTAGTGTTCCACTACTGCTTTCCCAGAGCAGCTTTCTCAAGTATAATAGTCAGACACCAGTTACATTCTTAGGCATGTGAATGACTTACAGGAACACTCAGATAACGTAAGTACTCTAGTACATGGAGATCTCACGTCCAAGGTTTAGGTGAGTTTTGCTAGATTTAAGATTGGCCCGAACCTTCAATCCCGCCTTTTGTTTGTACGGCATCTGGGAATTTACAGTACAAAGCAGTCAGAAGATAAGTGTGATTTTTGGTCATTTACTACACTAAAACTCCAAAGAACTCTTATCCACTAGAATATAAAATCTCCACAACTGTAGAGATGTCAGAATGTTATCTTGATTCTGGGCTAAAAGATGGCAGATTCTTTGATTTAATGGTTATCATATTCAGTTGCAACAAGCAACTGGCCTGAGAGGACAGTCACAGTCTCAGTGGCCACGTATGAGAATGAAAGGAGAGACAGGATAAGAATGTGGCAAAAAACAATATAAACTACAAGGATAACACAAACATCATACTTGTATTCTGAGCACATTGTATAGTAGATTGCATGCCACTGGCAAGATTTTTTTTTTTACTGTTTGTGCTGCACTAGGTAATTATGTCAATATATAAATAAGTATGTTGCAAAATCTTCACTTACACTTCTTACAGTTCACTTAAGTGCAAGAATCCCAACTTTTTATACTGTTGTGAAAAACCTGCCTTGAGATTCCTAATTGAGTAAAAAATCAGTAGCAAATCTGGACAAATTTTTCCTCTTCAACATACCTACAACCTGCTTCCCTTCCATTCAGGGCACATAAAAGATAAGTTTTCAGAATGCAGCTACACAGTCCTCTAAAACGTTTCAAAATTCATGTGTGTCACTTGGGACATAACTAGGTCTGGACAGACAACACCTGTCAGCCATATGAAGTCAATTTAAAATATTGGAATTCCCCAACCAGTATGGCACTAGTTCAAGTTTCACATTGGGTTTAAAAAATGCACATTTGCCCCTAAAAGAATTTACCCACGCCCTATTTTATCTTTTATGTGCAAACTACAAATTGTACTACTGAAGTGAAATCCTGAAATCTGAACACCGAAATTTACCAGTACAAACGACCAATATTTTAAGTATTTAAAATATTAAATATTTTAATATTAAATATATTAAAATATTAAATATTTTAAATAGGTTCCAATAAGGCAAACAGTTGCTGCCTATGGAGAACCAGTGGTACCCAAAGTGACAATTCTCAAACATGCTGAGGACCACAGAGCTGCATTCTAAAAGCTATCTTTGCATGTACCCAGAGAAATCAGATGGCTGCCCTTCAAATTCTACTTGGCTGAGCTGCCTGTCTTGTAGTTAAAAACACAGGACACTGCTAATTCTTGCTGTCACCAAGCAACAAAGCAACTAGTTAGCATGGTTTGATGCAACACAGATACTAAACAGTTGTTTCTAGAGCATACAGTTTCTACATCCAAGCAACTATTTATTCCTATAAGCCATGAAGTTTACTTTAGCCCACCCCAGTAAACCCTGCGACAGCTGGAACATGTTGATTTGCAACGACACTTGAGCACTGTTCAGTTCACTCTGTAACTGATGACTAACAATATATCTGTTTGGCTTCCCATCTACTCTGTTCCCTTTTGTCAGGTCGACTGTCTCCATGACAAAAAAATTAATTTACAAGCTAAGTAATCTTTTAAAATAGACTTTAACCTGCAACTGGGAGTAATTCAAATCTATTTGTACAACTAAACTCAAATAATCTTGGGCCTCAAGAATAGTTTACACAAGTGTGGTATTATGTACATTTTACAAAACATCCGAAGTCCAATGCAATTAAAGTCAAATGAGTAGTGCTCGGCTCTAGAAAATGCTGCCAAACATTTTAAGCAATAAAGAGATGAATCCAGCTGTTCAATTAACTTTAGTGCTTACAAGCACTCCATTTGCAGGTGGCTCAATGTAGGTTAATCTCATCTGAAACAGAATTTATAATGTTATGACATTTGAAATTCAGACTTTATTCTGACAATCTCACTAGAAAGAAAGACTACAAAATTGTCAGTGTTTAAGGATTTTTATTAAAGCAAGAATTTTATAATCCAAATTATGGTTCTTTGCTCAGCTATCAATTCTTACTGTTAACTACAACAGTAGTGATATTCTGAGCTTTTCCACAGTAAATTACAAAATTAAAGAAAGGAATGCTTTAAATTTTTGTACTGTGTTGAAAATTCTTTCCCCCGGGTTTTATAAAACATTAATTTGTTTTTTTTAACTTTTGCTATTTTTTTGTATTTTAAATCAATAGGTAATCTAGGACTGTTTTGCTAGTCCCGGCATTTGTTGTATACATAAGCTTCAAAGTTTCCTTTCTTTTTTTTATTTATTTTATATTTTGCAATGTTTTTCTCAATATTTAGTAGTTTTTCCATGTTTAGATTTTTTTCTTCGGTGAAGCGAAATTATAGTAAGTAGTCCTGGCTCTTCTGTAAGCAAGAAAATTCAGGTATTAATATGAAAATATAACACCTTTTGAAATACAAATTAGTTGTACTATACTCTGACTGAAACTACAGAACAGTATATTCTGACTACATACACATTTAACATTTCTACTGTCTTATCAACTGTCAGGATGATAAGAACATACTATGGGACTTTCTTGGGTGCTGTTAGAGAACAAAATAACCTATATCTCTTTACAAAAATCACACACTGCAGGTTGTGCTTATTGAACCAAAGTTCCCTGGACAAACAGCTAAAGAAACACTGAAATCTACTCCTTTGGCTACTTCAGGTGTACAATAGTTCAATTCCTCAACATTCTAAACTGAATGGACAAAAACATTTCCAGGGCAATTTCTGGAGACAAAAAAGTCAGAATGAGCTTTTGTGTTTTTAAATAGTTCTTATAGCCACCACAGATCACTCTGATTTCGATAAAAAACAAGACAATATGGATCTTGACCTAGAAAATTCAAAATACAGCAACAAACATACTTTCCCACTTTCCAGGTAATGATGTTCTACCCCATTTTTAAATGGAAAGCTTAATTATCATTCGGTGGATTTCTGACAGGCAAACTAATAATAATGCAGAAAATGCAGGTACACAACTATAAATTTGGCTGTAATCTTGGCCCATAGTTTAGGATAAAAACTTCGTCTCAGAACAGATGGAACTGCTGCTCAGGATGTTGTGCTTTTAGTAGGAAGTGTCAGCAAACATTAGAGGTGCTGCTACATTCCCAATATAATACTTATTTCACAGTGCCTTGCTGCTTTTAAACTCTATTCTTAAAAATACATACGTATGTTAGACGCTTGGAACGCCCGCTGGATTGTTAACTGCTTTCTGAGCAGCTTCTTTAGCTTGATGGGCTTGCAGTACGGCTACAGCTTCATCAACCTAATCAAGATTTTAAAAACCAATCAAACAGTTTATTCATATTTCTGTAGTGATAAGCTAATTTAACAGCTTAACTGCACTTTAAAAAGACTGTTATTCTTTATGTTGTATTGTTCTATTATATTTTCTAAAACTTAATAAACTCTAAAAAGGAAAAAGAAGAAAAGACTGCTGGCTGACAGAAACCATTTACCTTCGAACGAAGAGATTCAGGAGACTCAAGCATATGGAGGAGTTCGGAGTTATCTATCTCTAACAGCATACCAGTGATTTTACCCGCCAGAGTGGGGTGCATGGCTTGAATAAGAGGGAACAGGCGTTCGCCTAGAAAAGAGTCAACAAGTTTACAAGATTTTTATTCACTTCTTAAGGAGTATTTTTCTCAACTATTCTGAATGGATCTGAAATGCAGAGGGTTCCATTTATATACTAAAAAAGCCTCTTCCTTGACAATAGCAGGGATTGATTTACAAGTACTGGAAAACTCCTGATCAGCCTAAAATGTTTACAGTACTTAATTGTTTAAATAAAGATCCTGCAGCTTTTCTTGAACAATGGCCAATACCTTTGTCAAAACGATGATTTTGCACAATCAAGAAATCGCTTCTGGCTTGCCTTTTCCCCGATCCTAGACCCTAAAAGCCTCCTGTACTGTATGAATTGTTCCTTACTCTAACCCCTTGACATCCAGGGACCTTCTTCCCTGGCATCACTTCCAGTTCATATTGACTGGACCTATATAGAGGTCTCTTTTAAATAATTCAAGTCGGAGTTGCAACTCATATTTTAGAAAGTCCTGATTCTTGAGGGTTGGAGATAAAATTGCATTGCTGCACACAGACACCAGAATCCTGTTAGTTAATCCTAACTAGAGTATTCCCACTGAATCACTTATCAGGAGAGTCAACATATGGGTAAACTCCATATGATTCAATGGCTCTATTCCAGTTGGGACTAAGAACAGGATTCAGGCAGAAGATTCTTCTACCTATGGAAGGAGCTGTTTTATTCCCTATGCTAGGGTAACAACCAAATTGAATCAGAAGATTTTCTGTCTGCTGATCTTATGCACATGGAAACAGGAAATTACTAAACGGCTTGTTATAACATACACACACACACAGAGAGAGAGAGAGAGAGAAAGCGAGCATATAGCTATGTATAGCATATATAGCATATATATATGTTCTTCCACAACCATTTTTGGAGTAACACTACCACCTATTTTCCTTATACTCATGATTCTTCAGTGCAACCCTGTTACTCTGAACTGATCAACATACCATGTCAAATTGTCAGCTGCCCCCACCCTACTTTCTCACCATGTGAGCTCCACCATCCACTAAATACCAACTTACCCAACATCTGCTTTTGTTCTTGTGGAGGAGCAGAAGCCAACATGGAAGCAGTCAAAGGTTCCTGACCTTGCACATGGACAGCAGGCTAGAATTTAAAAACATTAAGAATAAATTAAGGAGCTTTTTTTCTGCCCAAACATACATGGTAGAGAGAATTTTATCTGTATTGCTGGCACTTAGAATTGATTTTAACACTGGTAAACAATTATACATACATACACATTAGCAGCAGTTAATTCATTATTATGCGAACCAAGTTCTTGGCAAAAGAACTGACTTCAGGTCAGCATTTACATTCTTTGTGACCTAAGGAAACTTTGAACTGATACTATTTTGAAGTTTCCTATAAATCCGAACTTTTAGGTCTTTATGGAAAATTCAGCAATCCCGCACAAGCCAAATTGCATTGGCTCAGGTTGTCATCACAACTTTGAAGATAACCAATACTGCAGGGATAGGCAACTCTGGTGGCCCCAAAGGTCGACTTCAGCCACACAGATAGTTATGTGTCATATCCCTCCCAAGCATGGATATCTGACAGCAGAATGGTGACCCTCCCCCACTCCTTCTCCAGTTCCATACTAAGCAAAGTGTATACTCCTCAGTACCCCTTATTTGAGCCCATAAAAAACAACAACATTTCATGCAACCTGATGCTGCCAAAAGAGACAATGGTCCCGTGTTCCTGCCCATTCATTTTTTATTTTCAAAAATGAAGGGTACAAATCTGTTGTCATCCTTATTTTCAGCATTTCTGAAGAACCTAAAACATTCACACATCACCCACTACAGACTTATCTGAATTTCCACAGACCTCTCCTCCTACCTCAGTCTCTCAAGATATCATGCAGATAATTATGACTTCAACATCAAGTCCACTCAGCTTTTTGTAACATGTTTTTGTGCTGCTTTGATTCACCTAATAAAGTTCATACAGTAATATTGCTTTAAAAGACTCTGTAATTGATAAACTCACCTGCTGCATAGCAACCTGAGGTTGTGTATTAAGATGTTGCTGAGGGTTGCGAACACCTGCAGCATACTTGTACTGTGGAACAGTGCGCACAGCTGGTGTAGCTGCTGCTGCAGCAGCAGCTGGACGTGGACCCATGGTTTGAGTTGATGTGTTAGCTAGGGAAAAATGATTTCAGGTTAATTGGAGAACTAAGTTGAACTGCATTTTAACGGACTTGAGATACTATTTTAAAAATATATTTCATTCAAACTTGCAGAAAGAACTGAACTGCATACATTAATTAGTACAACCCAATACAACTAAAGTAAATGAACTCCAGAACTCACCAACACGTTGTGTTGACATTACTCGTGGAACCTGTGATGAAGCTGGCCTCATGTTACTGAATGGGGGTCTTGGAGCTGCAGGGCGGATAGCACCTGGCATATTCTGGAAAGCTACGTTTAAGAGTATTGGATATAAGTAAGCATTTTGTAACTAAAAAAATCAGACTTTTTACCTAGTTAAGTCCAAGCTACCTCTTCAGAGAAAGCAAGTGACTTACGATGTGGTCTGGCACCCTGAGCAGTCCAGCGAGGACTTGGTCTAAGTTGAGCAAGTTGGCTAGTAGGATAATATGCAGCACGGTTTTGTGTCTGTCAAAAGCAAACAAACAAACCCAATGGCATATTAATTAATTCCATCTATTTGCTTCAATATTTCACTGTAGAAAATCGGTTTACAAAATTAAGATTTATTCAAATATTAATTTTAATTATTAAGTAAAACTATTCTGGGCTTTCTGCAGAGCCCAACTATTCTACTACACAACACTTTGACAGTAATCCACTGCAACCAGATACATTTGTATATATTAAGCATAAGAGAGAACACAACTCAGGTCATACCTGTGGTATAGCAGCCATGAAGTAACCTGAAGGTGGTGCAGGCTGGTAAGGATTGATGACTGGATTGGGCACTGCTCTTACACTTGCCATTCTCTGCATGTACTGGTTGGTGAGGTGAGCTTGGCGTTCTTCTTTACGCTGGGCTAAGGCTACATATAGTGGTTTGGTGGCCACAATTCTGCCATTCATTTCTGTTACTGCTTTTGTTGCTTCTTCTGGTGAAGAAAAGCAGACAAACCCAAAACCTTTACTGCGGCCGCCCTCCATCATGACCTGCCAAAATAAAAATTCAGTCTTAAAAACGCAATTGAGAAAATGAAATAGTATCTTAAGAACACAAGAAGAGCCATGCTGGATCAAATCAAAGGTGCAGTTAGTGCAATATTCTGTTCATACGTGACTTAAAGCACACTTGTCCGCAGACATGAGTGCAACTGAATCCATTCTCAAGCAACTGATACAAAAAGGCATATTGTCTGACACTAAAGACAGTAACAACCATTTCAACTAGTTGTTAGATGGAGGCTTCACAGACCGGATGAATGAATTTCATCCCTTCTGAAGCCACCAATTATTGGTGGCTATTATGACATCCTGCAGCTGGAAGTTCTACAATTTAACTATGCACCATGTTCAAAAGCACTTCGTTTCACCTGTCCTGACTTTCCTACCAGCTTTTCATGAAGCTGTCTACCAAAGGCCCAAGATCATCTTATTTAGTCACTGTCAGTTTAGATGGTGTCAGTATACATGTATATTGTCACATTATCCATCATTTTACACTTAATTATACAGAGTCCCAGTTGTCATTCTATTGCCCATACTCCCAGTGTGGAGATCCTCTTTTGGAGCTCTTTGCAATCTGTATCTGTTCCAACCACCCTAGATAATTAATGGAATCAGGAAACTTGGCCATCTTGCTGCTCATTCCTAACTCCAGATTCTTTCATAGACAAGCTAAAAAGTACTGGTCCCAACACATATCTGGAAAGGACTGCACTGCTCACATATCTCCATTGCAAGAACTGTCCTTCTATTCCTACTCCATGCTTCCTGTTCTTTGACTAGTTTCTGATACACAAAATGACAACTTTCATTCCATAATGTAAACTTAGGTCAGGAGTGTTTGGTGTGGGTTGTTATCAAGACCATTTGGAAGGCTACTTCGACTACTAGTATCTTCAAACACTACATCGAGTCATTCCAGTATGTATGAGGTCGGTGGTTTAAGTACCTTCAAGTCACTGGTTGACTTATGGCTACCCCATGAATTTCATAGTTTCCTTAGACAAAGAATATTCTGAGGTGGTTTGCCATTTTCTTCCTCTGAACTATAGCTTACAGCACCTGGTATTCAGTGATGTACGCAAGTACTAACCAGGCTGACCATACTTAGCTTCCAAGATCATACGGGATCTGATACAGATGATTCATTTGTTAGTTTCACTGTACACAAAGCCTGTATCCTTTGCTAATGAACAACCTTCACTGCCAAATGGAGTATCTGGATTTTTATACTAAACTCCCAAGGAGGAAGACTGATTGGAAGGGTTTTTTTTTTTTTTTGGTATCATGATGGTACACAGGTACAGTACATATGTAATTTTACACCAAACAAAGTATTAATATTCATGGATCAGTATGCAAACTAGTACCATATTGTAAGGAATTGTGTGCAGATACAAATTGGTATACCTATACACATTCAAGTTAACTACAATGGAAACTGGACAACAAATATATTTTGGACTGAATTATTTTTTCTCCAAACAATCATAAGAGCATGAACTGTCTACAACGCTGTTACCTTTGCACTAGTAATTGTGCCAAATGGTGAAAATTCTTTGCGTAGGCGTTCATCATCAATTCCATCATCTAGATTTTTCACATAAAGGTTTACACCCTTGAAAAATAAAGAATATAAAGTATATGAATGCACAGAGCATACATAACAACAAAATGGTATTTGTTCGACTGAAGTTCTACCTGGTATCTGGTGATCCTGTCTTGTTTCATTTGTTCAAATTTGCGCTTCAGCTCTGTTTGCCTTTCTACCTTTTTCTGAGCTCTGCCAACGTATATTTGTTTCCCGTTGAGTTCTTTTCCATTCATCTCGTCGACAGCCTTCATTAATAACAAATGTATTTTAAAATATTTGCATAGCTGATTCTATATAGTATTAGGTCCCACAACAAGACAGCAAAGTGAAAATAAGAAAAGGAACCAAAACAAAACAACAACAAAAAAACAGACATTTGTGGGATGAACATACAGCAAACTGAGGACTACACGAAATAAACAGTAATTGAAAAGGAGATTTGCAAAAGTCAAAAACATAGTAATGTTCCTTGGTGCATCCTGAGATGTAGATTAGATAGAATAAGCCTGATAAAAAGACCAAAACCCACAATCTTAGGCAATTTCCTTACTACACTGTTATAGTGCTATTATTCCACTTTGAAGATCCTGTGGAATTCTGGAGTTTGTAGTTTACTGAAGCCAAAGAGCTCTCTGGCAGAGAATTCTAAAGGCCCTTCCCTAAACTGCAAACTCCAGGATTCCACAGAATATTGGAACAATGTAGGGCAGAAATGGCCTTAATAAGACCACTCATAATGTCCACAAAGTTTACAGAATGTTGTACTGATAGACTTACTTTTTGAGCATCCTCATGTCTTTCAAAACTGACAAAACCAAAGCCTTTGGATTTTCCACTCTCATCAGTCATAACTTTCACACTCAAGGCAGGTCCTAAAAAGTGTATAAGATTCATTATATCTATTTTCTAGTTCCATAAGTTTATAGAAACAAAGTGGTCTGGAAAGGAACAATTTAGCAAACATGTTGGAAAATACATTCACTGAGATAACATCTCAGAAAACTGAGATAATTCTCCATTTAGAAGACCGATATCCCAGATGGAGTTTAAAATTAATAACTGGACAACTGGATGTCAGCATTACTCTCTGGTTTGTCTTGTCAAACTCATTTTGAAAGAATGCCTTGACTTCTTGGGCACATTATAATGTAAATCCAAACAAAACACTACAGTCAAGGATTTAACAGGCTATAATTTACAGTAATTGCTAAGACACCAATGAACTGCTGTAAAAGTTTATGCTAGAGTTATGTATATATATCTAAGACTATATTCTGCTCTACGTTAAACCACTTATTTCACTGTAGCAGGCTAGAATGTCTCTCCCTCTCCTGCTTCATTTCATTTAATGCTGGCATCTTAAAACTTTTTGACTACAGATAAGCAACTGTGAACTGGCTGAGGGATCATGTACCCATTATACCCACTATCTTTTCTTCAAGCATATATTCCTGTTGCTAGTTTTATCTGAGATTAAGTGTTACTCTGGTAACAACTTTAATATAGTTAAGGACAAAGTGGACCTGAAACCAGTTTGGCTTCAAATCTTCATTAAATGGGAGCTCCAAGTAGTTTTTATGGACAGCAAAGTCAATGTTATCACATAAAGTTAAGGTCAATGGCAAGACATTTACACACTACAAAGTAGGAACCACAGTTTAGTCACTGAACACATACAGGTTAACACTGCATGCTTCAGGTTCAGTTTCTGGTATTTCCAGATAACAGGATAATGACCCTCTTAAAAAGATAATGGATTCTGTACAAGGCAACCCTGGTATAGGAAGGTCACAGCTGGGAGGGGGCACTGTGTTCACATTAGTTCTTAATTCATTTTTATACACATGGAAAGGAAAGGACATTACCAAACTTGCCAAAGAGTTCCTTAAGTCTCTCATCATCCATATCTTCTCCAAAATTCTTGATGTACACATTAGTGAACTCCTTTGCGCGAGCTCCAAGCTCTGCTTCACGCTCTTTACGAGATTTAAACCTTCCAACAAATCTAGTTTTAAAACGTAAAGTGAAAAACTGCTTAGATTTCTTGACAAGATTCAATTTTCTCTCTTTCAGTCAATAGTTTATGTAGTAAAAACCTTTAAAGATGCTCACCCATGTCTCACACTGATCCCCTGGATGCAGGTGGCTGCCATAGTATACACCTCAATTAGGAAAATACAGTATTAAGCTGCCTTCAGCTTTGTGTGTGTCTTGGGAGATAAGATTGTTCAGAACAGGGCAGCCATATCCCTCCACGGTGCTTCCTCACCCAGGGAAACATGACAGCATGATACAGCTATTTCCAACTGTGACATAACTGTCTCTCTCATAGTTCCTGTGCAATGTGAGAAATTATCCTCACATATACCTTGGACAGGTCCTCCAAGTGCAAACTCCCATAGTCCCAGACCACAGACCATTCTGGCTGGATATAATGGGCACAGCAGTCCAAAAGATGTCAAGCACACAGGGTTGACTACTCTGATCTAAGTGAGTGTTGGGAACAGAGTCTCTAATTTACTGAATTTGATAAAACAAGTATTTAAAAATAAGATTATATCTTATTATATTATACGAATTACTGGTTAATGCTGGTGAAAGCCATCATATTATATGTATGATGGCTTTCACTAGCAGTAAGGAATAATTCATATAAGAAAGGGAAACCAATTTTCCTTCCCTACATGCTGCAGCTCTCTATACCATATCTCATATAGTAATGGATGATCCTCAGATATTCAGGAGCAGCTTTAAGGGGCCACAAAGGACCAGAGTAGATAAAGGATCAGGAATAATGATGTGCCCTGCCTCATATGAAGTGTTTTTATGGAAATACAAACCACCATTAAACTTGAGTTCTGAACTGCGTACTCACACTTTGCGATCATTAAGAAGCATTCCATTCATTTTTTCAATAGCTCTTTCTGCAGCTTCTTGTGTTTCAAAGTGTACAAATCCATAGCCTTTGGATCCATTTTCATCACATACAACCTAAGAAAAATATCACAATGTTTGTGAAACTGTTTTAATGCAATTATATTAACTTTAATGCTGAATTAATGTTCTGTTTCCATTTAGGTCAGCTTACCTTACAAGACAGGATGTTTCCAAAAGCAGAAAAGGTATCATACAAAGCTTTATTGTCAATTGATTTGTCCAAGTTTTTGATAAAGATGTTTCCAACACCACTCTTACGTAGAGATGGATCACGCTGAGACCACATGATACGCACTGGTTTGCCTTTAATGACATCAAAATTCATGGTATCTAAAGCTCTCTCAGCTGCGAAAACAGATCACAATGTTATTAAAGCAATGCTCATTACACATGCTTGTGACTGAGTCTACAAAATTCAACTTCACTCTCAACTTTCTGAATTCCACAAAATTGTATACTGTTTTGTATAAACTGTATACTAATAATTTGTGTTATTTAGGGAAGACTATATTATTCCAGGTGACAAGGCAAAACATTGCAGGAAACATTCAAAAAACTATATTGGAATCAGAGCAAGCACTGGAATGAAACAGATAATTTAACGTGCCCCATGGGTAGATTGTTCTAATTAAATTCCATAAACGCAGTTGCTCAGTGTATCATAGAACAGCACTTTTTAAGAAGTCCTTAACTTCTGTCCTTCACATTTAAGAGACACAATTGTGTTACTCCTGATGTCTACAGAATGGTAGTCAGAACCAACACTAGAAAGTTGTAGTTTGATAATACAGTCAGCCCTCCACATCTGCGGGTTTGACTTTCACCGATTTGATTCTTTGCAAGTTTCTCCAACCCCTGCCCCCCCCAAAGTGTTTCTTTCCCAGGAGTACTCTCCCTCCTGGTTGCTTTGATCAAGGTATGCAGTCCATTTTCTCAGCACTGCAAACCCTCTCCCAATGCCTCCCCACCCCAAGGAAAGAGATCGGCAAGAGACAGGAAGCATAGGGCTACCATGCCAACCCATGCTCTTTCCCTTTCCTTTCCCTGACCTGCTCTGGACCCTGGATGCCTGTTCTCCCCACCATGCCTTGGCTCCCTTCCCACAGATTAACACACATTTTAATATTTATGATTTTTCCACTTTCGCAGGGATCCCGTGCCTCTAACCCTAGTGAATGTGGAGGGCTGACTGTACTCCTAAATTACAGGCTGAGTATCCTTTATCTGAAATGCTTGGGACTAGAACTGTTCTGTATTTTGGATTTTTTTGCAGCGGTGGTTGCTGGCAACTATCTTCAACCTTGGCCTCTTGCCCTTGCTTCCATTGCTGGATCCCATATCCTAGCCAGTGCCTTTTCTACCCAAGTCTTCTGTGCATAGGACCCCAGTAACTGCAGTCAAATCTGACAGTAGCATCTGTGGGGCTGTCAGACACCTGCTTCTGCTTTCAAGACAGCAGCTATAGCACTCCTGCTTACTCATTTGGCTATAGAAAAACACAAGGATCCGTGATACAGCAGAAGAAATGCCTTTTCACAAATCTCACATCTCTCTCCAACCTTGCAAATATAATACGTTTATACGTGTTGTAGCTCCGAAAGTTTCAGATTTTTGAACAGATAAGGGATACTCAACCTGCACTGCAAGTATAACATCACTGTCCCTTAACTGACTTTGTAATTTCTCTGCATGTACTTGAAAAAATGTTACAGATGTTAAAATCCTACAGTTTATTTACTTGATAGCAATATAAAAGAAAGCACCAAGTTAAAAAAAAAAGCTGAAGAAGTTGAAAAGTTCTTTCTCTCTCTCAAAAAAAAGTGTTCCTAGTATCAAAGTGCAAAGATCATGGAGTTTTCTATTAACAAAACTACTCCTCCGTCCTGCAAGACAAATCCCTGACAGTTTTTACTGCCTATTCGTTATATATTCATCCCTCTGCAGCTAGACTAGGGGTGGGCCAAGTGTGGCCCGTAGGAGTCTCTGTATCTTTTGGAAGTGACTTCTGTTCACTTCTAGTTTTGGAAGGAAAGGACTCACTGGGCCAAAAACAGGTCTGGGGGAAAAAGCCCAGCACAACTGCATGTAACCACAAACTGCCTTCTGCGGCCACTGAAGCCCAAGAATATCCTCCAAGGTCCTCCTCCACACAAAATTCTCAGGCAATTTCCCCCTCCAATGGCCAAAAACCACATTGCAGCAGTTTTGCCTCAGCCTCCTCAACTGAAATGGAAAGTGATACTTTTCTGTCATGCCCAATTTCATTTGGGAACAGCAGTGTGGTCTGCTGGGTGTCCAGGGAAGTAAAAAGTGCCATCCTTTGCACAGCTGCAGACCCTGGTCTGTCCCCAATTGCAAATGATACTGCTATTTTTCTACAGTAGATTAACAACTGATCTATTAGAATATTTGCAAAAATGATGTGGCAGAACGTTACTTTGAGTCAACAGCCAATGCGTGAGATGCAATGCCTCTTACTAACACAGAACATAACACAACAAGGAAATGGCCATATTGTCAACAAAGCCGGTCAATTATAGATAGAAAAGTTTATGATACCATACTTTCTCCCGGCTCTCATAGGGCAGACTCAATTTGTCAGGTGAAGCAACCTGCAAGAACTCCCCACCACTTCACTTCCTGCTTTACAACTGCTGCTACAGTTACCAGTGAGAACTTTTGACAGCCTTAGAAACTGCATGCGGTAAGAACAGGGGAACTAATCACAGACACTAATACTTGGTACAGTCTTTTGTTCCAACCTGAATACCCCATGAAATTCCTTCAAAACTGTCTGCTAGAATTAGATCTTTAAATACACTGATAACTAGGCTATTCTTGTTTTCAAGGTGCCTAAGCCTTCCACGCCAAACAAACAGCCAAATCCTATCCTGCTATGCTCAAATGACAGTGCCCTATGAAACCAAATGTCCATGGGTAAGCATCCAGGCTGGCAAACTTCTCTAGCCGCAAATGTACCTAGCCAAGCAGTGGTCACAGATGTCTACACAGACTGAAAAAGCTTTAGCAAACACACAGAACAAGGCTGCAGTTCAGTTTACATTCTTTTTCTACAATGCAGCACTAAATCTGTACTGGAGAGGATAAGGATGGAGAAGCATGGGTTCAGAGTTCAGTGAAAAAAGTTATATGACTAACCTTGTCTTGTGGTCCCATCTGCAACACTGGTTTAAATGTAGGTACCCTAATATTTTTCACTGGAATGCTCTTTCAAGTGTTAAACATATCAGAAAATACAGAATGCAATGTTTTGTCCTTGACAGGACTAACAAATGAATATGACATAATAAAGTCACAATGTCCAAGAGCTCTTCCTTCCAAATAAGGTAATGTTTTGCTTAGACAAGTTTTCCATGAGTTCAGGAATACCAGTTATTACAAACATGTCCTTCAAATAATTTGACTGCTAAGTATTTTTTCAACATCTGTGTAGCATACTGCAGTTACAAACACAAGGCCTGTTTCTCCAGCTCTGCATCATTTCTTAACTAAGCTAGAAAAAACTAATCACAGTTTTTAAGCAAGCTGTATTTCTTCACTTTTAAAATTCTTGGAAAAATAAGAAAAACCTCATCTAGCCATTCAACTTTGCAATTAGCCTTTCCAAGGTAGCAGCTATTCCTCAAATGCTTCTTATACTGAATTTATTAAAGTTCCAGATGAATGAATCACCAGCTGAAGGATCAATTCATCTGAGCAAAAGTTGAATTTTGCAGAAAGAAAACAGAATTCTTACAGACAACACCCTACAGAATTAAGTCCACTTCTGGACACAATTTGGAGGTATGTGTCTGAATTTACCTTTTTTGTTAAATAAAGAATAAATAAATAATACAGAACTACACAAACTGTTCCATTTTCCTCTCTTAAAAATGAATGTGAGAAAACCAGTGTGAAAGTATGCCTTTGAGATGTTAACTACAACTTGATTCAAGAAATTGTTCTTGCTTGCTCATCATTGGCCAATTTATGAGATCAACGTGGCTGTAGAAACATACAACTATGTGACATTTAATAAAAATTAATATAAACTGGTTAAACTGATTATTAACCAAACAAGCCTGCCCTTTATTAATTCTTGTAGTGTTGCCCTTTGCTTTCTAATCATTTCCAACTTCTAGAGACCCTGAGGCAACCCTGGGAGAGCCAGCATGATGTAATGGTTTGAGTGTAGGACTAAGATTCTGGAGAGCAGAGTTCAAATCCCTGCTCAGCCATGGAAGCCCACCAGGTGACCTTGAGCAAGTCACACACTCTCAGCACCATAAGAAGGCAAAGGCAAACCCCCCCGGAACAAATCTTGCCAAAAAACCCCTGTAACCTGTTCACCTTGGGGTCACTGTAAGTCAGAAACAACTTGAAGCAAGGCAAACCCATCACAGGACTTTCTTCAAAAGATCTGTTCAAAGGAGGTTTGCCTTTACCTTCCTCTGATGCAGAAAGAATGTGACTTGCACAAGATCACCCAGTGGGCTTCCATGTCAGAGAGGGGATTTGAACCCTGGTCTCTAGAGTCCTAGTCCAACCGCAAACCACTATACCACATTGTCTGTAGAGTATCTTACATTCAAAACTGTAAGTTGAATCTCTTCAACAAGAGTTGCCATTGTACCTGGAAAGAGAAAGTAGGGCCTCCCATAAACTGTCTCCTTTCCAATTTCCAGTCTGTTCACAAAACTTTTACCAATCAGTAACCCAACTGACTATACTTGTTCCTGGGATACTTCCTTCTAGCTGCAAGAGCCTTCCTAGAATGATAATTCTCAGTAAGTGTTAATCCCTCATTTTCCTCTTTTCTGCTCCTGAGTTTGGATTCTAAGCCACCAATCCAGAAGAGAGTGGTACATACTTTTCCAACATTTATAAAGGTTCTAACACTTCATGTACTCTCTACAGACCAAAAACACAGCCTCTGCTGCTCACAGAGGTAGTCTTGATTTAATAAATTTTATCAAATGAATATTATTAAAAAAATAAAAAGGTATGTGAAAGAAATGAGCATTTTATTTTCCTTTGCTCAAAAAAATTGAAAAAAAGTACAACTACCCAAATGTTTCAAACTTTTGTTTTACAGATTTAAAAAAATGTGATTGTGTTTTTAAAAACACTCAGATTACAAATTATAGCCCAGAACTCTGGAGAGAAAAACAGCCTGCTCGAGGACACATTACTCAACACGGATGGCATTAGTTCCTCGTGTTTTCTGTGGGTCCGCGACTCACTTGCGCCCCATTTCTCCACCACTAATTATGAGTACTCATTGTTCTGGAATTTCCGCTGAGACGCTTTTCATCTCGGCTGCCTGGCTCGAGCCCTCAGCGCCGCGGCCCGCGGAAACGAGCGCCTGACACGCCCTTGCCGGGGACTTTTGCCGAGGCCCTGCCTGCCTGGTGATCCCAAGAGGCCGGGCCGGTTCCGAGAAACCAGCACGCAACCACGTCGGAAAAGGAAAGTGGCCCAGCAGGCCGGCTTCTCAGGGCCGAGGCCTCTATCCTCGTCCTTTTTTCCGAGGCAGAGCGGCAGGCACCTCTCCGCCACGAGGCACCCTTGGGCGGCGTGGTGCCGGAGGCGACAGTCACGCTTCTTCCAGCGAGCCGCAGAAGTTGGTCTTAAGCTTCCCGCCCCGTCCCTCGGACAACCCGCCCTCGACTCTTTCCTTTTGAGGAAGGGGCTGCCCGAGCAGGCGGAGGATCAAGGGAAGGGTTTGTAGGAAGCGCCGCCGCTGGGGGGCAGCCCCGGGATTCCGAGGGGCCGCGTTTACGCCGTAAAATGGATGCTCGGCGGGGGGAGGGAGGAGAGAAGTGACGGAAGGGGAGGAATGTGCGGCCGCCCTCGTGGGGTGCGAGAACATGGCTCCGTCCGGGAAGAGGAAGCAGAAGTGGGCCGGCCGCTGAGAGAAAGCTGGCTTGGCCTTCATCCCTCTCCCCCGGTTCGGTCTGGGATCCCACCCCACCGCTCCCCGGCCTTCTCCCGCCCCGGCGGCCCTCTCTCGCCCTCCCCACCCCATGTGGCCGCCCGTCAAGGTGGCTTCAGCGGAGGCCTGGAGGTGGCGAAGAGATAAAACGTCTGCGTGTGGTGGTGATGGGGCAGAACCGCCCTGCCACCCTTCCTCTCCCCCGACTCCCACCGAAGGTGCCTCCCCCCAAAACCTTCGGCGGCGCTTCCTTCTCCTCCCCCCACGGCTTCTCCTCACCGTCGGCGGGCTGCTGGAAGTTGACATAGGCGTAGCCCAGGGAGCGCCGGGTGATCATGTCCCTGCAGACGCGGATGGAGAGGATGGGCCCGGCGGGACTGAACTTCTCGTACAGCATGGCCTCGGTGACATCGGGGTGCAGGTCCCCCACGTAGAGCGAGGCCATCGGGTAGCTGGGGGCGCTGGGGTTCATGTTGGCGGTGGGGGACGGGGAGGGGGGACGAGGAGGCAGGGCGAGACTCGCGAGCGCCGAGGAGGCCGCGACGGGCCGGAAAGGTTCGAAAGTCAACGGCTCCGCGGAGGCGGGTGGCGACGGTTAGGGGCTCGCTCGAGCGCTCGCTGCTGCTGCTGCTGTTGCTGCTGCTGGCGGAAGAGGCTGCGGCTGTTGATCCGACGAGCGGCTCTTCTTCCTGCTGCTGTTTCTGGTGGTGGTTTTTCGGGCGGGTCTCCTCTCGGCTGAGCCGGGTCCGGGACTTCGCTTCGCTTCACCGGGTTATTTTATACCAAACCGGCCGGTTTCGGGTAGGGGAGGCTGGTAGACGAGGGGATTTTTTTAATGATTTTTCGGGTTTTTAAGTTTTTTTTGGATTTTTAAAGGTTTTTTTTCTTTTAGTAATAAATGGTGCGGCGGAGCTGGTGTGTCCGGGGAAGGCCGGAGCACACACACACTGCACACACAGCACCGTCAGCGGCCGGGGGACAAGGGGAAGGCCGCCGCCCCGGCCGCGCACTATATATAAACGCCCCGCCCCCAGCCGCCTCTGCCGTACAGCACGCCACGCAATGAAATTCTTCAATGCGCACGCGTCCCTTCCAAGGCGAGGGGAGGGGTGGAAGAAGGTAGTTTCAGTGAAAGGAAGAAGAATGAGGCGGAGCAAGAATGCGTTGTGCTGTACGACGTACCTTACGTATTGACGCAACTGCCCGGATTTGGGCAAGAGGTTGCGCATGGGCAGATGATAGATTCCAGGATCATAGGGCTATTGTGAAGGAAGGAGGACTATGGGAAATGAACGCATGCGCAAGGGGAGTGGTGAACTATGATGGGGGAGGAAGAGTACGCGCGTTCTGTTGGAAAGCAACGCGTTACAAAAATGAATTTATGAAACCATGTGAGCTTAGGAATCTTTTGGACGCATGCGCAGAGCTTTCCCAAGATTATAGGCGGTCTGGCGTTTGGATTTAAGAATAGGGCGGGGGAGCGAAAAATGATCTAATAGTTAAGATTGTAATGTGCAGGCAGTGAGTAGAGGGGAAAAAGCGGGGTGGGACATCTTGACCTAGAAAGGTTGGGGCTGTTGACAATTTTGTAGGCCGCCTTTGGTCCCACTAAGGGAGTGAACAGGCAAGATATAAACGACTGCATCACGATCGTCATCATAATCGTGTCTATCGTTGCTGGAAGTCCTTGTTTCCAAATCCTCAACTCAGCAAAGACTGGCTACCAGAATGGTTTACGCTGGCTAAAATCCGATGCAAATACATTTAAAAGAGCATTAAAAGCTGTTTCCTTGAACATTACAGTCTACCTTCTGTTCTGGTTTATGGTGGATAAACTACCTGCTTCTGCTCATATACTTTTCTATTTCATATTTATTCTTTAATTTTATTTTTTGGAAACCATCGTTCTTTTTTAGATTGTCAAAAAAAATGCTTAGTAAGAGGCAAAGCTGCTTTGTGTAAAGTCAGCCATCTAGCCTGGTATTATCCACCCTGATTGACAGTGGCCATGGGGTGGCTGGCTATGTCGGAAGTTGAACCCAGGGCCTTTTCATACAAAATATATGCCTTGCTGTTGAGCTGTTGTCCCTTTCTTTAGGGTAAAATCTATACTAGGTATACCTTGTTTATTTTACTTTTGTTTTCATTCTGCCCAAAGGGCAGTCACTTTTTAATGAGTTTATGGCATTCACATTTTGTTTTTAAACTATTCATGCTCAGAGCAGCTTCTATCTCTTCCTCATATTCTCTTCTCAGGCTTAACCTTTGTACTTGGAGGCAAGGCTGCAGTTCAGTTAAAGTTTTCTGTGAACAACAGATACTTATGTTTCTAATATGGCTGATACACTAGATAAACACTCATTAATATCCTGTGGTATAGACTATAATATATATATATATATATATATATATATTCTGAATATATATATATACACATGCACACACACGTACACGCAGAATATATATGTTTATATTCCTAACTTTCTTCATTGGAACTCAGGATGACATACAAAGGATTTCCAGGTGACCTCTCCATCATCCAGGCTATAAGCAGTCCTTGACCTGCCTGACCATCATGGTTGCGGTTGTGATAAATTACACCCTAGTGTAGCATTTTTTCTCCCAGTAGGCCTTCTGATTTTTGTAAGCCTCAAACTAGGCAGTAACTCAATATATCTGAATTTCCCTACAACTAACTGGGCACACAGTTCAAGTAAGTCTTTTACTGAGACCAGGCTTTCTTTTTTCCCCCCTAAAGGCACCAGATCCCATCTGATCTTAGAAGCTAAGCAGGGGTTACCCTGCTTAGTACTTGGATGGGAGATTGCCACTGAATACCAGGTGCTAACAGTAGTTGTCAATGGAGACGTGCCTGAAGGCTATCTGATCTGCAGCTCTATCTTGGTCCCTTTTATTCTCTCCTTAGGCTTGTCCAGGTTATCAGAAGTATATCAAAATGAGGTACTGATTGTGCCCACGTTTATGATATCAAAGCAAAGATCTTTAACTATAATCTCACCTATGGTCCACTAGAAGTCTTTGGCTGTCTGCTATCCTAATTGCCCTGTGTGGGGAAATTATTTTTGGTCAAATCTACTGGATGTCCTCTTATCTTGATTACAGTTGAACATATTACATCTGCTAGAGGTTATTACAGGTCACATCTGATCACATTCACTGTGTGAGGTTATTCTCAATCATGTTTTGTTGAGAGTTGAATAGGTGTTTTCCCAGTTGTAAGCTGCTTACAAGTTCTCACCGATATATATACATTTCCTAACAAACCTACTTCCTGTATTATATCTTCTATGCTATACTATATAGGTTACGCTAGCTTACACTTTGTGCGTTATTGGTCTATCCCCAGGCCACAAAGGTGGCAAGCAAAAACACCTGGCTCGTAACAGGCATATGCACATGTAAGTTTCCCTTATGCTTATGTATGTCCTTTTTTAGGCACAGCAGAGGCTGATCTTCCCTTCTTCTCCTTCACAGTGCCCAACGGCCCCTTCTAAGCTTACTGTACAGCCTCTCTAGGCCCTGCCCCATGGCCATTCAGTGCCTCATGGGGAGCGAGCAGAATTGGAGAAGTATCTGGTATGTTCTTGTAGCCAGATGCAAAATTATTACAGCAGCACTGAGACCTCTGGAGGACTCCGGTGAGTCTTACCACTGCTATAATTGTTTTGTGCCTGGCTACAAGAACATACCAGATGCTTCTCCACAGCCAAACAGTTCACCAATCCCACCTGTTCCCCATAAGGCACAGAATGGCCATGAAGTTGTGCAGTAAGTGGGGTGATATTATTTGGCTCAGCCTAGTGTAAGTCTAAATGCAGAACTACTATGATATGCTGAGCCACACAAGGTTGCAGCCTAAAATGGCTACTGGAAGCAATATGGCTGATGCTGTTTGGTCTCCTCCTCTATATGCTGTTGCTTCCAGGCTGAAGGTCACTTACACAAGGTACTTACAGATCTCATTGTGTGATATTAAATTGATCTTTTAAATTGAGAGTGGGCAAAGTGCAACCTACAGGCCATATATACCTCCAAAGCTTTTTTAAGGGTGTCAGGGTACACTAGGACACCCATTGATTTTTTTAAAATGTTCAAAATCTCCTTGTCATGCTGTGGAGCAGAGGAAATTTCTTCACATTTTTGCAGTCCCACAGACTATTTTAGGCTCAAGAAGCCGCTTTTTAAACTAGGACTTCCTGTAAGTTGACTTCCCATTCACTTCTGATTTAAAAAAGACAACTCCAGGGCCTAAAAGGCCTCCACGGTGCATGAAATGCCATTTGTAATCTCTTTTCTCTCTCTCTCTCTCTCTCTCTCTCTCTATATACATACACACACATCTCTGTGTGTGTGCATGTGTGCGTGCGCGCGCACATGTAGGTAAAATCAGGATTGACATGTAGCTTTCCAAGATCCTCTGGAGGCCAAGGTTCTCCTTCCCACCGAACTGTGGAATTCATTCACCTTTGTTTTAAATAAAATGCATAGCATTTGAACCAGAACTTTCTTTGTGACATCCTGGATCGTTCATTAGCTGTGCACAGATTTTTTAGCACAGTCTGGAGAAAGGCATGCAACACAGTGTCACATATGCCAATATCAAAAAGAAATCTCAGAGAAAAAATGGTCTAGAATGTATTCATTAATCCTGTTGAATTGAAGTCAGTGTCAGCAACTATAAGAGAATCCATATGGAAAATTATATAGTGGTGTCACTGTACTGAAAAAGAACAAATGAAATTTATTCCAATGTGTTGGGCTGTAATACATTAGGTACCTGATATATTACAATCCCTTTGTTTGGATTTCATGGGAAAAGATTAAGAAGTTTTGGTTGGATGTGATTAACTTTCCTTACACAAATGGTAGGATAGACAGTGGCCCTCTCTGAAAAGTAGCTGTTCTCAATCTTTACAAATGGCAATGTATACTTAAAAAATAAAGAGCAACTAGACAAGAAATTACATATTGCTGGAAAAGTACAAAAGATTTCTATATAAACAAATGGTTAGGCAGAGTTTGGCTCATAGCTTTAATGGAAAAGTTAACATTCACTATTAAATCAATATGAGAAAACAAAACAGATGATAAATTTTAGGCAGTATGGTATCCATTTATGCAAATGCAAATATAAAAATAACAAGACCACCAGACAAGTTACTCATATTTGGCAAGATATCTTTTGAAACAGATTTATCTTTAACAAGAATGAGATCTAGAGAAGTAATAAGATCTGAAAAAGAAAAGTTGTAGGAAATTATAATGAACTGCATGTATAGAGAAGTTATGCCTCAGTATTTCTGTTGTCTTGTAGTGTTTTTTGTTGTCTGATTTGTTTTTGTAATGTAGTTTAACGTTCATTACTATTATTGTTTTTGGATTAGAATAAAATGAAAATTATATTTTTTTTAAAAAATGACATTTATGTAAAATTTTAATGTGTTTCCTCTTCTTAAAGCAGATGCACTTTTGAAAGGGAACTTCCCCAGCATACTACTCCATTTTTCCTTATGTAGGCAAATATCCCAATCAGTTTCTCATGCCCTTCTGAGACCTTCTCAGGGGCCCATATCAAAATGAGTCAACCTATTATACGAATCTGGGAGAGAAATCCTTTAGCATCACCATCCATAAAGGGGTAAATTCTCGCATAGCTGGAATTTCAGTATGTGGCTCCCTCTTGAAGTTACCAACCTGATACCACATAAGCCAATTTATATTTGAACCCTAGAGATGATTCATCCATAGATCTCATGATAGCAGTGAGGCATCAGAACAAAAATGTTGCAATTTAGCTAATCCTACTCTATCAAAAAGTTTTATATTAAATTGTTTTTCTTCTGCATGAAATACTGGATGACACTGTAGTGGAATTAGTGGTGAAACACCAGGCGTAAAAGCTTCTTTTCTGTGTCTCCATAGCAGAAGTGCTGCTTTTGGAGTTGAATAAGTGCATTTTGCAGATTTAAATAGCTTATTGTTCACAAATGAGATTTGTCCTGCTATCTGAGAATTAAATAATTATTTTTCCGTTTGTATTCACTGCTGAGATTGCTTTTTTGATTCATCAAAAGAGATAAATGGTGCAATTGGTAAGCTTCACAATTCTCAGAAGTGACCTGTATCTAACACTTTTAACTGTTCTGGGTTTGTGGTTACTAAAAATAAAGGTTTTTGACTTTTACCAAATTTGAGCTTTCTGACTGAAAGTACGTAGCATAAATACAAAACCTTGGGAAGAACAATCATTTTTATAGTAGCACTACAACTAAATTGAAAAAGACAATGCTGTATCCTTTTGCAGTTCTCTCAAACATTATTTTTAATTTTTTTTTTATAGTTTCACAAATACTGGTTGAGCATCCCTAATCCTGAAATCTGAATTCCAAAATCCTCAAGAACACAAAACCTTTTGCTGTCAGCTTCCTTTTTCAAGGCAGTGCTCTTGCTTGTTTATCTCTCAGATCCTCAGTCTCTCTCCAGTCTTGCATCTCATACACAACACAAGTAGCAAACAAATGAGACACAAGGCTGGAGAGAGACGGTAAAATGGTGGGAACATAAATGTCATGCTCAGTGTAAATCCAAGCCTCCTTTCACAGATCTTTATTATCTCTCTCCAGCTTGGCATCTTGTTTGTTCGTTGCTTGTGTTGTATATGAGACTCAAGGCTAGAGAGAGACTGAGGATGAGGGACTGAGGATATATTAACCTGATACCGGTATCTGGAAAAAAAATACTGTACAGAAGATTTCAGGAGTCTGCTAGCCACCTGCTTCTACCTTCAAGGTGGAGGCTGCTGTGTTCCTGCTTCTTCTTTGGGAGTTCCCCAGAGATCTCCTGTACAGTACTGTATTTTATGTATATGCAAATACAGGTATTCCAAAATCTAAAAAAATCTGAAATATGGAACACTTCTGGTCCCAAACATTTCAGATAAAGGATGCTTAGCCTTTGTATAGTTTCCATATATATACCTGCCCAAGAAGAGAAGTATGCTGGTAGAGGGTTGTCCTCTGTGTCCCACCACTCCAATCAATAAGTAAACTGGGAGGATGTGGGGGAGGGCCTTCTCACCTGTGGCACCACAATTGAGGAACAGCCTCCCCTTGGAGGCTTGAATGGTGCCAACACTGGCTTAATTCAGGCACCAAGTAAAGATGTGGCCGTTTATGAAAGCCTTTGGGACCTGAGTGATCCACCCTAAGGTTTTGATCTGTTTAAACATTTTAAAGTTGTTAACTTGTTAACATGTTTAATACATTTTTAGTATATTTAAATTATTTTCATTATTTTAAATTGTTTTAATCTGTTCATATTAATTCTATTGGTACACTGCCCTGAGATGTTATGAAATTGGGGGGGATATAAATGTTTTATTTAAAAAACAGAAAAGACTAATTGACTAGCTGTTTTTAAGCTGCTATTATTGTTTATTCTAACATATTTTTCTTATATATTTCACCTTTCAGTTGTCTTGAACTTTTAAAGAAAGATGGACTATAAATATTTTCAATAAGTGGAAGAATGTGAATTCTTCTGTTTATGCTATTTGTGAAATATCTGCTGTCTTCCATTGACAGGCACGGTGCGAAGTTTTAATTGCTTTTGTGTTTCTTTTCCAGATTTACAGAAGATTCCTTGTAGCAGTGTTGTTCAGACTTCTCTCACCTTTCAGCAGTTTAACTTTGCTTTGTATCTGTTATCTCAATTATATTTGTAAATTCTATTCCTGGAGAAACTGCTGTCCTTACTCTTGTTTGTAGCACACTTTGGTTAGTTCTTCTCCATGGCTTGCTGATTTGGTAGTCGGTCTAATCTTGAGAGCAACTTGGGTGCCTTGTTTCAAGGTGCTTTAGCACAAATACAATTAATAATTATTGTCAGGACAAAACATTCAGATGGTGTTCCAGAATAATCAAAGAACTGGTTCCTCTGGTAGAGCAGCCAGATCAAGCTTCTTGTATTAAGTTGGGGAAAACTCTAGCCATCATCTGTGTCTCTCTCCTTGAGTGGTTTCAGTTGTGTACCTGGAGAATTGACTTCTTTACTTTTCTGTCACTCCTACATGCTTATAACATGGTGTGAGGCTTTCATGCACTTAGTTGTTCTCATTATGTTGACATAATTATCTTGGTTTGCAAACTTCCTCTTTGTTTCTGATGTTTGTGTGGAATGTTGCATCATGTAATATTATTTGCATCATCGCTGCTGTTGCTAAGAGCTTGCTTGCATGTTGGTTGTAAGAACTGCCCATTTTTTTGGTAGACTGTTGTCGTGTGCTTTCAGATAATTTCTGACTTGTGGCAACCCCAAGGTGAACCTATCTCAGGATTTTCTTGGCAAGATTTGTTCAGAGGGAGTTTGCCTTTGCCTTTCTCTAAGGCTGAGAGAGTATGAGTTGTCCAAGGTTACACAGTGGATTTCCATGACTGAACAGGGATTCAAATTCTCGTCTCCAGAGTCATAGTCTGTGCTCAAACCACTATACCACACTGGCTGTACTTCACTTACACTGTAAAGAGAAAAAAAGGAGAATTGTCTTTTCCACAGAATATAAATATTTTAAAAAATACATTGTCAGAGTGAACAAAAAAAAAAGAGTTTTGCAGAAAACGTCTGAGAACTGAGGTAGGTGTTAACTCACTCACAGAGCTTTCATATAATACATTTAGAGACTCTTCATTTCAGTCCCATGTTTTTCTTATTCATATGTATACTTCCGTCATGGAAAAAAAAATACCATAACTAAGGTCTAGTTTGAACGCAGCATCTTGAGATGCTGTTCTAGTACAGCTATTCTGTACTAGGCAATAGTAGGCTGTAGCTGCCCTTGCTAATTTTTTTACATTATTTTGTTTGGAGATTCTCAGTTGCTTTTCATCATAATCTCTTTGACTGATAATATACCACATATTAATACAAGGCTATTTTATTATTTTGCGTGATAGATAGATAGATAGATAGATAGATAGATAGATAGATAGATAGATAGAACTAGAAACCTCCAGTCTATATAGCACAAAGGCTTTGCTGTAGTCCTAAGGAACTAAGGACTGCATGCAAACAAATTAATTGGAAGAACTATTTATTACTTCTAGAAAGAAGTGTTTGAGATCCAGAAGTGAGACTCAAAGTGTTTATGAAATGGCTAGCATTTATTATTATTTAGATCTTTCATTTAACAAGTTATAAGACAGCTTATAAAAATGAGTGAGCTATGCTAACATGATATTCTAAATGGCTGCAGTTCAAATTAGAAGTCTGTTATGAGTGAAGTAATTTTTCCTCAATTGAAGGATACAAGTACTAAAAAGTACTGTCTGATAAATGACTACTTATACAATGGCAATTAACCAGCATCAACGCAACAGCAGATATATTGCTGTACACATTATTGTGTGATAATACAGAGATACCAGCAAGATTTCAGAAAGATCTGAATGACAGAGGAAGGAATTAAACTTTAGGAAGAGGCATAAGGTATTATTTTATATTAAGTCAGATTTTTCATCATCCTCACCCAGTATTTTCTTCTCTGATTGGTAAAAGCTCTCTAGAATCTCAGGCAAATTTCATAAAAGCTGCTACATGATTGCAGAACTATAATCCATCCATGAGGAATATGTGAACATGTTCAGCAGAGGAAAGGAGCAAGTCCAATAATTTCTAAAAGACCTGTTGCATCTCAGTTCTTGTATCCCTAACTTTATCAGCCATGTGGTTTTTTTTTTCATCACTGCCACCTTCTCTGCTGCTGAAGAACTTGGTGTGCCCTTGCAAAAGCACTCCTCTGTCCACTGTCACATCATTGAAGACCAACTATAGCCCAGTCATTGCTAAAATAACCTGCAGTGCTCTAGCCCTAGGACCTTACAAATTCAGCTGCCACTCTCATGCTGCAGCCCACCAGCACACACTAAAATCAATACAACACAGTGATTGGTGCTCTTCAGCCTTTTCTGTAATTTATTTATTTATTAAAATTATTTATTTCTTCTTAGCCTGCTAGGGTTCCTGAGGAAATGCATAAAAATAAAAACTGATAAAAATTATTTAAAAACGGATTAAATTAGTTTTTAAGCTGTTTTTTTTAAAACATACACTTAATTAAAAACAGTTCCAGAAGCTAACCCTGTTTTAGAGAATCAAAGAAACAAAGGAATCTTGGCCGTCTATCCAGAAGGGATGGAGTTAGCCTTATTTTCTTTGAGAGGGAGTTCAGCAATTAAGGTGCTGCTTCAGATCACGTTCTATCTCACGTACTCACCAATGCAGCCTCTCAGGGTGTTGGGGTACCCCACCAGGACATCCATTAAGGATCTCACATTTTGAGCAGTCTCAATATGGCAGGAGGCAATTCTCAGATATCTGAGCCTCAACTTATATAGGGCTTTGTAAGGGCAACAGATCCTGTCTGATCCTGGAGGCTAAGCTGGGTCACCTCTGATTAGTACCTGGAAGGGAGACTGACAATGAATACCAGGTGCTATAGGCAATATTTCAGAGGAAGGAACTGGCAAAACCACCTTTGAGTATTGCTTGCCTAAGAAAACCTTATGAAATTCATTGCTTGACAGATGACTTATGTGTGCATGTGCACACACACTTGTGTCAAAACCCAATACCTGAAGTTGTGCCTGAAAGCAGGTTGGAAATCAGTGCATTTGGTACAAGACTGGTGATGTATGGTGTCTAAAGTTCACACTCTGCCTACCACATTTTGCACTCACTTTATTTGCACTATATTTTATGTACCATGTTCTCTCAAACTCTTGGCCCTGTCCCTCGTATACCTGGATCTCTCACCAATCCCACATTGCCTCTGCGTGGAGTCATTCTGGTCAACTCTAGTGACATGAGAAAATGATGCTCAGCAAATTTTCATAGATAACCGTTTTCTAAGGCATAGGAAGTTGAAGTTCTATTTTTCCTTGTGTGTGTGTGTGTGTGTGTGTCTTTCTTGATGTTCATAATGTTGTTAATGTAGTTAGTAATTAGTAGTTGTTTGCTTAGATAGTCATGCTTGTTATTTTTTTCTTTTGGAATGTGCATGCGTTTTATCATAGGGATTTTACTGTAGGCTCAGAGCAGGAATTTCCCTTTCATTTGGATTTGTCAGGCAAAATAATCAGCTCTAATATATGCCTTTATTCATGGAGATTTTGTTCTCTGGACTTCTTCATATCTTCGCAAACCTGAAATCACACTGTCTCTGCTAATGAGAAGGCTTCCCCATGGCAACAGGCAATTCTGGAAAATTAACAGAAGGAAAATAACAAGATTCCTTCTGTTTTTTGTGGGATTTGGTAAGTGGATGTTAGGTACTGGCACTGCGGTGAAGCCCTTGCAAGCTCTGGTTTGTGAGGAATCCCATCTGAATGACAGGATAAACATACAATTCCAGGGTGGAAGTGGAGTCCAAACAAGCAGGTCTAATTTAGAACTTGAATTTAGAACACTTGAATTTCTTAAACAGTGCAGTCAGTGGCAGAGTATATCTTTGTTGTACATAAAACTGGATTAAATACAAGGCTAATTAGAATATGGAGTAGGCCCTTGCTTGAGAGCCAGTGTGGTATAGTGCTTTGAACATTGGATTATGATTCTGGAGACCAGAGTCTGAATCCCTGCTCAGCCATGCAAACCCATTGGTGACCTTGGGCAAGTCACAGGCCATTTCCGCACAAAAGGGCAGAAGCGATTCACTGCACGTCAAGAGTGGTGTTTTTATACTCTGATTCAGAAACTGAATTCAGAAATTCAGAAACTGTGCTGTCTGCACCCCCCCCCCATTTACGTTGTACTACTGTGGAGAACAGCAGTTGCTGCATCCGCAACAGCAAGTCCCTGGCCACTCCCATTCCCCTCCCTCACCCCACCCTGCCATTGCTGATTGGTCTGTTTTTTTAAAAAAAATGCACACATTTTTAACACATTTCTGCATTGCGACATTTATGCGTAGGAATGTGTGTTCATTGATACGTGGAAAAAAACACTTCTTAACAGTCCATTACTAAATCTACTTTCTTCCTGCTGTCTGTTTAACGCATGAAGACAATAATGACTATAGCCTGTCCTTTGATGGGCAGAGAGATGGAAATGACAGAAGAGACAGCCTGGGAATGTCCATAGCCAGCCACTTCTGCGATGCTACTCTTCTGCATGTAGGTGAAAACCAAAGTAGAACCAGTTTGAGAGATTTACGTAGGAGTTTTTCTGTTTAACACATACAGCAGTTTCTCATCACAGTGAACCATTCTAGGAGCTGAAAACACGCAGAACTATGAGGAAAGCTAAGACGCTAAAACGGTACAACGTGCAGACCGGAAGGTAAGAATTCGATGCTTGTGCGGAAATGGCCACACTCTCTCAGGTTTAGAGGAAGGCAATGGCAAACCTCCTCTGAACAAATCTTGTCAAGAAAATCCAGTTGATAGCATCTCTATAAATCAGAAATGACTTGAAGGCACACAAAAACAAGTTTTTTGCTTATACTGCAAATGAATCTGCAGAGAATATATATGTATTTACTCAAGTTTGTTATCGCCCTACAGGCTTGGCTAAACAAATATTTATATATTATTTTAAATAAGAAGAGTTATCAAAATACTCAGCAGGAAGCAGAAGAAAAGGGCCTGTGGGATACTGCAGGAAGAAAGGTTTGGATTGGATGGATCCTGTGGCATTGCTACTCCATTCTTAGTGGGGATGGCACTTTGATGTTTGCTGAACTTTAAGCAAATGTGGCACATCAGTGAGACTCCGAACAAGTGTGGCATAGCACTTAGCCTTTAGCTGCTACTCTACACTTGCTCAAAGTTCAGCAATTAACTATAATAGTTAAGAGAGTTGCTCTAGGACATAGGAGATCCCGGTTCAAATCCATACTGAGCCATGATGCTCACAGAGTGACCTCAGAGCAGTTATTATCTCTTAGCCTAACCTACTCCACAAGACTGTTGTAAACATTAAAAGGCACACTATTTGGGAGAAAGGTAAGGTATAAAATACAATAGAGATTATTGAAGGTCCATGAAGGCCAAACAGTGAGCTATAACTTGCGGGAATGTACCCGTGTTAGGCCATTTCTGCACCAGGCTGTTATAGTGCTATTATTCCACTTTCAACATCCCATGGAATCCTTCAGGCCCCTCTCTAAACTGCAAACCCCAGGATTCCATAGGATGTTGAAAATGGAATAATAGCACTGTATTGGAAGTGTGGAAATGGCCTTAGTTTTGTTAGTATCTTAAAGAATAAGACATTTATTAAGACAAAAGGGTTTGTGGACTGGCATCCAGCTCCTCAAATTCTAAGAAAGCCTTATAGCAGTGAAGAAGAATCTCTGGTCTTCCATATGTCGCTGAACTATGATTCCCATGATCCCTAACAATTGGCCATGCAAGCTGAGACTGTTGGGGGTTGGAGTCCAGCAACATCTGGAGCACCACAGAATCCTTATCCCTGCTTTATACCATCTATTTTCTCATATGAAATGCAACACAAAGAGAGCTTTTCGGTGGTGGTGGTGGTTGTGGTGGTGATGGTGGTGGTGGTGGTGATGATGATGATGGAGGAGGAGGAGGAGGAGGACCGGAATGAGTTTTCCACTGAATTGGTTGCGGCATATTTGATGAGTGTGCCATGTGCAGTTCAAAACATAACGCCTAGAGCACTGGACTGAGATGTCAGAGGTTCAGGTTGATATCCCCACTGAGCCATAAAATTGACTGAATACCCTTGGCCAATCATATTACTTTGGTCTGACCTACCTCACCATGTTACTATGAGGCTAAAATAGGGAGGGGCATTGTGCAGTATTGAGCACCTTAGAGGGAAGGAAAGAGAGAAATTTAACAAGTAATTATACAGCTTTTCTCTCCAATAGTTTGGGCTCTCACCTTGGTGTGAGGCAGCAGTTGGGAGGCTGTCCTAGCAGCCCATCCAGAGGATCTGTTGCTCCTGTCCTGACATTCCACACATTCCTGCTGTTGGGGCCAGATGGGGTATCCATGCATGCAGACTGACATTGAACACAGTACAGAGAAATAACCATGTAAAACTCAAATCTGAAAACTGAGATCAGGCGTGAAAAAGAGCAGTTGTAGAAGAGATGCAGGTATTAGTTTATTGAATGATTTTTCCTAAATATCTGGCAAGCCTGTTTCACAAAACCGTTTTAGGTTTTACACAGGTTTACATCCTAAACTTTTAGGTCAACCAATGCCATTTAAATAAGTCAGCAGGTATGAACTGGATTAAATCTCAGAATTTTGACTGAGTTGCACAATGGCCTGTGTGGTTCTGGTTCTCTTCAGTCACAAATGTGCCTACATCTTGAGATCCAAAGTGTTGCAGTGACAAGGTTGGTAAAACAGTACTTTTAAATGTGGCCTATTTTTCAGAAAAACTAAACTTCACCAGTTTTCAGCACCTTTGGAAATCAGGCCATCTATATGGATGACTTACTTTATGGAGCCAGACGGTTTGGGCCTCGGAACGTCTTTATCTCGCTGTCTCTTGTACCCTCCAGCATTTCCCAGATCAAAAATAGGACATGTGTGGCCAAGGAACATTGTAATATGGTCAAGATGGCAAAAATTATTAATGAGGAAGAATACACAAGCTAAGAGAAGTTGCAGCAGTTTGCTTTTGCCTGAGTCTAATGGGAAGGACAAGATCCCACCCTCTCCTCTCCCCCGTGCTGAGTTATTTGAGTACAAACTGCTTTTGAATTCAGTTTGCAGCAGTTGAAGTAAGCTGATGACAAAGATGAAAGTGGAAAAAGGAGAGTGAGACATTTTAAATGGAGCTGAAAAAGTGGGATAATAGAGGATTAATTGGGGTTGTGCCAGCCAAATGTTCCCAATGAATTGTGTTCTCTAGGCAGCCTTGCTTGGGTCCTGAAGCATGGGTCAAGGGATACTCTGCAGAAGTCAAGATGCCTGGTATGACTGCAGCTTCACTTATTAGTGTGGCCAAACTAGTCTAAAAGGCAAGCAGGGAGGCAGGAAAGCAGTGTATGTGTTTGCGCATGGATGTGCATGGGAGGGAAAAGTGAAGACATATGCCCAGGCCTGGGAAACAGAGATGGTGATCTTGTGCAGGACTTTCTCCACCGTGGCAGCCCCATTGCTTGTAAGTCAGCTCAGCCTCCTATGTGAGTGCAGGCGTACCTCAGTTAACAAAGCCTCTGACAGTGAAGCTCATTTTTATAGTCTTTTATGCCACCACAGCCCCCTTTCCTCCCTTTTTGTCTAGCCAGAAGAGTTTTAGCAGCATTAGCACTGGGAGGATGCTGAAGGAGGGATGGAGAAAAACAGAATTTCAATGTCAGTTGTAGCAGTATGTCTCCAGTAAACAATGCCGTAAATCTTGAGTTGAGAAATAGTGGGAGTCTTCTCCAGTTGATTCCATGTAGGTGTGTGTGCCTGCGTACAACAGGTAAGGTAAACAGTGGTTGCGTGTAGAATTTCTTACTGAGCATGTGGGAATAGCAAAGAAAGGGAAAGGAGAGAGCAGATAAGCCTGTCTCACCAGCTATCTCCTCAGCAGGCAGTATTGATTTCTATGTTTTGTTACCAAAATAGAAATTATAACAAAACTGGAGGCTGGAAAAATGAAAAGTAATTCTTGGATGCATTTTGGAAGAAGACTTCAAGTGGTCTCATTAAGTTTTGAAAGACTTTGTCTACTTATTCAAAGCTTGCCTGACTTGTTTGTTTCAGATCATCCTTAAATAATGAGCACATTGTGAGATTTTAATAAAAGGTTTGCTGAATTGAGCTGCTCTTCTTTTTTTGTGGTGCAGGAACACATCTCTATTCTATGTTATTTCTACCTCTGGTACTAAATTTTCTGTTAAAGAAGCAATGCCTAGAGACACATCTGCTTTGTTAATTGAGATATACCTGTACTCATTGTTGATGGACAGCTTAGGAAAGGGAAAAGTCATGAGCTTGTTGGAGGAAAGGCAGGAAATGAATGTAACAAACAAAGTAGGGCGCATGGCCACCTTTAGGCTCCAAAAGGAGGCCTTTCTAGATTGGCCTATGGCCGTATGCTACTGCCAGAATGAACCTACAATGACACAGCATGGCTTCCTCTTCAATCGCTAAGATAGATTAAAGATGGTCAGCAAACTATCTGCAGACGGATAACAATATTCAGCTTATTTTTTTCTTTTGTCTGTCTTGGTGCTATTCAGAGTTAAAGGAAATTGTTTTTTGACTTAATTTTTATCCATGCATACTTTTTCTAAAAAGCCCATTTTCTGCACTAAGTTAGAAACTTTGCCTTATGTTGTAAAAGTTTGCTTTTATTGTCTAGAACCTGTTTGATAGGGACGTTTTGTCTGAAACAAAGTATGCCCATTCCTTTGCTTCAATGGAAGAATCTGCTAGATCACGCTTATCTTTTTTGCCTAGCCTCTTCAATGTGCTTAGCAATTGATCCTCTTTTGAAAGTTGTGTCCCACTGAGTTTTCATTATCACTGTGTGCTGCCATGGTTGTGAAAGAGATCCTGAAAGTACGGACCATGAGCCACTTTGTGTCACCTTCAAACGTCCAGCATTTTTCTAAGTTTTTTTTTCTGTTAGTTTTCCGTCCCAGACTGACAGTGAGCACACAAAAACCTAACTTGTCAGTGAAGAGGGGAAAGAAAAGAAATAATTGATCTGAACATTGTGTGCAATTCATAGAGACAGCATGATAATGGTGTTTGCTTTTAGTTAAAATGGAGGATATTCATCGGTAGGAGTTTAAACTTTTTGAAAATGTATAATTTGTCTCTTATGGTCAGCAGTTTAGCAGAATAGCATTTTGGTCTTTTGCCCTTTGAATATAAGCTAATGTGGTGTGCATAATAGCATAAACAACAGCCAGCCTCTAGCCTCTTCTTTGGTTATATGTTCAGTGGCAGTGAAATAGGCTTGGGTTCCTAAAACCACTGGTGGAAGGGAGTTTGTGACTTGGGATTTTTCCTGTGCCTTACCTGGCAGCTCTCTCCTCAAGCCTCTCTTGAGGACTAGGGACTATCCCCGAATGGGGTTGGAACGTGGGCCAGGGAGTTGAGCAAGAAGGGGGATCACCAAAACTGAAATGGAGGCATCATATCTGAAAAAACAGAAGGTGCCACTGCCAAATGTTCAACCATCCTGTTTTCTGTGGCCCCACCCAGCACAACCACATTCAAAAGGATCACAGCACAACCACATTCAAGCACAACCACATTCAAGAGGATCTCCTGATCCACAGGATTGGCTTGATGAAGGGGACGCAGGGGCTGCAAGGGTGGGGGGAGGGCGGTGGGGGGCCATTTCTGCACTAGACTGTTATAGTGCTATTGTTCCACTTTCAACATCCTATGGAATCCTGGGGTTTGCAGTTTAAACTGCAAAGCCCAGGATTCCATAGGATGTTGAAAGTGGAATAATAGCACAATAATAGTCTAGTGCGGAAATAGCCAAGGTCACTATCTGCTGGTTCCCTTCTTCCAAAGCTGCTCTAAGATTCAAGCCGTGACCAAAGGATATTAAAATTCTTTATTGAAAGTTACTTTGCTGCTTCTAATGAATCTGAAATGTTATTGCCTGTGTTTTGCTGTCCTTTGTCCCCAGTTCCCACACGGCCAAGAAGGGGAGTGCCCTCTGCAGACATTAATATCCTACCAGACCAGTCATGTAGCGATGGGGGGGGGGCAATGGAGGCGGTTTGTCCCCAGCAGCAATGTTTTTGGGGTGTCCCAGCTCATAACCATGCCCCTGCAAGCCGCGGCCACACCCCCACGTACCACGCCCACGCCCCATGCACCATGGCCATGCCCCCTGCCACCCTCCCTTCACACACTCCAAGCTCCACTGCTGCTCCAGACAATCTTAAACGACAACAGAAGAAACATCCGAGACAGAATGTAAGTTTGGGACTCTAGCATCATCGCTTTTCTTCTCCCATGTGATTTTTAACATCTTTGCCTGGTGAAGAAGGCAGTGCATCTTCAAAAGCTTGCATGTTGTATCTTGAGCATTTTCTCTGACCAATAAAAGTGTCATGGTTTTGTGGATTTTGTTGTATGCATGGCCCCTGAATATTTTTCCAGAAAATCTTTGGCTGCCCTTGAATCTCTTGAGGCTGGTGCCATGTTTGCCTAAAGTTAATGGCCAAGCTCTTATATATTTTTAGCGTAGCGTAAATTAACACCAGCATAGTTATGCTGGATCCCATAGTTGCACAACCTATTTCATAGTAGGCACCATGGTGCACTGTGGTCGATCCACCATCCACTAAGTCAAAAAGGAGAGAGAGGGCTCTGTATGAGTTTGCCCTAGACAATGCACTTACAAACCTCTGAGAAGATGCAACTGCTTGTGTAATTATTTTTACATTAGCTTAGTGTGCGAAGACTATTCTGGGCTGTTTTTTGGACAGTTTTGGAGGGCTTATATTATTTCTTGGCACATTGAAGAAAGATAAACATTGAGAACCACAAATGCCCAAGGCTACATTATAGATGTAAAAATTCTACTGCAGCGGGTTCCTAGAAGCATCTGTAGCAAGTTTCACAGGTAGCATGAATCTTTCACTTGCCCATCCAGTGACTCTATCTTCTGTTGTGTTAGTATTTGATGAAAATTCCAGATGATGAGATTATTATTAAATAATTGCATTTCTCTTGTGAACAACATGGCTTAAAATAGAAGATTGCCTGCACCTGCTCATGAGAGAGAACAATATTGTTTTAGAGCAAAACGCAAGGATAATTGCAATGGATTGTGGCTTCATCCTCTGGGATGATCCCAAGAATAACATCCACACAGCACCCCTACTAGCTATATCTCACTTAGCATAGTCAGGTCCATAGGTTTTAGCCAGTCATGTAAATCCATTAACACAATGCATCTACCCTATGCAGAAACCCTGTTTTCATCTAGTTATTATTATTATTACTATTTTTGCTTACACAAACTTGTTTGCAGAGTTTTGCTTTAGTTCTGGTGCTTTGTCACTTCCTGTGCTTCTTCCATGATTGAAGAGCAACTGCACCAGGTGATTCCTCCCTTGCAATCCTAGCGGGCTGCATTGTGCCTCTGCATTGAAACTGTAAGTGATGTGATGTTATTTCTGGTTTTATTTTTGGCCTTTTGGGCCATTTCCAGGGGGAGGATTGGAGAAGGAGAGAAAAACTGCTATAGACATTTAGGATCCCTTCTGACAATTTTGGGACTGAAAATGGCCCAGAAAAAAAGGGGGGAGGGACCTGGGGGCTTTCAGGTATGTCTTGTGGGGGGTTGCCAGGAGCTATACAAAAGGAGCTTGGGGGCTGCATGAATCCTGTGGGTCACACTTTCTCCATCTCTGCACTGTACTCCTGGACAGAATATATTACATTTAATTTCATAAAGCAAAGTATCCTGAAGTCATGTTCCTTTAGATCAGGTAGAACTGGTTACAGAATTTGTTTGTCTTCAAGGGTGTTAGGATCAATATGGCTATTTACTATTTGGGATTGCACTGGCACTGAAATGGATGAAATGCCTCAGGGGATCTGACAGGAAGCATGGTTAAATGCACTTATATTTGATTGGTAAATTTTGCTTAAACATTATTTTGTATTTTATAAGGATTAATATAGTTTAGAAGCTTCAACCTAGCTTCAATAACCTCTTAAGAGTCTCAGAGGTAGATTAGGGCTGGGGTTTTTTTAGCCAATGAATTTGTCTTTCTTTCTCTTTCACTCTGGGTCTCTAATATCTGTGAATTACCATCCAGCAAAGCCCTCGCAAACTTCTGCTGAATGATTTATCTCTTCTTGTCACAGGTTTCATGCAGAAGTTTCTATGCTTGTGTATTCAGTAAACTTATACTATATGCTGACAAATGTGTCATAGCTGACTTCAGTTCAGTTCTCTGCTTGGCTATGGAAACCCACTGGGTGACCTTGAGCACATCATACACTCACAGCCCCCAGAAAAGCCCATGATAGATTTGCCTTAGGGTCATCATAACTGAAAGTGGAATCATCGTGCTATAAGAGTGTTGTGAGGAAATGTTCTTAGAGCCAGCATGATATAGTGGTCTAAGCATTGGATTATAACTCTGGAGACCTCAGAAGTCAGCCTCAGAGGAAGGCAAACCCCCTCTGAACAAATTTTGCCAAGAAAAATCCCATGATAGCTTTGCCTTTGGATAGCCTTAATTTGGAAGTGACTTGACACAGCAACAGTGCATGTATGGAAATAAAACTGAGTAGCTTAAAACCAGCAACCAATACAGTAATTGTAATCTATCTGATCAGCTTGGAACTGGGTACTGTAAATTCCCTTTACTTAAAATATTCTTTTCTATTTAAGAAATCTGCTTAACTTTAGAAAGAATATATTTTGGCATTCATATGTGACCAATTTACCATATCCTTCAGCTCTGAAGCAGCAGGCCTTTTTTTTTTGTCTGTTCTCCCCCCCCCCCGGTAACTTTTTAAATTGCCCGTAGTTCTGTGCACGTATTAAAGTGCTATTGTGAAAGCTAAAAGGCCTGAGATCTGTGCCAGGAAGATAAGAAAGGAACATGTAGCTTTAGTAAAGGAATGTAACCTTCTTTAAACTGATATAATGTGTTCTTGATAGCACTCTGTGGTTAACTCAGTTTGGACACACTGTTCTGTAATGCCTTTTTAGGCATTTCCAGTTCCAAGTTACATTTAAGGGATGGTATATTCTAAAGCCTGGGGTGAATTCTTCTTCTCCTCCTCCTACTGGTTATATGTAATCAAACTATCCCATTAACATGAAAACTGTCTGTGTTTTCCCAGTGCTTCAGGTGAGCTAAGGGATAAATACAAGGAAGTAATTTGCAATAAATAGAATTCTCCCTTTCCTTCCTGGGTAGATGTTTATAACATAATTGTTCTATAAAGGAGTGTAAAACAGAAGGCAAGCTATACTTACAAGGCATCTGTATGTGAAGGTGAGAACTTCACTGGAATCAGAGTACTACCAGTTGTCAATCCTACCTGGATAAAAAAAACACACCAAAAAGCAGTTCCACACTATATAAATTCAAGAATAATGACTCATTCTTGTTATCCAAAAAGAGCTAGAGACTCCATCAGTCCTTGGAGGAAGTGAAGAGGGGAAGGCTAGTTCTTTTTGTAATGATCCACAAAAAAGAAAAGAAAAGAAAGAAATCACCACCCAGACAGTTTTTGTTTGCATTTCAAGGAAATCTCCATTGATAATTGAGATGCAAGTAGCAGCTTCTGAAAAGAGATTTTTGTCTAGGCCATGATAAAGAAGCAAAATTACCCCTATTCAACCCCAAGTTCTGTTTACCTTTTAAAAGGATAAGTGTGTTAACTGAATTCACACAGCTAGTTTGGCCCTGGAATCACCTTCAGCCAAAGTGACACTAAACAAGATAGACTCCTTGAGTCCTTCGTGGTGTGTTTGCTGTGTGAGAGAGGGGCAGGGGTACCACAGGAGGAGGCTAAAACTGGATTCCCACACAAGTATCTCTCTCTCAGTTCAGACAAAAGCAGCGAAAATTTGGAGCAGTGGGAAGAGGATTGAGAATTAATGATCTGATGACACTGGCCCCCGAGTGACTGTCTCAGAAGTCATATCTATTTCAGCATGAGAATGTTACCACAGTCACAGTAGCTCTCAATGAATAAATCTCACAAAGAGAAATTCACAATAACGTGTTTGTGGTATGTATGTATGCACATTTGTGGCTTCTGTGACAGTCGCACTGTGCATCACATGGTTAAGCATCATCTGTGATGCTAGCCCTTGAAAGCCCCACACTCTTCCTAGGGCTACTGCCATCACCAGGCTTCCCATTGAATCTACTTCCTCCAAGGCCCTTTTCGCATGGCATTTTCCATGCGAAAGAGAGCCTGGACCGTTGCAGAATTGTGAGGAGCAATCCGCAGGATGCACTCACAATCGCACAGTGCTCCAGGGGCCGGCAGGCACCGATCGTGCACCTTTTCATTTTTGGCTAGAAGCCGAAAATGGTGTGCAATTGTGCATTGCTCCCAGGCCCCGTGTGCACTTACCTGGCTTGCGGAGCCTCCAGAGTCACGCCAGTTGCGCTTCCTGCCCCAGAGCAGCCTGGGAAACTCCCAGGCTGCACTGCAGAAGGAAGAGGCGGGGCTCTAGTGCAAGCAGGCAGCTCGTGTGGAGCCGAAGGACCCCGGCCGCGAGAGCCTCTCGCTGGAGGCTGCTCGCGTGATCCCTGCACCGCAGCGCCGGAAGACGGTAAGGTCGCAGAAGGACCTAAGTTTATATATAGGGACATACTTTGTAGGTCCCAGGATCTAATGCCCTAGGATACAAGTAGCAGTGACCAGGTGTTAGATGTGGTTGTGATGAATAATAAACATAAATTATATAAAATAAAATCTATGAAATATAAACATAATAAATAATTTTTAGTAAATACAGTTTAAGAAATTGTAGAGTCAGTGTGGTGTAAATGGTTTATGTTCCAAAGAAAGATTTGGGGAGACCAAGGTTCAAATCCCCACTCAGCCATGGAAACCTACCAGGTGACCTTGAGCAAGTCACTCTCAGAGGAAGGCAGTGGCAAACTGTCCCCTTCCCCCAAACAAATCTTGCCAAGAAAACTGCATGATAGGTTTGCTTTAGGATAGCCTTAAGTTGGAAATGACTTGAAGGCACACAACAACAACTGCAATATATTATGTGGGCATTATTTCACTGTTGTATTTCTAACACGTACCCTCTTGTAGCTGCAGTTTCTTTTATGTTTAACATATTGCTGGCAAACAGTGTCTTAGATACATAACACAGTCTTCTCCACATAGTCTCCCTCTGACTTCAGACCTCAGGCGCTCCTTCCTCTTATCTTCCTCAGAACAGGAACAGAACTGGATGCTTCTCCATGTCCACCAGCTTTACTCCCCACCAGCCAGTAAATACGGTACCTCTGTTGGGGGGGCTGCAGTAGCTAAAAATGGAGGGGGGTGAAGGAGTAAAAATGCTGCCTTTCCACTGAAAAAACGTTACAGAATCTTTATAGTTCCTGATCCAAGATCTTTTAATGATTAAAACTACAGGAGCCCTGGCCCAGTCAACCTGGTCACCCTGCTCATTCTACATATAGCCTTCTAAACATATTTACAATCTAACATTAAAGCACAACTAGACAGGCAATTTTACAATTTATAGACTGTTACAAGTCTCTATACCACAGGTACTAAAATTCTATATACTGTGGAGGGATGGAAAGGAAACCCTTTGCTTTGGTGGTAAGGTGGCTGACAGTACTCCCAGCCATCTTGAAACTGGTGCGTTGGACTTTAACTCCCAACACCCCCTGCGCAATAATAGAAGTTGTAGGAGTGGGGAAATTGCTCAATTCTGCTTTTTCTTGCCTTCAAAGTTTTTAAACCTCAAGTTCTCGCCATCTCAAATATGCATAAAGTTGATAAATTCTTCTAAAATGAACTGGAATGAAAACCGCCTCTCCTTTTCTCTGAACAAATTGAATATACAAGTGTTCCCAGCATGGAGATAATCTACTTGTACTTAACTTGTCAAGCAGGTGTTAAAGATGAAGAGCCTTTCAGGAAAATATGTGGTAACACTAATTCAACATGTACCCAGTTGTATACAAAGGGTGATTTATATCCAGAAATTTGTGACAGTCTAAGCCTTGGGCTTGAACGAATTAATCAGTCCTTTTTTATTTGTCCCACATTTTTTTTTTGTTAAATCTCATGCTTTTTTCCCCATCTGAATTCAGAGACGTTTGAGAATTCAGTAAATTCTTACCATGAAATTAACCTTCCACTCAACCCTAAATCCAATGCATCAGGTCAGCCTTAATTGATTAGGAAAAAAGGGGGAAATGATGAAGAGAGAGTTCATCTCTACCTGCAATTGCAAGCTGCACTACACAATAGTAGTATTTTGGTATCACTTTGGCTGCCCTGGCTCCATCCTATGAAGGCCCTGAGATTTTTAGTTTTGTGAGATACTTAGAATTCTCTGCTGGAGAGCTCTAGTGCCTCCCAATCCCAGGATTATGCAGATGCAACCACAGCAGTTACAGTGGTATCAAAGGGTGTGTGCAAGCAACCCGAAAGCACAGAAACACAAACAACCTCACACATGGCTAGCCTTTTTGGGCAGCGCAAGGGCACTTCACTGGGATACCTTCCTGGGATGGCACCTTTTCCAGCAATCTTGAGATTTCCTACAATGCCCCAATGGGCCTCTAGTGTGGTGTTAGTGCAGGGCATTGTGGGAAATCTGAAAGGAAACCCTTGACATGCCACAGAATTCATGGGATCACTGCCAGTGCCCCCCTCCATAAGTTATCCCTTAACAGGAACTCATTAATAGAAGAGGGATCCCACTAGGTAGCACAATAGCAAATATTCCCTCAAAACCAAGACAAGCTCTGGTTTCAGTCTACAGCAATCCATTTTCATCAGGCTTTTACTTATCAAGACCTACTGTTCCTACAGGCAGCAGAAGGCAAACAATATGACAGAGATTTTTTTCCTGCAAGGATAAGTTTCCAGCAGGGTGAACTAGTGTGACCTCACATCCCTCTAGAAGCTCCCAACAGGCTGTGGGAGAAAAGGTTTTGAAAGTTCAATTTATTTTTAAAAAAATCCTATTTTCTAATTTAAAAGCTGTGAGAAGACTTCAAAGCACTCCATTGTTAAGTGAGCTGGTAAGTGATGTCATTTGTGTGCTTCCTGGGCGTCCTCATTTTTTATTGTAAGAGTTGGTTTTCATTTTACACTGAAATAGGTTTTTGCAACTACATCTGTGTCTATGGGAGCAACACGGTAAGCTGGCATCCTTTTAATGATTTGCACATTTGTCTCTTCCCATGTAGAAGTGGATGGACATTTTTGTGTGGTGCAGCATCTGTTTTCAATTGAAGGTTGCAGAAACACAGTTGTACATGCAGTAGCATTGGGCATGTTTTACAAGTTCACATCATACACGCGGGCCTGCACTGCATATTGCACATTGCAGTCTTGCATTTCACATTTGTTTGCACATTCAGTTGCCCAGTATTGCAGCTCACTCATGTGCAATTGCCACATAATGCTGCAAGTGTAAAGTTGTTTGTTGTAATTAACTGGAATAGAAGAGAAGATGTGTCGGTATTTATCAGTCCAGAGGTCAAGACTTTGAGGGATCAGTCAATAGCTGGGAAAATCAAGATAGGCCAAGGGACATGCAAAAGGGTAGTCAGGGTCCAGTTCCAAGGGTCCAGAAAGTAGCTGGCTTGGGTGTTTTTTCCACAGAGTAGGAGATAGACATAGCTTCTAATGAGTGACCAGTGTTTACTGCCTGCCTTATGTAGGCAGGCTGACAATTCAGTGAGAACAGCTGAGACAGTACCACCTAAGGTGCAGGTGTGCTGAGCCCCTCCCTCAAACACTCATACTGGAGGATGGACCAAGCCTGTTTTCTGCTGCTCCAGAGACTAGGGCATGGAGCAATGGCTTCAAATGTCAAGAAAAGAGTTTTCATTTAAATGTTAGGATGAACTTCTAATAGTAAGAGCAGTTCGACAGTGGAATACGCTGCCTTGGAGTATGGCGGAGTCTCTTTCTTCGGAAATTTTTAAACAGAGGTTGGATGGCCATCTTTTGGGAGTGCTTTGATAGTGCATTCCTGCACAGCAGGCGGTTGGACTGGATGGCCCTTGTGGTATCTTCCAGCTCTATGATTCTACCTCACTGAATCTGGCTACCTGTTACTGCGATAGATAACCCTATCCCAGGGTCTACAATTTAATATTAAAAATATCTCCACGTGCTCGAGAGGTCCCCCGAATGAGCACATAGGCAGGCATGGTCAAACAGCCAAAAACAGGAAAAACCCGGTCAGGCCAGTATATTCATAGTCACGTAGCCCCAGGAGACCTCCAACCAGGTAAAATATAAAATATACAAAGGGTCCCCAGCCCCGAGAAGCCGGTTTGAAGGGATTAACACATCTGAATAAAAGCCCCATCAAGCAAGGACGATTTGCATACAGCTGCGGCTTTGACAACCCCAGTAAATTCAATCATGCAAAGAACGCTGACATTTTGGAGCTTTGTTCTAGCTCCTCCAACTATTGTTCTCCCCAGGAAAGGATTAGCCCTCCAGTTACCTTTCCCCCCATAAATAGACCCGGTTTTTGAGCGGCTCTCCTGGATCGCTCCCAGCTTCCAGCATACTGTCACTCTGTCTGTCGAGCTATCCCCTCAGCCCTCCACGTGCTGAGTTTCATCTCTCTCTCCGCTGCTGTCTCGGACCTCTGGACTTCAGGACCAGGTGCAGTATTCCCCAGCTGTAACCCTCCAAAAGCCCCCTATCCATTTTCCTCTCTTTATTTCTCACTAGGTCTTGTATGAGTGAGTGTGTAAGTGCAAATGTGTGCAAGTCTTTATTTTTAATAAAATCATTTATTAGACAATTTTGCTTGGTTTTTCGCGTGGTGTGACCCCATAAAAATTGGGTTAAAAGATCTCACTAGGTTACCCTGCCTCTCATATTGCTGTTGCTTGTGCTCTGGCTAGTTTCCATTCCCCATTGTGTGAAGCACATTGAGGTGTCCCCCAAGGGACCCCAGAAATCAGGGTAACATACCTGCTTTGGAAAAATGAGGAAGAAGAGGAATTATTATTTTTGCCTCAAAGATTCTATGATTCTATCCCAGAGGAAGATACATCAGTGTAGTTACATGTCTTCAAGTTAACTACAACTCATGGTGTTAACTCATAGGGTTTTCATGGCAATTCTTCAGAGGAGGTTGGCTATTGCCCTCCTCTGAGGCTAAGAGAGTGTGACTTACACAAGGTTTCTGTGGTTAAGCGAGGATCTGAACTCTGGTCTCATGAAGTCCTAGTCTACAACTCAAGTCAGTATGCTATGCTGGCTCTCAGAGTGTAAAATTATACTCTGTCCTTTCAATGTCAGATCTTGGCTTACATCTAGGAACATGGGGGTCTCATGGCTGTTTTATTGTGGAGAACTGAGTATCATGAACTTCACAGATTGTCATGCTCCCACAAAAGGCTGTTTGCCCAGAAAAAAGATACATGCCACAATCTGTTGGACGTAAGAAGTGAAACTGTCAGCATTCTTCTCAGCTGGATCTCCTCCACTTTGTTTATTTAAGAAGAGATGGGCAACTCCAGCAGGCCTTTGTGGCAATTTTGTGCCCTTGGGGGCTGGAGGGGAGGCCACAGAGATGCCAGAAAACAAAAGTGTCCGGAAGCCCACTTCTGGTTTTTAATTTTTTTAAAAAATGTTACACACGGCAGGGGTAGGCCAGCTGTAATCTCTTTACAGGATGAATTGACATTCCTTCCAAAGAGAATGTTCACCCTTTTTGGTGGCTATAAAAAGGAGCCGTCTGAGGAGTCAGGGGTCCACGGCCCCAAAAACAACTTTGGAGGTGGCATGTGCACTTTGCCCACTTCTGATTTAAGAAATTACGCTGCCTGCAGCTGATTTACTTGGTTGCATGAAGAGTCTGGAAATGTTCCTTTTTGAGTTACAACCCCTAAAATCCTCAATTTGCATTGCTATGGCTGTGCTGACTGGGTGGTTCTGGCAAGTGTAGTCCAAAAGGGAACATCTACAAGCTCTGGTCCTGTATAGGTGTTACACAAAGGTCCTGTGTAGATGTTACACAAAGGCCTATTACTTAATTAGAAGCAGGAAGTTCTCAAATATAGAACAGCGATTTCACAGTACAGCAGATAACTGATGTTTGTTTTACTGTTGGGCTGTAACCTTCTAGGTGTTGCAAGACTTCAATTTCCATCAGCTTAGGCAGCATAAGTTACTGGTGCTGGATGCTGGGACTTGCAATCCTACAACATCTGCAAGGCCACACCTTCATCAGCACTCCTTTCTGTTGTGTGCTTTCAAGTCATTTCCAAATAATCACAGCGCTAAGGGGAACTTATCACAGGGTTTTCTGGGAGCTGAGAGTATGTGATGTGCCCAAGGTCACCCAGTGGGTTTCCATGGCAGAGCAAGGAATTGAACCCTGGTCTCCAGGTTCATAGTACAACAGTCGAACCACTACACCATGCTGGCTCTCACAGCAAGCTGGCCATTCTTTGTAGTATGGTAGGGTAAAACTCCTACTGTTACCCAGCAAATATATTTTATTGTTATCTCACTGGTAAACCCTGCCTCAGGGTCTACAATTTTGATATTAAAATATGATTCAATGTGCCTGAGAGGTCACCCGGATGGGCATGTAGGCAGCCACAGTTGAATGACTGAAAACCAGGTCAGGCTAGTAAAATCCCCAGTCACGTAGCCCTAGGAGACCTCAAGCTGTGCAAACCCACAGTAGACAAAGGGTCCTCAGCCCCTGAGAAGCCAACTTGAGGGGATTAGCGTATTTGCCCCAAGTTGAGCAAAATCCTATCAGGCAAGGACCATTTACATGAAGTCACACCATAACCCAATGCAGCCAAAGATCCTGAGACTTTGGCAACACCTTGTAATCTCATCATGCAAAAGGAGTTGCCATCGTGGAGCTTCTTTTCTGTTGCAACACCCATTGTTCTTCCCGGAAAAGGATTAGCTCTCCAGGTACCTTTTCCCCTACAAATAGTCCCAGTTTTTGAGAGCTTCTTTGGATCACTCCTGGTCATCCCAGCTGACCATTTCTCTGTCCGTTGAGTAATCCCCTCAGCTCTCTCCGTGCTGAGCTCCACTTCGTTGTTTTTACCGGACCGAGAACTTCAGGAAAAGGTGCAGTATTACCCCAGCTACAACCCCTTCAATATTCCCCTATCCAGTTTCCTCTCTTTTGCTTCTTCTTAATAGGTCTTGAGTGAGTGTGTGAGTGATTGCATTGGTGCATGAGACTTTCATTCAATAAAATCATTTATTAGACATTTCTGTTTGGTTTTTGGCTTGGCCTGACCCCATAAAAACTGTGTAAAAAGACCCCGCTAGGTTACCCTGCCTCTCGCATTGCTATTGCTCGTGCTTTGGCTAGTTTCCATTGCCCATTATGTGGAGCACATTGAGGTGTCCCCAAGGGACCCCAGAAATCAGGGTAACATTATTCTTCAACCATTTAAATGTATGCTTGCCCTGCAGTTGACAAATTCAAGCCTTTACAATTCCAGATAATGATTTTCAGGTAATATGGCAAGAAAAGACATCCTGCTGGAGACCTTGGGAAGACCCTGCCTGAGAGTTTGGTAAAATAATGCCTGAGTAGGACTTGGGTAGACAGAACTGCAGTGTGGGTCACTGCAAGGCAGCTTCATATATGGATTTAATGTATGTATCATGTATAACCATGCAGTAATACTGCTTCAGTTCCTGAAATGATGCAATAGTTCTAGAACTATAGCTGTTGCAGGACTGTGCTGATTCTGCCTAGAAGTACTGAGCTGAAAAATCTTTCATTTGCTCATGTTTACAATTCTTTAGTGTAATAATGAATGAGAAGCATCGTTCCAAGGGAAATATCTTATGGAAAAGGAGAGCTAGCATGGTATAATGTTTTTAGCATTGGATTACAACTCTGCAGATCAGGATTTGAATCCCTGCTTATTACTGAAACCCACTGGCTGTTCTTGGACAAGTCTTACTCTCTCAGCCTCAGAGAAAGGAAAAGGCAAATCCCCTCTGAACAAATCTTGCCAATAAAACCCCATGATAAGTTTGCCTTAGATTCACCAATAGATTGGAAATGATTTGAAGGCACACAACAATAACTATTGTAGAAGAACATAGTGGTCAGCCAGGCTGCTGATGAGTAATGCTATTGCTGTTTGCAGCAGCTGCCAAGCTATTTATATGAAAGTACAAAAAAAAAGACACAGCACCACTTCTCGCAATAAATCAAGGACTGATCATAAGCAGCCCTCCCTAGTTTTATGGCTTTTCTAGCTTCTACCAAGATTACTGCTGGGACACCAAAATTTCACTGTGTAGAAAAAGAAAGGCAAAGCAAAGAAAAGCAATTTTTTTTTTCTGTTAAAAATGGGTATGAATGTGTATGTGCCTTCAGGTTGCTTGTTGACTTATGGCAACCCCATGAATTTTCTTAAACCCCATGGGTTTTCTTAAGCAAGGAATACCCAGAGCTGGTTTTGCCAGTTCTTTCCTCTGAAATATAGCCTACCACAATTGTCATATTATTATATTTTATTTATTCCATTCATATCCTGCCTTTCTTCCACCAAATTACCCAAGGCAGATTACAAGATTTAAAACACAGAATAGCTAAAAATGTCCTATTCCAAAAGTTCAAAAAACCCCACTTTGACCTCAGCTTAACTTCAGAATTATACCCCAAGAAACCTCTCGAAAGTGTGATGTATTTGAATATAAAGGTCTGTGCTACCTGTATACCTTTTTCTTAATGGTGAACTGTGTGTGTTGGGGGTAGGCACTGCTGTTGACAAATTTCAGTAACAAATTGGATGGTACAGCTGTGGTTGGGTGTGAATGTCTTTGTGGTCCCGGGGGGTTCCAGGGGAATAAAATTTGTCCCCTGGACCAAGGAAGCTGCTTGCCCTTACAATTAACCTACTAAACCTGGGGGTGGGAAACCGTAGCATTTCCCTTCTACACACCAGTGGGACATATTGAATGCATTCTTCCAGAACAGAAAGTGACACAGCATAACTTCTGATTTGAGGTGTCAACTTATTTTGGCCACTCCAGGGAGTCATGGGGGTGGAGGAAACAAAATTGTCACTAACTAGAAAAGAGTGAGGGCTTGATGAAGAGAAAGTTCATCCATCTACAATTGCGGGTCACACTACACAGCTGTGGAACTTTGATATCATTTAGCTGCCATGGCTCCATCCTGGGGAATCCTGGAATAGGTAGTTTCATGAGATATTTAGAATTCTCTGCCAGACAGCTGTTGGGCATCATGGGAGTAAAAGAAGCAAAGCTGTCACATTTGGGGCTGGTTTGGCATGATCTGGTGCTATTTCAGAGTGGGAAATTGCCAGACTGAATTGTTGTAGAGGATTTGGAGTTGTGCCTAGGTGGTTGGAAAACACACACATGGGATTTGTGGCTGTGTTTCCTGACTCCTGCACTCCTTCTTGAAAATGACTGACTTTTCTTCCTCTACTTCCAAAAATGCTTACGTCTCTCCCTTCCTCCCTCTTTCTGTCTCTCCCTTCTGTTAAAAAAAAAGGCAACTAATATCCGTTCAAGCTCAGCATCAGCCACACCTAGACTGGATGACTATAACAGGCTCTGTGTTGTCTTTGAAGACATTTCAGAAACGTCTGGCTCCACACAGGCAGAATATTGTCTAACTGATGTTGCACTTCTGCCTCCCTGCCACCAGAGAGCAGCCCTTTAACTCCAAGCCTCTGAACACAAAGAAAATGCAGCAAAATAAAATATTGTCATTCCTAGAATTCTCAGACTGTTCTCTTGTTGCCAGTCCCACAGGGGGATCTGAGAAGACTACATAATTCACCGGGTAATGCCTTGGAATTAAGCAGTTCCATATAAATGTAAGGTGTCATATTTCACTTATGTTTGGCTCCAGAGATTGCTCCGCTGAGCGTGGCAATATGTCCCCTGAATAACCTTCATTCTAAATGAATGTGGGATGTTTCTTTTGTTTTATTGACAATTCTGCAACACTGCTATCCTTTGCCATCTCCCTTTGGTCCTGTTGATATTGCTTTTTAAAAGGTTGGGCACTTTCTGGTTCTGTTTTAGAAATGCCTTCTCTCTAGACAGACACTAAAATATGCTCTTTATTAGGCTATGCTTTTCTTGAACGTCTGCCAAAGTTAACACCTACATTTCAAGCCAAAGGGTATATAGAGTCTTTAACAGTGCAGTCCTATGCCTACCCACTCAGTTAGATCCACAGGGTTCAAAGGGATGTATTCCCAGGTGAGGATAGGACTGCAGCTTAAGTCAGTGGGATGGATTAATTTCTACACTGGCTCCGTAAAAGATCTGTTCAGTTTACCTTTTCAAGTAATGGTAGTAGCATTTCTCAGTGTTTTAAAACCCTCCTTTCCAATTAAGACAACAGGTACTCCTCTATAACAGAATAAGATTCCATTACAGAATAAGGAAATGGGAAGGGAGATGCAATGGTATCTGTGAAAATGTTTTATATTCCTGCCTGGTCTTCCTGACAGATATTTGTAGCAGGGATCTTTATATGCTAGAATCTAGATGACTTGAGAGCCTTGTGAACAGCTTGCTCGGCAATTTGCAGACAATTTGCAGTTTTGTTCTCACTTGAATGCTGTAGCTGATAGAGATTCAATGGACGTTACTTTGACATCTTCTTGTACAGTGATAATAACTTCTTTTCAGTTTGTACAGCCCAAGGATGTGGACAGGATTCTTGGAGAGGTGAGGGCCACCACATGTGTATTAGTTGCCCTTCCTGGTTCATTAAAAAAGTCAAAGGGGTTCTAGCTGAGCAGCTAGAAGGAGTGCTCAATGCCTCACTAAAATGAGACAGAGTTCCTGCATACCTACAGTCACAAGACCACTGTTGATAAAGCCCTCCCTGGATTTGTCCATATTAGACAACTACAAGCCATACCCAACATTTCATTTTTGGATAAGATACTGGAGTGTATTGTGGCTTCCTGGCTCCAGGGGTTTCTGAATGAGATGGATTATCTAGAATCTAGATTATAGATCCATTTAAATCTATTTCCATGCCTGGGTATGAGACAGAGACAGCTTGTGTTACCTTGGTAGGTGATTTATGCCAGGAAAGGACAGGGAGAGTGTGTTTCTGTTGAATCTGCTGGACCTTTCAGAGGTTTTCAGTAACACTGACTGTGGTATCCTTCTGGGCTGCCTTGTTGGGATGGGACTTGGAAGCACTCTTTATGGTGCCTCCATTCCTTCATGGAGGGATGATGTGGGGATGCCTGTTTGACAATCTGACCATTGGCCTATGAGGTCCCTCAGAGCTCTGTTTTGTCTTCCTTGCTGTTCAACATATGCATAAGACTGGTGGGAGACATTGTGCAGAATGCTGAGGTTCACTGTCATGAGTATGCTGTGGCACTCAGCTCTGTCTCTCCTTTCCATCTAATTTCAAGGAAGTTGTTTTGATGCTTAAACCATTGTCTACTATCAGTAATGGACTAGATGAGGGCAAGCAAATTGACACTTATTCCCAACAAGATGGAGGTGCTCCTGGTCAATTGAAAGGCAGATGATGGGAGAGGGATTCGGCCAGTTCTGGATGGGGCTACATTCCCCCTGAAAATGCAGGTTTGCTTCCTACATTCAGTCCTGAGCCTAGAACTCTAGGTTTAGGTGGTGGCTAAGAATGCACAGTTAAGACTTGTGTGCCGGCAGTACTTGTTCCTAGCAATATTAGATCTGGTCATATTGATACTTGCCTCAGTCACATCACATTTGGATTACTGTAATGCTTCCTATATGGAGTTGCCTTTAAAGAGTGTTCAGAGAGCTGCAGCCAGTTTAACTGGGGGGATGACTACGAGGAACACTCATCTTCTTTGCTGCAATAGCTTCACTGGCTACTGGTCTGTTTCTGGGCACAATCCAAAGTATTGTTTAGGACTTATAAGGTCTTTAAATGGGCCTACCTGACAAATAAGTTTGAGCCCAGAACATCAAACTCTGTTGCTCTGGTGGCCAAGATTGCACTAAATACCCAGAAAAAAATCTTCTTTCTTTTGTACATAAATGCAGGTGACCCACATGAACACTTCCCTTAACTTGACTGCCTGCTCTTTATTCTCATCTGGTTAGTGATGAAGATTGTATCATTTTGCCTCCTTTTCTACCAACAGGAAATAACTTAACATGACTTTTTTTTACATGTAAATTACACTTAATAAACAGCGCTTTAGTGTCAACTGCATTGTTAAAGGAGCCAAGCGAGAAATAATGTGAACTAGTACATCATAACTAGGCTTGGAATGGTCAGTGGATATGGATATGGAGTAGGGTGTCCTGGGTTTTGGTCAACGTGCAATTAATTTGCATTAACTGAGGGCTCTTCCAGATTCCAGTAGTTCTGTAATGTTGGAACATTATATGTCAAGATTTCATACAGCACTATAATGCTTGTTTCTGTCCTTGTATCTAGTTATGCCCTAAATAGGCTAAGGTTTTGACCCTTGTTTGTGCTGGTTGTACCATAATCTGCATATTATTTGTTCTTTCACTTAATGTGGTTATATTGTGATGTGTGTGTGTTATCCTTCCATCTCTGGCAACCTCTCTGTGAACTCTACACCTCCTGCCATGTGCTCCTCCTCCGGTATCCAATTCACAATCTTGAACATTTTTTCTGTTTCTAATTTTCACTTTTTAAAACATGTTTTGGCACAGTCATGATGCTATAGTGATACAAGGCTATCCCACTTTAGCACTGTAACTCTAAAAGGAAGAACAAAAAAAGAAAGAAGGGGGACCTTCAGTGTGGTAGCAGGAAATGTAATGAAGGAATGCAGGCCAGTGGGAAACCTCCATAGAAAAGGTCACATCCCCATTTGAAATGTCATCTGTGGGATTGTCCAAAAATATTGTGGAAGGAACCAAGAGAACAGATAGGATATTTAACACTTACTCTGGCCTGAAAAGGAAACTTGCCCTCTGCAGTGGGTATAAAAATATTGAGTGAGTACTGAATTTCAGGAGAAAAAATTGAAACATGGATGTTTGTGTGTGCATGTGCCTTCAACTTACCTGTCAACTTATGGCAACCTCATGAATTTCATAGGGTTTTCCTAGGCAAGGAATACTCATAGATGGTTTTGCTAATCCCTTCCTCTGAAATATAGCCTACAGAATCTGATATTTATTGGCAGTCTCCCATCCAAGAACTAATAAGACCTGACCCTGCTTATCTTTCAAGATCAGATGGGATCTGGTGTCTTTAGGGTATTTAGGTGTTACCCTGATTTCTGGGGTCTCTAGGGGACACCCCGGTTCACTCCAAATGCAAAGGTTGGGGAAATTAGTGGAGCACCGGCTTTGGCAGAACTGAGGGCAGAGCAACACAGCGAGATCTTTAGCCCAGTTTTTACGGAGTCAGACCCCATGAAAACCCAGGGAAAATGTTCAATCACAGTGTTTTATTGAGGGGAGTTCACTCGTGCATATATACAAAATACACACAATCACGCATTCACACAAGAGCTAACTGAAAGAGAAAGGGAGGAAAAATGATAGAGAAGCTGAGGGGTTTGGGAGGATTTATACTTACCAGTCCAGAAGAGTAGTGAAGAGCAGAAAGGTGTTTTGGCTTAAGTATGACCTAAGGACAGTTCTCATTCAGCAGCCAGATGGACAGGGTAATGGGTAGACCTTCGAGAGACTGCACTGGGCATCCTGAAATCAGGGGTATTTATACCATGAAAATAGCCTGTGTCAGTGGAGGTTCCCGATGCAAGACAAAGGGGACCTGTTGTGGACAATAGGTCTTTTGCCTGTTGGTGGGCTTAGTGCTTGATTGACAAAGACATGATGGGTGTTGTAATAGCTGTCTATTGTGGGAGCTGTGAGGAAAGAGGAAGGAATCCAGGTGTACAAGGGATGGATATCTATCAATCAGTGTTCTGATGGGCTTCTCACAGTAGGGTTCCCTGGAAAATTCCAGCTTCTATTTAAGCTGTTATCCACAGGAATGGTGTGTATTTGCCTGACAAATGACTCATTCCTACCAGGAGGAAGTTTCGAGTTGACCTATCCTTCTCACATTTACAGTCAAATTCCTTCCCTCACTTGGTTTGACCTCTCCGTCACCTTTCAGGCCTGATTTTGATATCAGAGCCAATTAATACAGTTGCCAATCCTATATTGTGCCAATTAGGTATGGTGTCCATCCAAACCATACTAATGTCAGTGACCCCCAAAGAGGGGCCTTACATAGGCACCCATATGAATGTTTATGGATATTTTAAACTACCCGATAAATACAGCTACATCTTCTTCCTAATTCTGAGGCTTTGGGCCAGGCTGGAGGAGTCCTCTCATTGAGCATCCCACCTTAATCACTGTACTGACTTCCTACTGACATCTACTTAGCCACTGTGGAAAGCAGAATGCTACCCTAAATAGGCCTTGGATCAAGCATGGCTCTTCCGTGTTCTTAATTCTTAGGGCTGACTTCGTTTTGGACTTTTTGTTTACAGCTAAGAGTAAATTTTTGAACTCTTCCTTAGGTTCAGTGTTGAGAACAGAAAAGGGGTGGAGAGAAAATCATGCAACATGAGGCTACCACTCATTTTGTTCCAGCTGCATTGAATAAGGCAAAGAGGCATGAAATGCACATTGCTTTGCACATTATGGCTGGGATCTTATTAGTGACATAGGCATATGTATGTTGTGCTATGCATGTGGGATAAATTATCTGCCATTGTGCAATGGTTGTATTCTACTGGCAGTGATGTTAACGGAGTCATGCGTGTAGTAGCATAGTGCATGTGGATGTACAAAGAGTACATTGCATTGTCTGAATGAGCAACAGGGATCATTCATGGATATGTGTTGTGCAATACTGCTGTTCTCTTTTGAGTGTTGCACAATGCTAGCATACCTCCACAAGTGGATATTTATGCTACTCTGAAAGAATGGAAAATAGTGGTCTAGATGTGGTATAAAAATAAATGGATGATGATGAAGACCAACAGGCTCCTTTTGGCTAGGATTTCCAGAAATGACTGTGTTCCCAGAGAAGAAGAGAATTTGTGGCAGTTACTGGTCTTCATGCATTGTCATAAATGCATAATTGAAGTCAGGAAGGCCTGTTTTGCTTTAGTAATTGGGGTGAAGATATAGGAGTGATCTGAAGATGATACAAAGTCATATATTAATCTCATCGTCACGTATTATAAAGCTTGGGTTTTGTTGTTGTAGTACATGGGCCTTTCCACACTACATTGTGGCCCTTTTCGCACGCAGTTTCTTTTGCGAGAGGGCCCCTTGAGCGTCACGTAAATGGGAGCGGCGGTCCGTATGACGCACTCCCATTTACGCGATGCTCACGAGCCTAATGTGAACTGCGCACGCACCTTTCATTTTCAGTTTCAAGCCAAAAATGGTGCGTGGTCGCGCAAGGCTCCCGGGGCCCGCGTGCACTTACCTGCGCTGCGGTATGTCGTCCCAGGCACGCCGCTCGCGCTTCCTCCCCCAGCGCAGACTACAGCTCCCAGGCTGCACTGCGGAAGGAAGGGGCGAGGTGGTGGCACGACCAGGAAGCCAGTGTCAACGCCAAGGCCTGGCGAGCAGCCAAAGGAGCCGGCTACAGGTCTCTTGCAGATAAGGCAGAGAATAAATTAAAGGGCTTTACTTCAGCAGAACAGAACAGGAAAAATAGCAGTAAATACCGGCAGCAAGGAGACTCCCTGGCTGTTACGTCACAGCCAAGCGAGCACACAGTCAAAGTCTGTTTGAACGGAAAAGTTACCAAAGCTGGTCCGAGATCAAGAGGTGGCGACGTTCCAGCAGGTCGGGCAGCGTTTCAGGAGGCCAAGCTGGGATCCACAACAAGCACTCACCCCCCAAAATGGACGGTTGTGAGCCAACAAAAGACCCAAGGCTGAGTGATTGCTTTTATAGGCAGATCACTCCTCCAGGTGTTATCGCAGCTGGACCCTGATTGCCTGGCGTTTTCTATTTAAACGTTCTGACCTCCTGAGAGCACTCTTTTGCTCCCGATGCTGCTGGTAAGTAGGCACCCGCTCTTGAATCTCACTATCCGACTCTTCTGGCTTGGCTGGGTCTGGGGCAGCCCCTGGCTCTGCTTCTGGGACTACTGGAGCCAAGGGCTCTGTGCCTGGGGCAGCCTCGGGAGTGGGCTGTGCTGGTGCAGCAGGCTCCAAGGACTCTGGCTCAGACTCAGAGCTTGTGTCCTGGAGTTCCAGGGTCCTGACAGCCAGCTGCAGGACGAAGGAGCAGCGAAGAGAGCGCCTCGCGCAAGAACCTGCTTGCACGAACAGCACCCCCCACCTCCGCAATAAGGTAACGTGCGGAAAAGGTGTGTTATAGTGCTATTATTCCACTTCTACTATCCTGTGGAATTCTGGGGTTTGTAGTTTACTGAGGCCAAAGAGCTCTCTGGCTGAGAATTCTAAATGCCCCTTTCTAAATTGCAAACCCCAAGATTGCATAGGATGCTGAAAGTGGAATAATAGCACTTTAACAGTATAGTATGAAAAGGCCCCATGACTTCTCATTCATTATAATTATATCAGGTTTGAGTATTGGTCTACAACTGGAAACTAGGATCTGAATGCTTGCTCAACCATGAAACCCACTGGGTGACCTTCGGCAGGTCTTACTCTCTAAGCCTCAGAGGATGGCAAAGGCAAACTGCCTCTGAACAAATCTTGCCTAGAAAACCCAAACAGGCTGGCGCTATCATTTGATAGAGTGAGAGGCACAGACCAATGTCCAGGTTTTGGAGAGCAATGTATGAGTGCCATGGAACTGCCTGGAAAACAGTTTCTGTATGTGAAATGGGGAGAGACAGGGTGCAGCTTGTCTTTTGTTCAGGTAGCAAAATGCCTTTGGCTGGCTTTGCTTCCAAAGCAGTTTACAGTGAAAAATGATAGAAATTATGATGAACATTTGAAAATGTGTATAGTTCTTTCTTCTGCTTTCTGACAGTTGCTGACGCAGTCCAGAATGGTTTCAGGATCTTTCTTCTAGAGTAGAGAACAAGCAGAAAGATCTCAAAATGGATGCAGAGGCTGTCTGATGGCAAAGATGCAATTCCATGGATCTGCGCACTCTGTTACAGTGTGCAGATCTATTGAATCCATACTCAATAGATCTATCCCCTGCCTGAATCTCATTGATCTGCATACTCATCTAGCCCTTGCTCATTTGTGGTATTATTTTAACTATGCAATCTGAAAAGCCAATAAAATATATTTTTAACGTTATTAAATTGTAGTGTTATAGTTATTGTGAAACATCAGATTGGTATTAATTAATATTAATTCCTCCATTATCAGATTGTTCCTTTTAGCTGTGATGCTTTGTAGCCTGCATCCTGCTCTGGCTCCAGGAGAAGAGAATCAATGAGCTGATGGGTGTTTTCCGTCACCGGCTGCTATGATCCCAGCCCTTTTTGCAGTTCCTTGAACCAGAGCCAGAGAGAAGTGGCCAGCAACAGCATTGCCAAGCTGCAACTCCCAGCCATTACTGTTGCTATTTATAATTCTGCCTCAGCCTGGGCTGTGCTGATGAGATAATAGCATCACTGTTCAGCTATGCGAAGCTAGCATTTCCCTCTCTGCCCCCTGCACACTAACCTACTGTATTGTAATTGTATCCCAATTGTCTTTAATGATAACCATGTATTTTTTTCTCCCTTCCCCCCCTTTCTTTCTCTGCAAAATAAATCCTGATCTTAATTTATTAGGAATGGGGAAGGTACGAACCCTCTGGATGTTGTTGGACTGCATCTCCCATCAACCTTAGGCAGTATATCCAATGGTGAGAGATGCTGAGAGCTGCAACTCAACAACATTAGAGGACCACATCACTGGTTTATATAACTGAACAGGGACAGACCAGAGGGGGAACACTGCAGTCTGGTGGCCTCTCTTCAAACTGTACATCTCCTACATTGGTCCTAATCCTTCTAACTAAAGCAAGTCTTGGCCAATATGGCCAACTTACGATGGAGACATCAGTTTCCATTCAGGCTTGTTTTCTTTCTTTCTTTCTTTCTTTCTTTCTTTCTTTCTTTCTTTCTTTCTTTCTTTCTTTCTTTCTTTCTCTCTCTTTCTCTTTCTCTTTCTCTTTCTCTTTCTCTTTCTCTTTCTTTTTTTAATAAACAATATATAATCTAGAAAATAACATGTCAAGGCTATAATCCAGCTCTCCCAGTGTGACTCTCTGGAGTTGCAAGTGTGGCTACTTCCCTATCACTTGGTGATTTCCTAGCTTTTATGTGGGGGCTTCCCCATTGTAGAAGGTTGGAATGTTTCTCCTGAGGCTTAGTTACTGGCAATGCACTAAAATGTGTTGGCATTTTTCATCTGAACAGATTTCTGTTGGCCCTATCCACCACTGCACTGCAGCCCTAAGAACTTCTCTGAAATGAATCTTCTCCTTCTTGGAATTAAAACTACCAACACTTGACACATAATGTTTTGCATAAACTGCTTTCTTCCCGAAGCACCTGATTTCCATATCACTATTCACCCAGCGAGGTGTAGTGATTTGAGCATTGGACTATGGCCTTTTCCACACTGGGTAAATAAAATGGGGCACCGAGCTCTGATGGACATCGCCCACACGTTCGAGTGCGTTAGCTCGTACATAATTGGCAAGCTCCACACCTTAATCCGCCCAGTTAAGTCGCCAACAGTCAGCGCACGGGCTTTTTAAAAAACAGGGAAAAGGTGGGTTTTTTCCCCTCATACCATGCTGATTCATGCATGATGTAATCAGAGGGCGGGCTGTGGGCGTGGATAGCTTCAGCGGTTGGAACGCGCCACGACAAGCCTCCAAGCAGTGGCACAGAAAAGCTTAAATCCTCCGCAGCATTACCAATAAAAGGCCAATCGCTGGCGCCTCCTCACGCGGTCTTTAGCTCATACATGTTCCAGTTCGGCCAGCACAACTCCAAGAAGCCAGAATACAGCTAAAATGGGCCGTTACACTTCAGGAAACACCTCTTCCTCCATCACTCACAGGGAAAGATAAAAGCAGAAAACCATTCCCCTGAGATAGGACGCAAAAATAAAAAATTGACACTGTTTATTTTACGGCTAGCAGGAGGAATGGGAGGAGGGAGTCATCGTGGGAGGAACTGTGGGGCATGACGTGAGCACGCACGTCATGACGCATGGGGCCATTTAAAAAAAAAGAGAGCTGCCAATCACATCTGCTGCGTGAATTCCACGGAACGTGTGGAAATGGCAATAGACCGTTGTACAATATGTCTGCGGTAGCACTGACAAAAAAAAAACCACCCGGAAAGGTTGCAGCGCAAATTCCACGGAACGTGTGGAAAGGGCCTTTGACTCTCTCCCTCCACACACACACACTCAGCCATGGAAGCTCACTGGGTGATACTGGGCGTATCATACACACTCAGCCCCCAGACAACTCCATGATAGGTTCACCTTAGGATAGTCATACGTCAGAAACAACTTGAAGGCATACAATAAAAACAGCATTCAAGGTTGTAGCTTTGCCCCCTCTATAGGAATTTTTTTCATCTCCAGTGAAATTTTCCTGCAGTCCACACATTTCTAGCATTGCTTAAAACTTCAATTTTCAGCTGAACATTTAGAAATAGAGTTTAGGCATCCAAAAAAAAAAAAGGTGGGGGGAGGAAGCAGGCAAAGTTCTCAAGGGAATGCAAACACAGCAAATATAAGTGCTCTAGGTAGACTTTCAGCATCTCATTCACTGCTAGACATTTGGAGACTGAAGGAAAATTTCAATAAGAAGATCAAACTTCGTACTTGAAGTGGGCAAAGCCGCCATTCTGCTCATTTTAGTTCCCCCATAGTTATACCCCTGCAAACTGCTTGGCTCAACTTCACAAAGTTGGTGTGAGCATTTCACTCTGAACGTTTCGAGGCCATGTGAGGAACAAAGTCTCAATACAAGACACAATGACAAGAACTTAAAAGCGCTTTAGGAGTTAGCTGAGGTAGCTACCAAGAAGCAAAAATTCCTGCAGGAATTCTGGTAGACATGTAAGTTCTGTCAAAATAACATGTGAGTCATCAAAGACAACATATTCCCCACAGCTGAGTATTGTGATCTGCTAGATTGTGGGTGGGCAGCCGCAGTGTAGGTGGGGGCAATTTTTCTGCTCTTAAAAAAAATGGTTATATCTGAGTGATTCCAGAATTACATCTCTTTCATCTCTCTCTCTTTTTTCTGGACAGAAAGAGAACAACCTTAGAGATCTGGAGGACTTATGGACCACCAATTCCTCCACCACACAACCCCCCAAAAAACAAACAAAACTTGAGAGACCACTGTAATTTCATGAACACCCATTGCCCATCCTATCTAAGTGAATGGCAATAGCAGTGCTCCAAGTGCTCCTATCTTATTTCATTTAGGATCTGGCCAGCTCTGGAAAGTGAGATGTCATGAAGTTGCAGTAATGATGGTGATTCTAGCAGGGTGCTGGTGATGACAGTATGTCCCTGTTACTCAGGTGTTTTGTCATCTGTGGTGGATGCCTCATTCTGCCTTATAGATGAGCCAGCGCTGCTTGATAATCTCCATTTTTCAAAGTCGCAGGAGGGCAGCAAATCCATGTAAGGTGGCCAGGCCTAACATGGATGATGCCCTGATTCACATAGTGATGCCATTACAAGATATGCCTCTCTGCCCTTCAGCGTGCCCAGTCTCCTCTCCCCATCTATGTTGTAAATTTGCCACTGCTTACAGCAACAAGAGAGGGTGAAATCTGCAGGGGTTTTTTTCTCTGTCTCTCTATTATGCTAGGGAGGGAGGAGGAAAAGTATTGTTGCGTTTATTAGACAGATAGATGGTTTAGTGAGAGCTAAAGTGGTGTAATGACTTGAGTGTTGGACTAAGATTTGAACTGTGTTTGAATCTACTGGGGTGACCTTGGGCAAATCACATTCTCTCACTTCAGATGAAGGTGAAGGCAAAGGCAAACTCCCTCTGGACAAATTTTGCCAAGAAAGCCACATGAAAGATCTGCCTTAGGGTTGCCCTAAGGCAGAAAAACTTTAAGACAGCAGTAGCAGCAGCAACGCTGTTTGATAGATATAATAAAGTAAGGATCTGTTGGGAAGGATGAGAGTATGCAACGTTGGGAACGATTAGTAATTGACTGAGGCCATTTCCACACTAGCCTGTTATAGTGCTATTATTTCGCTTCCTACATCTTATGGAATCCTGAGGTTTGCAGTTTAGGGAGGGGCCTCAAAGGCCCCTTCCTAAACTGCAAACCTCAGGATTCCATAAGATGTAGCAAGTGGAATAATATCACTATAACAGGCTAGTGTGGAAATGGCCTTAGTGTCAGACAGGATTTATCAGCATTAAATAAGTAATATTTTATGTTGTGGTGGTTGTGTCCAAGATAGATATAAGATGAAGAAAATCTCACACAGAAACCACAAGGGTATTTAGGAGGTCACCAACATTAGTGGCTATAGCAGTGGGACAGGAGACACTGGTGACATTGGTGATGATAAGTGGAAGCTCCTATAGTTGGTGGCAGTGGTTGGGCAAAATGGAAGCCCTCATGGGAGGATATTTATTTATCTATTTTTAAAAGAGTTTTTTTTCCTAAGGGAAGAAGTTTGATGTGAAGGCATGTCTACGTTATTCATAGGATGTCATCAATCCATCCCATTTTGCATCCTTGATAATACCCTGGTCACTCTGCTTCAAATAGATGTATTTATGGGTTGGGGGCAGGAAAGGAAGATGCTGATTGAGTAGAAAGGAACAAAGAAGGGAATGGTGACTCAGAGGAACAAAAGAGAGGGTCAGCTTATTTCTCTATTGCAGAGGTTGATCCTGAGCAGCAGCATAATTAGGTAAAGGAAGGGAAAGTCTCATGTAGCATGGCTACTGTGACTGGGGGGATCTGGAAGGTATAGTCCAAAAAAGTAACTTTTCAAAGATCTGGTCATATGACAAATTTGCCTATGCTCACTTAGCATTACGCTGCTTCTTCTTTGGGCACACCTCTTGTTTTTTATAAAAGGGGACAGGAAATAATACATACCTGTAGTAACAATAAGCATGTACAAAGAGCCTGCCTTTAATCATTCCCTCACAATTTAGAATTAAAGGCATCCACACAGACCAGTACTGGTTGGTTCTGTTGAAAAATGAGAACGCTGCTGCTGTCGTTCTTGACAGCATTCTGAGAACACCGTTTAAAAATAGTAATGAAAGCTTTCTGAAACGTTTATATCTTGTTGCATAGAGTGTTACCAGCACTAACCTTTATGTTGATCCTCCACAAAAGAGTACCCACTTAGGAGCATAGGCTGAAACCTAACTGGTACTGCTCCAACTGAATCTGTTGCTGAATTGTAAGCCAACTGTTATATGAATGCCACTGACTCAGTGGCTCTAGTCTAGCTGAGACCTGTGGTTGGGTTTAGGCCACAAGATGTTACCTTTCACTGAGTCAGACCACTGCCCCTCAGAACCTGCACTGTCAACTCTGACTGGCAGTGATGGTTCTCCTGGTTTCAAGCAGGAGTCACTTGCATGCTTGCCTGGATATCCCTGCTATTCCCATATGGTTTCCCATCTAAGTACAAAGTACAAACCAGGCCCCACTTTGCTTTCCAATCAGATGAGGACAAGGGTGCTCACAGTGGCCCTTAATTTTGGCCATTTCTGCACTACACTGTTATACTACTATTATTCCACTTTCAGCATCCTATAGATTTATTTTCTTAATTGAAGATTCTGTAGATTGGAGGTTCTGAAGCTCCCAGGATCTCCAGCGAGCATAACTGGACAATGATAGCTAGAAGCTTCTAGGCATTGTACTCCAAAGAAAAGGAACTTCCCCATGTTCTACATCTGGTCTACTACCAGGTATACATCTTTTGTTGGTTATCATGTCAGCAGATGACATAGATGTGGGATTTGCCTCTTGAAAAACAGTATAGGACATAGCAGTGAAAAAGTAAGGCTGTCTGGGCAAATCTTTGGGGGTTTTTTTGGTAGGGCAAGGCGAATTTCCTTTCATTTCTCTGTGGGCTTCTCTTAGGCAACAAGGGTGGAGGAGCCTGGAATTTTACTTTTCTGGCTTCTGTTGATTTTCCCTAATGGGAGCCATGTGCCCAAAACTGTGCAGTGCTTTGAAAATTTGGGAGTGGGGAAGCTGCAGATGGCAACACACATGTCAGTGTACAGAAATGGAAATGCTAATAGTTCAGTCACAGTATGGGGCAGGGCTTGAACAGCACCATTAGATTCCTTTCTAACAGCTGCAATTTAGTGCTGGTTTTGGGGTAAGAAACACTCAGAAGAACATATAGAACCAAGAAGGCATTTTCCTTTCCTGGGCTAATGGTACTAGAGTAAAATATACAAAGCTATTACAGCATAAGCTTCCATGGACTATATATAGCCTCCAAGAGCTTACATCATCGTACATTTGTTTTTTTCACAAGTGCCACAAGACTCCTTGTTCATTTCGCCGCAGCAGACTAAGACCTGGATCCTATTGGTTAATTCCAGCTAAAGAAGACCCATTGAATCAATTGTGTAATGGTGAATCAACACACAGTTAAATCCTATTGATTCAACAGATCTACTCTAGTCGGGGCTAACAACAGAATTCAGGATTGACACAGCTACCCTCCAGAAAGAATAAGATAATCTCTTAAGATTTCTTACTGAGAAAGACAAGAAAAATCATTCCAAAAAAAGCCACATTCCTATTAAAAAGATATCTGTAGGAACTTGTAAGATTCATAGACTTCACAGAGTTGGAAAGGATGCCAAGGATCATCTAGTCCAAACCCAGGCAATGGAGGATTCTGCAGGTAAAGCATCCCTGAGAGGTAACCATATGACGTCTTTCTAAGTAACTCCAGCAAAGGAGAGTCTTCCTGGCAGCCTCTTTCACTCTCAAACAGCTTTTACCATCATGAAGTTTTGCCTGTTTCTTGGTTGTTCATTGATACCAAGTCAACTTTGATTTACCTTGACCATATAAATAGGAGACTGCCAAGACACCTTGATATCAACAGCCTTCAGATCTTACAAACTCAGGGCCATAGCTTTCTTGACTGAGTTTATCCATCTGTAGTGTGGTCTTTCCCTTTTCCTCTTGTCTTCCATCTTACTAAGTGTTTTTGTCTTTTAATCTTTGGATAAGTAAACAAAAATATTTTGAATATTCCAGAGACTACTTGAAAGCTTCTTTCAAAATATATCCAGAGAAGATTTTTTTTCCCTTTCAGCAGCCTCAGCTTTTATTGTAATTTCCATTTTGGTGGCCAAACCTATAGATCAACCCTTTAAAAAAAATTCTGTAAGTAGCTGTAAATCTAATTCACTTTCCCCTTTTTCTCTTTTTTGTTGTTCACACATGCTCAATAAGGGATTCTAGAGAAAGCTGCTAATATTTTGCCTGTTGTAGGCAGGCACACACAACTAGAGAAAGATTACCTGAAGAGTATCTCATTCTTTCCTAGCTTAAGCTTTATTGCACTCCATCTCTTGTCTTCTCTTGTCTCCAGTCCTTCATCACTCTACCAATACCAGTGTTTTTAAAGAAACTTTCAGCTAGGCAGAAGAAAAGGAGGGAAGGACAAGCAGCTGGGTGGGCAAAACAAACAAACAAACAAACAAACAAACAAACAAACAAACAAACAAACAAAGCAAACAAAAACCCTTTGCCAAAAGAACTTTATTTGTCTAAAGCTTTCTTAAGAGAGGTATGTCTGTTCAAAAGTCTCAATTTAGTAGGCTTGACTTCTAGGGACAGATCAGGCTTGATTTGCTCTAATACCCATTCATTTCTCTTTTTGACAGTCCATGGTATCTGTAGAACTCTTATTCAGCACCTCATTTCAGTTGAGTTGATTCTCTTCCTATCGGCTTTCTTCGCTGTCTAGCCTTTGCAACCATTCATAGAAATTGGAAATATAGTGGCACAGAAAATCCTGACTTTGTCATTTAGGGCTATTTAGTTGATATTTAGTTTAGATCCTGTTGTATGTTTGTATTAGGAACTAGTGTGCATACCTGGCATTGCCCAGGATTTTATTTTCTTATAGGTAATACTTGTTAGAAAGATTTGAGATCCTGTGTCTCTAATTCTCCAAACTGTCTTGTCCAGTACCTATAACTTTCCTCCATATTCCTCACTCCAATCTGTATTCAGAGTTATTAACATGCAGGGGTTGGGTTACATTGCCCTACTCCTCCTTGCTGCTAGGCCTTGTCTTCATAGCAACCAGCCTATTCAAGACAGACACAGTTGGCCTAGGCCCAAGAGCTTTCTGACAGAGAATTCTAAAGGCCCCTCCCTAAACTGCAAACCCCAGGATTTCATAGAATCTTCTTAGGCAGCCAATCATATGAGGTCTTCGCCTGACACAGACAGACAAACTTTGGCTTTTATATATTAGATATGGGTTTGTCTAGGAAAGGGTGTGTGGGTGCATGTACACACACACGTGCATTTTCAAGTCTCTTGTCAACTTATGGAGACCTCATGAATTTCACAGAATTTTTTTAGGCAAGATATACTCAGAGGTGGGTTTGCCAGTTCCTTCCTCTGAAATATAGCTGACAGCTCCTAGTATTCATTGGTGGCTAATTGAAATTCCTTTCCTAGTAACTTGAATCCATTGGTTTGGGTCCTACCCTGTGGAGCAGCAGAAAACAATTTCATTCCAAACAAGAAGATACATCCATTGCAGGATAAAGTAACAATGTTATGCACAATCTGAAAACACTCATAATGTAAGAATGTGCTAAGTCACCACAATGATATTGACATGATCCTGCATCAGAGTAGCATAGCTTAAATCCCCACATGTGGAGTTACTCATTATTGTGCTAACACAACCCTTGTGTTCAATGGCTGTCTTATGCAACTGAACCAAGATATCAAATATGCAACCAAATACATGACTGAATGTGTACTGCACAATACACATCCCTGTGCAATGGCACTGCATGTACAATTCTGTTTCTACAACATTGAATTAAATATGGCCGTTCTGCATCAGAGAAAAATGTCCCAACATTTCTATCAGGGAATTATGCACGTGTAAGACACCAGCAGTATTTTGGCCATCAGTTCAGGGGATCTAGCCAGGATTTGGGAGAGGGCTATTCATTACTTTCTACCAGTTACGTGTAACTGTTCAGAATATGTCAAGTTCATATCTTTTCTTTCAAATGATGTACACAAAATTGAAAACACCATGTTGACATTAGTTCAAATGTAGCTCTTTGGTAAAACTTCAAAAAAACACTTTTTGGCTGGGGGACTCTGGGGATTGTAGTTCAAAAAAACAACTTTCCCAAACTCTGGTTACTGAGCCCATTTTGCTTGAAAGGAATCCTAGGAGACTACTTTGCTCTTGTTTTCATCTCTGCCATTCACAATCATTCTACTTTAGCAATTGATCATGAAGTTCCTTTTATCCACTGTAATATATAGGGACATTGGCCAATTGGCTTGCTTTGTACATAATGAGATGATTCTATCTTTTAGATGGTTGCATGTTCCTATTTCTCCAAGTGTTGAGACATTCTAGAAGTAGTACTGCAAAGTTGAAGCTACACCACTGGCATCTTCCTTGCACATATGTGGTTTTAACCACCTGCTTAAAAATGAACAGTGAAAGAATCCTACATATCCCATGAGGGAGAGAATTGGAAAAGTTGGGGGCCACCACAAAGAAGAATCTTATTGCATTGGCATCATGTAAATATAACTAGAGAGATAGTAAAATCTTCTGTGAAAGATCTCAGTTCTCAGGAGGAGTATATAACACTGGAATGGGGAATCTAAAGCTCTGGGATCAAATCTGATTTTCTTGGGCTTCCCCAAATAACACCTCTTCTCCATTATACCACTGCTGGGTCATTTTCCATTATTTTATCCATTTTTCCCCATTCTAAAATACTGGAATGCTGGTGAAATGATGGTTAGATGAAGCTTAAATATCCTGGAATGTTTGATCCCACCTTTTTACCTTCGGCTTTGTCTGCCACTGAAATTGAGCTCTATTCCCTTGCCGCAAATTTCTTTAAAAGTGCAATTTAACTTTTGGGCTGAAAGATATCTTCTCCTCCCACTGATGTGAAGAAGGCAGTCTTTCAGACAGTCTGCCCAAGGTTTCTGCAGTCCAGGTATCTCCAGATGGGCAGGACTCGCCATCATCCCCAGCCAGCATGGAAAATGGTTTGGGCAGCAGTACAAATAGGCAGCTGTACAATCTATTTATATAAAGTAACTGTGAAATGTGGAAGTACAGTCAGAAGGGTAATGAATCACAGCCCCCTGAATGCTGTGGGATTCACAATAGCCCAAACCATGCATGATTCTCTCTCTCTCTCTTTCCTCCTCCCACCTCTCCACTCCAGTTTCACTTATGGCTAATAGTTTCCAAAGCAGATGCAAGGATTGGACAAGACTTGTCAAATTACCTAATAGAAATGTCTGTGAGGCTTGATGGAAATACCACAGCATGCTCAGAGCTATTGGGGAACAATTATGTAACTTTTAATTGCTGGAAGGCACTGAGCACCAGCTACTATTTTTGGTACAAATATAGAAGTGAACATTTATTCAGCTTCTAAACAATGTAACACTGGAGACTTGCTGCAGAGTTAGTTATCCCTGTACATGAACTCCAAAGCAGCAGTGATTCCAAATACAGTGCAACCTCTATTCTCCAGACAGTCTGGGAAAATAATATGGATGAACAGAGTGCTGTAGGTATGAAGGATATGACTGCATGCTGGAATTTGGGTGTTTGCATCTTCAACTCCGAGGACAGATAACAGGTTTAAAATGGGATTTTTGTGGCCCTCCAGAAGCTGTGAAATTGCAATTCCCAGCATTTCTCACCATTGGCTATGCTGGAATAGCAGTTCAACAACATCTGAGGGACTGCACAAGTCCCACTTGTGACTTTTAGTCTCATTAATTCAAAGAGACTAAAATGCATTTAAATCTCTAATTGGATGGGAGACCATCAACGGGTATCAGGTGCTGTAGGCTATATTTTAACGGAAGGAATTGGCAAAACCATGTCTAAGTATTCCTTGCCTAAGAAAACCCTATGAAATCCGTGGGGTCATCATAAGTCGACTGGTGACTTGAAGGCACACGCACATACACATATGCACACCCCTTTTCAAGACAAACCCTGATCCTCTGTTCACACACAAACACACACACACACATGCACACCCCTTTTCAAGACAAACCTTGATTCTCTATCCATCTTACCATGGTTATGAAGAATGCTTAGAGACAACTCAGAAATGGAAAAGCAGTCTCTCCTCTTTCATATTACTTGTAAAAGAAATCCTCTTTTGCTGATGATTCATTTGCCACATTAATAAAGGAATCTGGGCAGGGGAGGGAAGTAAACATGCAGAGTGGTTGTGTGAATTAACACAAGAATAGAAAAACTGGAGATGCCTCTCTCATTAAACACCTGGGAGTAGTCCCAAGATGCTAATTCCTCCAAGTGTAATGGCCAAGATACATTGTGTAAGTATCAAGGGAAAATTTATGCAGGCAAAATATTTTGAAACACTAGCTAGTCTTGGGAAGGCATCATTACGTGTGATTCTGAAATATTTGCCCATGCCTTTAAATAGCAAATAAAAAGTAGTCTTAGAGGTTCAACAATAGGATCATAATAAAGAACATTATCAGACTGCGCAGGGAAAAGCTGCATGTTCAGCTAATGTTCTTGGCATCCTCTGGGCATTTACAGAAACTTAGGGAAAGCTTAATATTCTATAGCAATCATCACTTGTCTGGATGGTGCCCAGGGACATCCCAGGAACGCTGGCTGAGTTTGGATGGCTTAAGTCCAGGCTGTTTGACAGACTGTATCACTACATGTCGGGGGGGGGGGGCTTCTCTCTGTCCTACCACTCTTACAGATAAATCTGATGGGAACACAGAAGAGGGCCTTCTCAGTGACTGCTCCCAGACTCTGAAACTCTGAACTCCCTTCCTAGGGAGACTAGACTGGGGTTCCCTTTGCTCTTCTGTAAACTTTTTGTTTGCTCATGAAGAAAGGGCCTTTAATAATTGTACTGTATTGTCCATATTTGTTTTACTTTTTAATAGGTATGCTTTTAATTCTGTTGATACTTTTAATTACATTTTATGTGTGACATACTGTCTTAGCTGAATCTGTTTTAAGGTTTGTAAGCTCCCTTGAGGACCAATGGTGGGGAAAAGGCACTATTAATAAATAAAACAATAGCAACACAGGGGCAGAACAGGAAGCCCAGTGGAATTATTCATCTGTAATTTTACACTGTAACAGCACTGAAGAGGATTTCATTGCACAGGTTCTGCTTACTATCTGTAAATTAGCTCATCTCTTTATGTGGAATGCTTTTGGTTTGTGAAAGAGATGTGTGAAACCTTTAACTAGGAGATATAGGGCTAATCACTGACTAACTTAAAACATACAATGCCAGATAGTCAGCATATGCAATCATATGGTTTTTACTCTTAATGAAGAGTCAGGCCAAGATAACTTGATTTAATTGGAATTAACACAATTCTTTAAACTAGGGACAGACTCTTTTAAAGAAACTTCTCTGTCAGCCCTAGCCAGCATAGCCAATGGTTAGGGGAGATGGAAATTGTAGTGCAAAATTTGGAAGGCCACAAGTTGCCATTTTTGCTTTAAGGTCTTGAGCAACAGAGATAGGCAGCTGTTGTAGTCCTGAGAGTTACATATGGCATTGCCAGGTAGCTGTGAACACATGTGCATGTAAACATATGTATATCAGTACTTAGGGACAGTAAAATTAGATGGTGCCAGCATATTGTAGTTAGTGTTTTGAATGTTGGACTAGGACATGGAGGGAACAGGGTTCAAATCCTTACTCAGCCATGGAAACCTACTGGCTGACCTTGGGCTAGTTATATTCTCTCAGCCTCAGAGGAAGGCAAGGGTAAACCCCTTCTGAACAAATTCTGCCAAGAACATCCCATAAGAGGTTCATCTTTGGGTCATCATAGGTCAGAAATGACTTGAAGGCACACAACAATTAACAGAAACTGGAGAGAAGCAGAACAACAACAAAAACTATTTAAGAGTTCTGGTGCCTAAAACGTTAAGAAAGATTACAGGTGGGTAGAGTGAGTTAGGGACCAGGGTTTTGTGTGTATATGTACCAAAAAGAAGAGGGAATACTTGTAGCTCTATAAGGATGAAGACCAAGCAACAAAAGATTAACTCTTCTTCAGTAGATTTGTTTGTTGCATGCCTTTGTTTCCCAGCCTAAGGCAAACCAATGAGAGGGTCTTGGCAAGGATTGTTCAAGTGGATTTGCTTTTTTCTCCTTGAGGCTAAGAGAGTGTTACTTACCTGAGGTCATCCAGTAAGTTCCCATGGCTGAGTGGCCATTCAAACTCTGGTCTCGTCTCCAGAGTCATGCTGGCTCTTTCAGTCAAATTACACAGACAAAAACTTGACAATCTATCCCAGAGAGGAACATTTTTCAGCCTCAAGTGCTTTTCTCTCTCATCTCTAGCTACAAGTATCCTGAAAGACAAAAAAAAAACTTGCAACAAAATCCAAGGAACTTGGAAAAGAGTGGAAAATATGAGATAGAAAACTGGAAATGAAACTAAGGTAGATGTTTTAGTGGGTGTCCTGATCCAATTTGACTAGGAGAACTATGTAAACCTACTAAATCAAACCCCAAGAGTGAGTCTGCTTCTTTTCCTAACCAGGACAAAAAAAAGGAATGTCAAGCTAAATCAAGGTTCCTCATTTATACTGTACTAGAGGAAGCAGCCAACAGATATCCAATAGCTTTGAATACAATCATTTTCTAGTTTTGATGAAAAATTGAATTGACATCATCCATGAAAGAAGGTCCATGTGTTGAACTAACTTACAATGAAAAAAACAAAAACAAAACAGAAACTTGTTTTGATGGACTCTTCTGTCAACCACACTTTGTTGAAGTAAGTGCAACCAGATAAATACATTCTATGTTAGTTCACATGCAAGATCTTCAGAGACTCAAAGAGAATCTGACAATCTGCATTACCAGAGTAAGTCCATGGGTGCTAGATAGATGAAGTAGGAGAAATGCCTTGCAGGAATCAATTGATGGTAGGGTGTCTTGATCAAATAAGTTTGAGGTGTCCTTCAAGATGCTATTTAGGGGCAAGACCTATGTTTTGGTCTAAGTCATCCTGAAGAAAGGTCAATACAACTGTGGCAGCCATCAAGGTGGTAACTACCATTGTTTTTCCCTCCAATGCTTCCAAACCTTCCATGGTCTCCTAATAATTTTGTTTGTTGAATCACAATGTGAGACCAAGATTGTCTGGACCATTGCAGACGGGCAACCCTCTTTCCTGATCTTGCTCAATTACTAAGCATGAAACTGGAGTCACTCCAGTTCTGGATTTACAAGCCCTAGATCAGTTTGGCATTTCTGGCAGGAATAAGCCTGGGCTTATCTACATAGATCTGTGCAAAATCCAAAACTCAAAGTTTCTTGTGGCCAGTGTAGGGCCACTGAAGTGTTATCTTGTGTAGGACTCTTAGAAATGGAATGCGAAGGGAAATGGAAATCCTTTGGGCTACCAAACTGGCAAAATAGAAAGTCCTTCTAGCTCTGGTTCTTGCAACTGAAAAAGCAAAATACAATGAATGACACTGCTTGCCAGAGTTATGACTGGATGACTGAATTCCTGTGTACATGAAAGACTATTCCGCCTAATCCAACTGGCTGAATCAGTTTAGGGCTTCATAATGGAAAGCAGATTCTCCTCCATTAGAAAGGAGGAAGAAATTGGTAATAGGTATCCCCAGTGTGTACTGTTGTGGTGATACTGTTGGCTTAGATCACGCTGGAGGTGAACCCTACCAGAGAAGGCCTGGAGAACTAATCTGTGTTCAGTTTTAATCAGTTGCAAGACTGGGCTGCTGCTTCTTTGATCCACAGAGCAAGAGGTCCTAGCTTCTGGCAAGAGAGGCTGGCATATGTGGCCTGCACAGGATGCTTTGGGGGCATTCTCTTTCAGATGTGGCTGACATTGCACCACTAGTATAAAGTTTCAAGACTTCCTGCGGCACTTCAAAATGCACAGGTTGTTTGTGGAGAAACTAGAACTGTAAAGCAGAGCAACTTTTTCAATGGTACCTCCTAAATGGGACAATTGATATATAATCACACTTTCTTGCAACTGAGATTCAATCTGAAATATGCTCAAACCAAATTTGTCAGGTGATAGGTGAAAATTTGTCATTCCTGGGCAAGAAAATTCTCCCCTTAGCTGTGTCCATAGCAAAATCAGATGTTGTAGTGGTTTACTACAGGTTACAAGGAGCAATCTGATGTTTTAATAGGGAAATCATGGCAAACAGGTTGCTGTAACTGATCTGGATCCCTTTCACCTTAACTTACCAGATCTGACCAGAAAGTTGTTCAGTTATGGATACCAGGCTAAAGAGGAGCAGCTTTGTCTTGTATGCAAACCTAAGAAAGCAGCAGTATGGTTGAATGATTGGGACATCCTAGCAAGTCTATCAGTTTGGCAGGTAGCACGTTAAGGAATATTGTGAATACATCTGAGGACCTTTCTGAAGATGGGATTCATTCAATGGAAAGTATGATCAGGACACTGGAGATTACCACCAGTCTGTGGTATGAATCTAGATTCTGATGTTTGGGGTACCATCACTGGATCTCACATCCAAATGAAAAGAGTAAGCAGCAGAGCTGCTGCTGGACCAATCCATACTAACAGAAATTTTCTCCTTCCTATCACCATTTGGAACCAGGAGAGCGCTGAGATGATAGGGAGCAAAGAAAAATGCTCTTGAACACTCCTTTATAACAAACCAACCCAAAACACCTAGTCTGATCAACAAAGGACCCTCCTTTCTTATTCTTCAAAATCAAGGACTGAACTGGAGAACGTTCTCTTCTCTGGCCAGTTGTGATGCCATCATCTGGATTACAATTAGTAGTACATAAATGAACTCTTGAAATTATGCATCCTATGTCTAGGCAGAGAAAGGGGAGTGGGCTGCTTCTCATTAGCAATGATTTTAAGGGTGTTTTTTTTTTAACTCCCTAAGGTTTTTTGCAGTACCACTTCCAAGTGGCAACAGCAGTTTTGTTGATAATATGACAACCATTTTGTCTCTTCCACACGGCCCTCTATCTACTGTTTCCTGGGTCATGGGACAGGGAGGGGCCAGCCAACCCTACAAATGGTGGAGAAAATTCTACAAAGTGGATGTATAGTTCTAAGAAAGGAAGAAAACAAAATGCTTCTCAGATAAAACAAATATTTTGCCTCAGCCCTGTCACTTCTCAGAATGTTACATTTGGGCAGGTAATTGTAGATACTCTTTTATTTCAAATGCTTATAATTCAGCTCTTTCCTGTAAGCTGTGGATCAGATATGAGAGAAGGCTATGTTACCTCCCAATCCAGAAAAGAGGTACAGCTAATGCTATGCCCAAGTTTTCCTCTCTGAATCTTCCAAAAGTGTAATTTCACCATGAAAGAGGCCTCAATTTTTCTCTCTCATTCTAAGGAACCTTTAGGCTTTTTTTTTCCAGTGGCATTTTGGCGCTTATACTTAAGCAGCTAGACAGTTGAGGATGTTACAAGCTTTCTTTTCTGTTACACCTGTCTTCATTAACTCTGCCTCTTCCCAGGCTACCCACACCTCCTGATCTGAAAAAAAGCCCCATGGGAGGAAGGACACCCTCTTCAGGGCTTCACCTGAAATATAAGAAGCTAGAAAGACTGCTGCCAGCAACAAGGCTGTGCAATGGAAACACAGGAGAATCAAAGGTCACACGCAGGCAGAGGGTCAAGAATGGAACTGACTACCCAACACACAGAGCCACCTCCTAAGTAAGGTAAGCAGACAAGTCCAAAGCATCATCCATGAGAATTCTCTTAACACATTCTCATATTTTGCATCTGCTTTTTAATCCCATTAAATTAGAATCGTTTAAAAGGTTTGTAAGAAATTTCCAGAAAAGACAGTCTAGAGGCTTCATGGCATTTTAGTCACTGTTAGCTGAATGTTCTAACAATAAAACAGAATTGAGAAGTCTGACAGATATTGTGTGTTACATATCTCTCATTGTTTACGTATTTTCTGTAACAGAATACTGCGTCACACATTAGTACAAAGAATTGCCTGGCTTTCATGTATCTGTAATGATTTACATATCCCTATTTCTTCAGAAGGTGCTGTTTGGTAAACTGCCAATTTGACAAACAAAATCACTTTGCACAAACAATCTGTCCTCTTCTGACCTGATACTTTAGAATGGGAAGTAAGAAGTCACATTAGATGACCCGCATTTCCCACTAGGAAGCACGCTTACTATGTGGGAAATAGGAAGCAACAATGGCAATTGCCAAAATACGATATTAGCTTTCATCCAGGAAGATGACAGATCTCCTGTTGAGATATGAAATAGATGCTGCTTTCTGGAGAAAAAGTTGCATACTTTGTACTGTCAACATCATCATGCTTCCCAAACAGATGTGAACCATAAAGCATGAGAGGAAGGAATCGATTCTCATGGCAGATGAAATCTACTCTTCCCTGTTTGAAGCTCATGACTGCTGCTTTAAAAATCATAAATTATATTCCTTTCTTTTTCTTAACATGACATACTCTTAATGGGTGAAACAGAAAAAAAAAGGGAAACAAATTGATATTTGATCTACCATCTTTTAAGTATCTAGAAAATTCTGCTGCCTCAAGTCAATTCTTTTTCATGTTTCCTAATAATTCCAAGTACTTGCTACATAACCATGAATGTGAATTGTACAAACTAATAAGGAAGTATTTTAAGGACGATACAAACTATTAGATAGCTAAAAAATGCATAACCAATGGCAGGAAAGTGCAAGGTGTGGTTTGTCTGGTTGTTGCTCACTTTAATATGCTCTGATTCTTGACCCGTTCTTCCTTCCAGAGCTGTTCAGCATGGCAGTTCGTATACTGTTCTTCACTGTAAGTTACACAAATTGCTGGGCATGTAAGCCAGCTTCAGATTAGTGATATAAAAAAAAAAGGTTAAAAGGAAAAAACCTACTAGGATCTGTGCAGCAGAAGATAATGGTAGGACATTATGCCAGGCTTTTTCTAAAAGTTCTGTATATACACAACATCAGATGTACGGCTAAACCAATGTTAGCCTTACTTAAGAACAGAACCATTGTCACAAGTGATTTGAATTCCACTAATTTCAACTGATAAAAATTTAGGCTGAACATTAGATTTAACATATGAGGAATGGTACCTGAATGAACAAATAACCAACATTGCTTGCTCCAAAACAGCAAGATATCCTGCAAAAGATGTCCAGACATACAGGAAAGCTACAGAGAAAGTAGTTGAAAAGTCCATTCATAAAACTTTTATTCCACTTACATCAACTTAATACACATGTTCTTAACAGTTATGCTTAGATTGTTCATGAAAATTTTCAGGAGACATTAAACAAAGCTAGCCATCATCTCAAGTTATTTCCCTGTTAACTATTTTTACAGCACATGCATGTTAGGCAAAGTATCAAAAAAAAATCACAAAAGCAAAACCCTAAAAAAGTTAAATACATGGGTTTGTTTTACTGCTGTGCTCGATATACAGTGTAATCATGGATATCAAGCATTTCATTTTTACTGCATCTTTACTTGTACATTTGTTCTTAGGTTGCCTAAACCATTTAAATACAAATAAATTGTGTAGCAAAAATAATGAAAGCAACAGCAGGTAACTTTACAAGTAATGGAATGTGAACCATTTATGCCCTTCCCTAGAGAAAGTTCACTGGTTTAGCAAACCACCTTAAGGAACACTTTTCAGCTGCAATCAAAGATGTATATACTTGGACTGAAGATTCCACAGATTCACATGATTGACATGTAATATCCATGGGACATTAATTTTCCTTGCTGTGTGTTCCATCTTTGAAGTACCCATATTCACTACACCTGTGTGGTTGCAACCAATCATCCCTTTTTTTACCACTGTGACAGACCAATATGCAAGCAGTTTTTTTTCTTTGCTCAACATAGGAAGCTGTTTAACATTGGCTTTTGTGGGAAGCCACAAAGTACCAAGATTACTATGCCAAATGTGTAAAACTTTTATAAAAATTCCACATCCCGATATTGGCCACCTTGGATGAACAAAAATTCCCCAAATGTTAACTGGCTCTATTCCCCTAATATTAAACATAAAACCACATGGGAAGTATAGAAATCCAAATAGAAGTAACATAAACCTGTCATAAATCGTAAACAAAAACTATTTGTGGGACAGCATGGATGACAAATGGTCTACTGTGTAAATTTTAGAATGAGGCAGACAAAAACTGGAAGGCTGATTAATTTTCCCCTCCTTCTCCTGCTTCAGCTTCATCCCCTTGGGTATCTGATGTCCACAACTGTTTAAGAAAAACACAGGCATGTGTTACTGATTTTAGATGAATGAATCAGTATGCATAAGAAATCATTACATCCCCCCCCCCAAAAACCTCTTTCCTTGCAACTTGCACACTTTCAGGAGCTGCACAATGAAGTGAAGCAAATCCATGCCATACATCTCATTCCATAATTAACTTTCATTTTTTAATTTTCATTTTGGCTGTCTGGTAACAGTATTATAGCGCTTCTTGGAAACACACTCAGGTTTGCTTTCTTTTTGTTCCTACAAACTATTTTGCTAAGTAAAAGCTACTCAAGTACTTACTGTCAAATTGTCTCTCAGTAACTGCATTATTAGTGTGCTGTCTTTGTATGACTCTTCGCTTAATGTATCAAGTTCAGCAATTGCTTCATCAAAAGCCTATGGTAAAGAAAAAAAAAGGAGGTTTGTACAGATAAACTCATTTTAAATCATACATGCAATGTAAAAATCATACTATTAACTCACAGTCTTTGCAAGAGAACAGGCTTTCTCTGGAGAATTCAGAATCTCGTAATAGAACACAGAGAAGTTTAGAGCCAGTCCTAATCTAATGGGATGTGTTGGCTGCATCTCTTTTTTGCTGATTTCAAAGGCCTCCTGATATGCCTGTTGTGACTGGTCCACTATCCCTTAAAAATTAGAGAGAAAACATGTAATTAGAAGTTGTGTTTGGAGGATGTTGAAAAAAAGTATAAAATGGATAAGGACTCCACAATAGTTTCAAGAAGTTTCAGTTTGGAAGTTACAAGTAATATTCATCAGAAGTATATCAATGAATAGAAAAACATCTACTGCATGAAAAAATTCTGCTGAGCAAAGGAACACTGATTTAAAAGATCATTTCATAGTAAGTATAATTAAAATTTGATTGGCTTTGATATTTCTATAAACACTTGAGACAAAATTCTTTCCTAGCAGATCAGATATATTTTCAAGTTCAAATCCTACAAACAGAATGAGAGATATACCTGATTTTGGACAGTCTGATAATTCCATTGCATTTTCCTAAGCGGCCAGAAAGATCCACTGGCTTTTCAACTGCCTGAAGAGCAGCTTTCAAGGGGCAACAATTTTAGATTGACCTGTGTTCTCCCAAAAATTCTAGGCAGTACTAACATCTAGCAGATAGTTCTTGCCTTCACAGTAGACACACTTTCAAATGACTTGTGTAAAAGGAAATGCATTTGAAAACAGAGGACTTGATTCTACCCTTTTAGTAAGCTATGCAACTTTCTATTTTTTACCTGTAATGCTCTAAAAATGCAACACTGAACTCTGAAAAATATGCCCAAGTACAGAAAGCAAAATGATGATACCACTGAAGATTTGTACAACTACCCACTGGTGCAAACAAGTTAAACACTACACTGTAATCCATTAAGATGCATTTAAGGCACAAGGAGAAGTACTATTAATGCTCCCATCACACTGGTAACCATCCAGTTACAGCTAGAGTGAAATGCCCAGCATAGCCTGCTGATAAATGAATCCGCTCAAGAGCTATGATAACTCTTTTGATAAAGTAAGCATATCTAGGCCAACTAAGAAGAGTGAGGTAAAGGGAAATAAAAAGAGTACACATTTAGGAGTGGTTAGGATACCATTTCCTCCTTGACTGCAGCTTGCTTTAAATGAATTTAATGTTTCCCCCTACTTTCTTAGCTCTTGATTCAATTTCTTTTCTTCCTCCTATTAATCTTTCTGTGCTTTCTTCCCCATTCATGGGGCAACGGGGGATTGCAATGGTATAGAGGCCATTTTTTAAGCCCTTGGAGCTGCAGACTGCCCAATATGCCTAAAAACAACAAACCTCAAATCAAATAAGAAGTGACTAAAAAGTTCACCTTTGGTTTTGAACAACTGTCATATTTTAAATGATAATAATAGTACTATTAATAGTACTTGTTAATAGATTAATAGTTACCCCTGGAGGTTTCCAAGCGAGGCAACTCATTCTTTTTCTACCATTCAAAAAGACCAATCCAGAGAATTCTGTGCATCTTGGAGGCCACAAACTCTACTTTGGAGGCTAAATACAGGGCCACACTATGTTCACCCCATCTCACTGCACGTTTACAATCTTTATGTTAGTATTATCCTGCTGTTCCTCTAGATATTTTGTTTCCATATTCTTTTTATATCCCTTCCCTTCCCCTAAATTAACTCATCTCCCATTTTTTTCTATAGTATAAAAATATCTATTAAAAAACACATAATAGAAAATTCAGAAATCTAAATATAATTGCTAGTGCCTACGAAATTAGACACACTGAATTAATGAAATTTATACAGCACTGACTTACTATTAAGCAGCTGTTAATCGAGAAAAGCCTGAGTTTGGTTTATTTTAAATTGAGTTCCTTTTCTTGCCCCTTCAGTAAGAAAAAGAGAGGATGCTGCTGTCTGTTTTCATATTATCATTCTTGTAAAACCTCCCAATACCTCTAATTAATATTATCCTTCAGTATTTTCTTAAAAACCTTCCAATTCTTATTCAAACTGTAATTCAAGTTTTTCTTCCATTCTTTTTTAAACACTCATTTCTTATTTTCTGCACATACATTCACTCTGCTGTCAGTAGTGAATTCAGCTTGCCTCTATGTCAGCATTTTCAGACAGATTCTTGTCCCCTGCTAGAATCTTTCCAACTACATTTATTTGGTTTATCTTTGTTCTGCAATGTGCTTATGTGTTCTGTATCCATTTTATGTTACAAACATTTCAGAGTTCTATCTTGCATGTAGAGTAGGGATTAGTTTAAAAACAATGCTATGTGATCACTGTCACTGATGTATTCATGTCCAAGCATTCTGCATGTGCGCGCGCGCACATGCACACACAAGTTCAAACCACCAGTTAACTTAGGGGGACCCCATTAATTTCACAGTGTTCTCTTAGGCAAGGAATACTCAGAGATGGATTTGTCAGTTCCTTCCTCAGAAAAACAGCTCTACAGCACCTGCTGTAATGTATTTAAACTCCTTTACTTAACACAACCAATCATGAAAACAGCTTGTGCAATGGTCTGGTGAAGCTATGTGATGGCAGCATTTTTGCTATAGCAAGAGGTAGAGGTACTAGGAGTGGCCTTGCTCCTGCTGTCAGTCCTCCCCTGCTTTTGGCCCAAGATCAAAGAATATATTATTTGCCACAGGTAGCCGTCCTCACAGCACTTCTGTCCTAGCAATGATGCTACTGGTAGTAGCAGCCAACCTAGAGATATCACAGCATGGGCCAGCAGCAGCTCCACTAGTGGAAAACGCAGGAGATACTTTGCTAGATACTCATAATCTTTAGGCGACCAATGATGTAGTCAGTGGACTCACTTCCGCAGGATAGAAAGGCTCATTATATATTTTCCCAGAGTCCTGTTAGTGAAAATTAGACAGGATTGTCTTTAGTTCCGTCTTTTGTGACTCTGCAGTCACTGCTACTGCTAGAAGCACTCATTTGTGAAGCCCTCTGTTCCTGCATTGTTGGAGAGACCTAGCTAGTTCAGTTAGTGAAATGGCTGGGTCACTTTCTATTAAATAAAGTGTCTTTTTTTTTTTTAGTAATTTTCAGGTTGCTACAGATCTCAGCTATGCTGTGACTGTACTACAGAAAGGATGTAGAAGGATCTACTTCCACAACAGTGTGAAGGGCATTCAACTGCTTCAGGAAAAATAGGAGAATTGGGATTCTTGCTTCCAGATGTCCACGTCCACTTTTGCCAACTCTGGGGGGGGGGGGGCAGCACCTTGTTCTATCAGCCTCCTCCTCCACCACCATCCACTGTTTCCATCTGTCAACCTTCACCAGCAGTCACTTCTACTTGACCGCATTCTGTTGTAGATATAGATGGCTCTGTTGGTGCATACAATAATATCCAGAACTCATACGATGCCTTTTGCCGTTTAGTATGACATTTCTTCTCACTACCAGGAGCACTGTGTCCACTTGGCAAGGGAACTGCTCACTACTGACAATTAATATGTGAGTGCTCCCCTCTCTCTCTGCCTGCCTAGTGTCAGAACCAGGTAGCAGAGCCTAACGAGTGTGGCCTGGAGATGTCAATTCACAGGCTTAAAGCTTACTTGCATTTGGCATCCCCTCCTCCCTCATTGCTATGCCAGGCCCTATGCTACCCCCACAAGTCCCAGTTGCCTCTCTTTCCACACTGCCTAATTAGCTGCTCTCTGTTGTAGTTATGTCCCTTCGAGAAGCTTCCGACTTATGGCAACCCTAAAGGGAACCTAGCATGGGGATTTCTTGTTCAGAGAGGGTCTGCCACTGCCTTCCCCTGAAGCTGAGAGTGTGTGACATGCCCAAGGGCACCCAATGGGTTTCCATGGCTAAGCAGGAATTTGAGCTGTGGTCCTCCAGAATCCCACTCAAACCACTGCACGATGATGGCCCTCTTGCTGCTCTGTTGGGGAAAATGAAACCATGTACAACTCCTAGCACAACTTCTGCAATACAGTCACTTGCCAGTTGGAGACCATGCCACAAGTGTAAAGGTTATTGAGTACTTATATTTGCCCATCTTTCTGGTTGCCAACCTTCACCAACATTAAATAAATAAATAACATCTGTCTCTTCACTTTGCCCAGCATCTTGACAGCTCCCACTGCCACACCTCTCTCTATCTTCTCACTTAGGTGCTCTCTCAATACAGACACCTTGCTAATTTGAGCAGATAACTCCTATTTTGCTGCCTAAGCATGGGCCTCTGCCACCAAGGAGACTGCAGCCTCCTGGCAAGATAGGCACATAGCTCTGACAACTGCTCACCTACCTCTGTCTCTGTGCTGCCTGCTTCTACCACCTGCCTGCTCTGCCTATGAAGTTGTTCTCACCTATGCTCTCTGCTATTGCTACTTTACTTTTTACCTCTGCCTGTCCCCAACTCAAATAAACAGCAGGAAACCATCAAGCAACATTTATTTTTGCATGGATCCTGGATTTTAATAATCCAACCAAATAGGAAAACTTATTAATTATTCTCCCCTGCTGCACAACTATGCAACACAACATGGAATTAGGCAGGATGATCAGCACAGACAAGAATATCGCTGAAAGACAGCTATTCTTCCAACACCACCACATTTCATTTTTTATGAAATCTATAAGCTGGTTTTCAGATATCGTAACTCCTGCTCCTATCCATCTGAAACTTTTCTTACTTAGGACACACCTAAGGATACTTTCCTCACTTATCTGACAGGTTAGCGACTGGAGCACTATCAGAAAACAGAACTGGTTGAAAAGTAGAACCCATATTCTATATTTTAGGGAGCATGAAAGATTTATGTGGGATGTGCTGCTTGCAAAGTCTCTCAGCCAGCTTGGCCTCCCCCCCAGCTCATTTTGCAAGCAGCGTACATATGCAAGCGGTTCCAAATGAACCTCCGCAGATGAAAGAGCATAACCCACAGAGAATTAATGGAACTTGTCCTTAATTTGGAAGCGTTAGAAATGAATTATCAGATAATGAGGTGTTCAAAAGTGTCCTGTACTTTACCATTTTCAGAATAATGCTTCCCAAGGAATCTAGACGCATAAGCACACCTTTTATAAGGCATCTTTCAAATTGAAAGGCTGCTTTTGCAAAGAAACATATGCAGCTATTAATATGAAACCTGGCGGTTTTGATTCTCTCAGAATAGGCAACTATGTCTGCAAATGTCTACCAACTATACCATGAAACAGTCTTCTCTGTTTGAAAACAAAACAAAAGAATGTAAAGGTGAATAGCACAAAATTCTGTATACTCATTTGTTGGAATTTTGGTTGGCACAACCTTCATAGGAGGCTACACTTTTAAATTTCATCCACTTCTAACAAGAGAAAAAAAATTAAAAGCTTTAAATTTCCAATGACAGCCAATGCATCTTCAAACTGACATGGGCTTGAGATCCAAGTTGATGGACTCTAATCTGGCCAGGACTGAGTCAGGCCTTGGGTAAAAAAGTACTTTTTAAAAGTGCGAAGTTAGCATCTGAATATTTACCTCTTCAGTTTACATTATCAAGACAAACTCAAATACATGAGCATTACAATTAATTATTATGGATTACTTTCACTACTAGTTTTTTTTTTAAAAAACACAATGGTTACATTTAATTTGAAAGTATCTTAAGCAAGGTAGTGCTGATAACCTTGTACAAAGCATTGCTCACTCATTTCTAGAAATGTACCTAAGGTTTCACTACTCTGAAGGATGACGTAAGAGTCAGGAGGTGCAATGAAGATCAACTATGTTGATCATATAACTAGAAGTTTAAGAGTTAAGATTAACAGGCAGAAAAGTGATGCAACAGTACTCTCTGAAGGAGCAATGCAGAGAAATAGCAACAAAGGTAGGACTGCTCTGTTTTTCCCACAAACTCCTCCATTCTAAAAACAAGAAAGAATAGGCATGCAAAGAACTCCCATGTCCTCAGTCTCTTCCACCCCACCTGCTCTCTCTTCTAGGGTTGCTGAACTGACTTCCTGGCATCCAGTATTTCCCCTTCCTCATCCAACATTACCTCTGCCATGAGTCATCCCCTATTTCTTCTTAACCAGCTAGACAGCCCCTTGCTTGTCATGCCACACAAGCTGTTCTCCCCCTGCTCCAAATATTGAGATCTGGCTTTTAAAAACCTGCCACCTTTTCTCACTCTTGCTAGCCAACTGCTGCTCACTATCCTGCTGGTCCTCCAGTGCTCTTCACTGACGTCATCAGTGGGCACCATGACATGCAGCCATTCCAGCTTGACTCTGCTTTTGATACTTTGGTGGAAAAAACTGCACTGAATTTCTACATGAAATTTAAGGTGCAGATTGTTCAGAGTTTACTTGTCATTTGATGTCAGCAGCTGTCAAACTTCAATTAAACTACTTAAAGGCATTTTGTTAGACTAGTGTTTTGCTTCACAAGCAGTAAGAGCTTCAATTTTGCTTTTACACCACTTTCCAAAATGTATTTTAACTGTAGAGAACATTTGTTGGTGCATACAAAAGATATGCTTGGATACAGAGTATAAAACTCAAAAGTTCTTTTGCATTAAGTCAAAAACATGATGATACACTACTGACAGTCTTATACAACGTATTTTGAGACCCTGTTGCCTAAATATTACAATTGAGCTACTTAATATAGATTGCAACAGCCCATCAGATTTCTTCATGTGTCAATATGAAAACCAAATCCTTGAAATCAGTACTCTTAAAGCAAGTACTCACCAACACTACTGGTTAGCTCAAACAATGTTTTCTGTACTAATCTATAACTCTATCAAGAGACTCACACAAGTTCACTTGCAATTTGATAGGTACTAAAAAACCAACTCACTGTACCTTTCTTGTCATCACCAGCCGCAACTTCAGCCAAATAACGGTAGTAGTCACCTTTCATTTTCAAATAGAAAACTTTGCTTTCTGCTTGTGAGGCATTAGGAATCAAGAACTTTTCCAACAGAGACTGCAATTGAGAAGAAAGAAAAGTCAGCAAGCTATAGCAGATATTGGCAATACTTGGAATTTCATACATCTGTTAATCTGTAATGGGTTAAGACTTTTCTTTTCCAAAAAATTTTTAGAAACTGATTTTAACCGAAATGACTTTTACGGTGCTATACTGTTTTTAATCTGAAGTAAAATTTTAATTTATTCTAATTCTGTTGTTAATTTAATATTGTTTTTAATCTTCATTTTGTATGTTTTTAATTGTATGTGTTTTATTTTATTCTGTCTTTTGATAAGCTGCCTTGAGTCCCACCCAGCCTGAGAGAAAGGTGGGATATAAATAAAGTGTTGGATGGATGAATGGAATCCTTAATATACATTTTATCAGTGGTACAAACAGAAATCAAATCTACTATATTAGTCAGGAATATAATCTTGCAATACAAGTAAACAACAATTACAACAGTTTCTACATCATTTTTTACACAGGTTCATCTAACCTGTGTAAAACCATCATGCTTGCCTTAAAATTAAATAATAAGAGAAAACTGTAAAGTTCCCTGTTTGGCCGTCCAGAAACAATTCTTACGTTCACTGAATAATGAAGCAGTAGCTATTTAAGTGCTAGATCACACAGGTACTTTGCAGCCCACCTACCCACCTCTTGACAGACAAAAGAAATTTCACCATTCACCTATGAGTTTATGTTACTGGGGCATAGGCAACTATACTCATCCTAGTCTAGCATTCTGATCCTATGCTGCTGCTTTAGCTGCTGCGGCATCAGCAGTTATGCACAGAAGAGGATCAAATCCCCAGAATTTGGTTCATCAGCCTTTTAAAGCCCTGGAAACAAAAGCTTACTACAGGGTTCAGTAGTTCAGTGTTGGGCTAGTACTGGAACAGGGCTGCACCAGTAAGCCCCAGGCTGTGATGCAAAGCGTGACCCCGGCATTGAAAATAAAGGATCTTACACGAAACATTTGGTGACTGTAGCCTCTAGCCTCTTACAACTCAAAGGTATCTTCAAAATGGATTCTTCCTATTGCTGCTACTTTTATTATGGTAGTTTCAATCGCTCTCTTCTTTCCAGTTAAGAAGATTTTCTTAATATTCCCACCAGATTTCTACAAAATTTCCACAGGTTTTCTAGAATGGTTAGAATTTATTTTAGATTTTTTTTGTTGACTTTTCAACTGCAAATTTCAGGACAGTTTACAATAACTGAAACAGAAAAGTAGAAATAATGCTCAAACGGCAGAATGAAGCATCAATAGACCGGCTGGATGTGCATCCTTCGTCACATTCTTTTAACACAGGTTCATATATTAGTATTTCCCAAGTACCTGTCAAGTTCTACTACATTTAGGCTAAGTAAAACCATCCATATCAAAAGGAAACCACCTGAGGGTAACTTTAAAGGTTGCCCTAGTCAAGTAACAGCTATTCTTCCATGAGTGGCTTTCATGCAGCTGGGACAATGCTTATGGACTTAACCACATGGATCCATAAGCACTGCCTCGATCACATAATATGGACCACACAGATGCTGATCATGGACAAAGTTTTCTGCCAGTGGATTCCATTTCTACAAACAGGCCTTATCATGTGACTGGTTCATTTTACCATACCCATGAGTGGGAATCACTCATGATAAAGGAACTCCTACGTGGCTACTGTAACATTTAAAGAGTTTCTCAGGAACAAATTTAGATTAAACACAACAGTTTAGAAGCACTGAAATAGTCACCTCCAGTAAGTTAAGATGCCATAAATGGCTATCAAGAATCACAACCAGTCCAGATAGTCCAAATGTTTTAGGCACCTAAAACCTGATGACCTCTATAACAAATGTGATCATTTGTTCAAACAGCATTTGAACACTTACACCAGAGCAGTGATTGTTTGCTACCAGTAGGTAATTTCTCTCAGTAGTTACCAAAAAAAAAAAAAAGTCAACCCAGTTTGAGAGCCTATAAAGGGATGGGACGCTAAGAAGGAAACTACTGCCAATGCAGCAAGAGTCAGGTATCAAGCTATCTCTATATATGAGATCATGTAATAACCATCAATCCTTTTAATATTACCACCAAACCCTCCATGCACAAGTTAGCCAAAGTTTAAGATGAGGAATACTAATCCTACAGGAGTGTTTTCTCTCTCAAACCACATTTTTCAAATTTTTCACCTTATTCAGTTATAGCTAGATGAAATGCTTTTTTCCTATACCATGCCACACATGGGGGAACATATGGCACACCAGTGATGCTGAACTGCAATCCTCATCATCTATTACCACTAGCTATGCCAACTAGGTCTAATAGGAGATCCAGCCCAGCAACATCTGAAGGACTACACATCCCCTCAATATTACCTAAGTGAGAAGTTAATGATAAAATCCAGAGCTTCTCAGGCTATCTGATTTGGGGGAATGGGAATTTTCCTGATGTGCCAGAGTCCAGTATCATATCTGTGCCCACTAGCTACAAATGTTTATTTGTAAACGTTTAAAAAGAAAAGCCCTTGGCTATCTGATATGCATGTGCCATTAGGAAAAACCATAACATCCTAAATAAATGGCAGAATAATCTGAGATCAACCACTTTAAAAGGACAACACTAAATGCATTCAACATACGGAAAAGACTATTTTAACACCTTGTGCTAAAAGTAAAGCTGTGTGTGTAAAATCTTTATATTTAAGCACTACCCTTAAGCAGCGAGAAATGCCAAGGAATCGACTGAACTCACCAGTAGGAGCACTGGAACATTCCATCTTTTGTCCACATCTAGCATACAAACCAAGCAGAACGCTAGGAAGAAAGCTCTCTCCTTTATGTGTGTATATGCCTTTAAGTCACCTGCTGACTTACAGTGACCACATGAATTTCAAAGGGTTTTCTTATACAAGAGTACTTAGTAGTAGTCATACTCAGCGTATAAATGCAATTCTCTGTCCCTCTGCTCTCAGCCTTTGGTGGGTTAGTTTAAAAAACTAATTTCCAGGCTAGCAATGTTCAGGTATAGCACTTGCTTAAAAACAGCAAGGCAGCACTAGACATGCCAGATTATACAAACTCCAATATTTTTTTTTTTTGCTTTTGAAAGATGAACAGAAAAAACACATTTTTGAAAGTAACAGCACTTCTCTAAGTTTGGTGTTTATACAAAGTGTATAGAAGCATAACATTCAACCTGATTTGACTGTAGGGACTTTGGATACCTGAACTATTAAGACATTTTTCAGGGTGAAATGATACATTTGTGTAGCAGTAAAAGAAAGAAGAGACAAAAAGGGAGATATATGAGAGGGGATTTGTGAGTGAATAGTTGGTAAGGATATCTATGCAGTATACCATCAAGAAACACTCTAGGTGCTCTAAATTGAAAGAGAGCATATATATGTAACTTGCTTCTGGGCACCAGTATCTATTGTCTCCATCAGCAACAGCAGTTTCATATGCCTTGTTCAGTTCAGCTAAAAGTAGAAAATAGCTGCTGGAATTCTAAGCCTCACCAGCTTTAACCATCAGTGCTTCCAAGCCCTAGCCAATGAAAGGCCCTCCCTCACAACTGTCCTGCCTCTGGAGAGAGGCAAGAAGCAGACAGTTGTATCAGAAGCAGATGAAAGCCTCTCTCCATCCCAACTGCAACTGTTCTGGCCTCAGAGGGAGAGAGGAAGCAGTATCTGCTGGAATTAATCCCTTTCCACATTGCTATTCCTTTTTCCTTTTGTGTTGTGTCTTATTAGATTCTAAGCATGGGGGTAGGGACTGTAAACTTAACCATTAGTAAGCCATTCTGAGAGCCTCTGGGGCTGAAAAGTGGGGTATAAATACACTAAATATATAAATAAAATAAATAAGCTGAAGTCCAGCAGTATCTTGAGGGCCACACATTATCCATCGTTTAGTTATAAAGTCAGAAATTTATAAAGCTGTAATGTAGCCAGATGAGCTTCTAGACAGGTGGATCAGTAGGACTTCACTCTATTGCTGTCGCTACAAATGTCACATTCACTCATTTTGTGCCAACTCACAAAGAGTTAAACTTAAGGTCAAAACTGTATGTTTGGCTATAGGAATGAAGAAATGTATTGCTAAGGTGTAAAACAGCAACAATGGCAACTAAAGGACAGAAACAGGAGTGTGGATGCTTAACTCTTCTGAGCTTGCAACTTTCTGATTATTATCTATTCATGCTGAGCTGTTCCAACTGATAGGATATCTTGTCAATGCACCAGAATAGCTAGAAGAAAAGTCAGAAAGGAAAATGGTATACAAGATGACTATTTTATTCACCCTGACATGCATATTTGGAATCCCATTTGCCATCAAATGTGTACCATCTTACTCTACTTACAATGTCATGGGTCAAAGTGGATACATACATACTTCTAGGGTGAATCTCGCTGATGGGATAGCTTTCCATGAGTAACATGAAATCATTAACTGGTTTGTTTGAATTCTATCCCTTTCATTTATAACTGCAGTTCAAGAGTCTTCTTTACAGTACTGTGTAACCAAGTCTGCAACGCAAAGCTAAGAAGTTTCTGAACTTCGTATCTTTCAAAGCCAATGAGGTAGTCCTCACTGCAAACTTGTGTTAAGATGAACTCGTGTGCAAAATGGAACTTCCCCTTAATGTTAGTGTAGAGCTATGACTTCTTCATGTACTTTTATATTGATATGCAGTAATTCATTAACTATTAATTCAGTAACTAAAAAAGAAAAAAAGCTGATGCTGTCATCCATTTTGTTTAAGAATTATAGATCAGCTCACATGGACATCACAGAGGAGAGACCCATTCCACCTCTGACAAAGTGGTACATCATCTCATATAATGGAGGGATGGGGTATTCTTCTGTAGAAAGTCACCTTCTATCCCCCATCCAACTTGCCAGCATTCTTGGAATTCCTGAGCAGCCAGGGTTTTTTCTTGTCCAGCCCTTTTACTGTCTAACCTTTTGTAGTGTTACAGCTAAAATAAGCTGTCAGTTCAACCTATACAATATGACCAACTACACCCTAAATAATTTCTCACTGAGAGTTATGCCTGTTTTTCCTTCATGTCATTCTGGTGTATCCTCAAGAACTAGTCCAAGCTCCAAAAAGACAAGTATATACAGACAAACCAAAGAAAATGTTGCTCAATAACAAAGGGCAGTAAGTTTTATTAATTTAGGGAACAAGACTATGTTCTTGATTTTCAGTAGTTTGGTTGTTTAAAAAACCATTTTAAACTCTACAAATAAGGTAACTTAGCAACTTAACAGAATTATTTTACAATTCTACAGCTTTTGTTTTTAGATGCAAACAGTGCAGATATTAGCGGAGAACAAACCTGTCCAATACAGTAACTTTGCAATGTCTAGGTGGTCTGTTAGGAGGACTTAATCTTGAACATTTAGTTTCCATTGCATGGATTTGGCCAACGCAATAAGAAGTTACCTGAGGATTTCACTAACTATGCTACTGTTGCACTATAGTATTAATGTTCTATTTCTTTTCTGACAAAGTGGGACATTGCACTTGTTACAAAAAGATCAGACAGCAATAACAGCAATATAACTAAGAATAAAATAAAGCAACTTGCTCTTGAAAGGCAAATTGCTGCCTTTCAATACACCAAAATCTGTGGTAATTTATTACAATATTTAAAACAAAATTGGAATACTTTCAGTTCTTCATACATTGAAAAACAGAAAGGGTTTCACCTAGCCTGAATTCTTTTGTAGGGAAGAAGTTTAGCTGTCAAAAGTCTTAATTTTTTTTTCAGCAAGAAAATCAAGAGTTGGATAAGCACCACACTCTTGGTTATCCAAGTAAACAGGAATGTTCAATCAAGGTCCATAAGCATGCTTTCCTCCCCATCACCACTGACAAACACAGTCTTTTAGTTTCAGAAAGAGCCTCTGACATTTTCCAGAGACAAACTGATCCCTTCTGAGCCTCAGCACAATCACAACTCTTCATTGCCTCTATTACATCAGTACAGACATATCCAGTGCAGTTGTTTCAGGTAGTTAAAGCACTGTTACATTCTAGATCTCTCTGACCGTCAAGGAAGAGGCCTCAGAAATACCCTCTGATGACTTTACCAAATATTTTATGAAGCAAATTATTCAGATCCATTGTGACTTGCACTCTGCATTAAAGAAACAATTGTAAAACCATTACTGAATAGACCTTCACTAGATCCTATCATCTTAAAACAATTATCATCTGGCTTCTAATCTTCCATTTAAAGTGAGATATTACAAATTGTGGCAGTGCAACTCCAGGCTTTCTTGAATGAAACAGATTACACACATCCATCTCTATCTGGGTTCAGGGCTGGGAGAGAAACAGTCTTGGTCACCTTCTGGGACCTACAGCAGAAACCAGACTGAGGAATGCATCCCTGTTGGTTCTGCTGGACCTCTTGGCAGCACAGTATGCTTTTGGCTGATATGGGATCTGGGGGCACTGTTCTGCAGTGGTTCTGGTCCTTTCAGTTGAACATTCCCAAGTGGTGATGCTGGGGAACTGTTGTTCAGTTCAATAAGCCTGTGAGGATCCATAGGGCTCAGTACTGTTCCTTTTACTTTTCAACATCTACACGAAGCCACTTGGAAGTCATCCGAGGTTTTGAGGTTGGGCATCATCACTATGTCAATGAGACCTAACTCTGTATCTCTTTTACAACTGATGTTAAGCAAGCTGTGGAAGTCTTGAGTCATTGTCTGGATGCAGTGAAAACTGGATGTAGGCAAATAAACAAAGGCTTAATTCAGACAAGAGAGAAGTTCTGCTGGTCAGCAGAGAAGATAACCTATTCTTGGGATTGTTGCTGCTGTGACAAGGAATGCCTTTGCCCAGCTTCAGTCCATGTGCCTGCTCTTTCCTTTGCTAGCAAAAGCAGAACCAGCCAGTGGTTCATACCTTAATTACCTCCCTATCAGACAATTTAATGCATTCTATATGCGGGTGCCTTTAAAAACTGTTCAGAAGGTATTAGAGCAAAATGCAGCAGCCAGCTGCTGTTGGCTACACTTTTAAAATATTACATAAAATTGATCTTACAAAAACTGCAAAGATTTCCAATGTGTTTCCAAGCCCAATTCAAAGTGCTGGATTTCACCTACAAACTCTATACAGCTTAAAACCAAGATACCTGAAAGACCACCTCTCCCATGAGCCTGCCTGAAATTTGAGGTCCTTAGAAGGCTCTGTTCCGTGTTCCATCACACCACAGTACTAGGTTGGTGGGTACATATGACATGACTTTCTTTGTAACAGCTCCTGGAATGTGGAATTCCCAAGGAACCATGTGTGGCTTCATCACTTTTAAGTTTCTAGCAGGCTGCTAAGACTGTGTAGTTTCATATGACCTTTGGTTCTTAAAACCATGAGTGGCTCTCTGGCTGTTTTAATTCTGGTTTTAAGTTATTTTTAAGGAAAGCTTTTAGTTTTGTTTGTTTTTAAAAGTTTTATTCACATATTTAATGTTTCAAATCTTTTTAGTTACTGTACATTGCACAGGAAGTGCTAGTAGATTGAAAGGCAATACCTAAATGTTTCAAATAAAAAAGCAAACAAATTTACCCTGATTTAAGCATTGATCTGGGGAGGAGAGTAGGGGTTTGCCTAGCTGGACCTCTCAGGTGTACTGAGTACTTTCAAACTCAAAATAATGTCATAGTTATGAGAAGTAGGAAGCAAAGCCATATCTTAGTTAAGTAACAAGATTAGTTGTAGTTTCTGTATCTCTGAAGTGTTTTCCTCAGCAATAGGATGAATTAGCGGTTGAATTCACAGTGGCTGCTACACAGACTGTAACTGAATCCTGCAGAATGGGGGGGGGGCTTTCATTCCAGTAAAAGAATGAAGTCTTTATAATGCAAAGGAACCCTGACACAAGATCTTAGCTGTCATTCTGACATGCTACTCAACTACTCTCTGGAAATAGGTGATTAAGAATATATCACACTGTAGCCTACAGCAGTGATGAAAACTGAAAATTGTGTTTAAGAGAAATTGTAAAAGAGTGCAGTCTATCACTATGTTTGAGAAAACTGCATTCCCACATTATTTTACTGAGAATAAAATGATGGTCTTTAGTAGCAGTAAGTACAATCTTAACGAGCCCTGCTGTAGTCTTCACATTACTTAAGAGATCTGGTGTTGGGGTTCACAATAGTGAGACAAGGATTAAAACATTTTTACATGAAATAAATTAAAGAGACAATAATGGCCACTGACATCATAAAATGTAGTTTGTTTGCAAGCTTTTTGAATTTATGTAAAATCTGCTTAAAGTATGAATACTAGAGGGTTACATTCAATGATCTAACCTTTCTCCAAAAACTCACTCCAGATGGTTGTCTGCCTTCTTAAGACAGTGGAGGAGATAGCAAATCCAACCACAACGTGGGGAAATGGAACTGCCCACAAGTATAGCAATGTGGAAGTAAAAAAGAGAACTGGCTGTGTGAACTCCCATGAGGCTATATCTAATACTAAACTTATGGGAATGGTAATGTGATTTTCCCTCTACCCCTGCAGCCATGAAATCCTGTTCTGGATGGTCTCCCACATACTCAGAGCAGATTTTATGATCCACAAAGGCTTCAGGAAGTTACAGAAGCTGCCTGCCTGAGAAGATCCACAGCACTCGCACCTGCTCATTGAAAGCAATCCAGAAACACCTGCACACCTTAAATGTAAATGTACTGATGTTTTAAAATTTCAGCCACATTAATTCAATTAGTGGGCAACAGCATGCAAGAGACAGCCTGATATTTAAAAATATCAGGACAAGAATATGTGTGTACACATATTAAAAAATGATTCTGCATTAAAAAAAAATCCCAAACTCATCCTCTTTCCTTTCAGAATAAACGACTGTCAAGTGAAGGATACAAACCCAGCCTCAGCTTATGCTAAGCTTTATAAGTGCAGAAACTTGAGTTGGGCCTGAAAAATTTAATTGGAAATGGACCCAGACCATCAGATGACATCAAGTGGCCAGTCTTAACCATTTTGTTTCCACCTAAGAAAAAACTATTTGGATTTAGAAATTTAACTGAAACTCAAGCGATTTCAAAAGGTTAAAGTCATGTGCAATAGTGGAATAGCAGGATGAAATTAAAATGCAGAAAAATTCCAAAATCCACATTCAGGCAGAAAACGTTAAAGCACTTGAGACCTCCAGATTTCTTCATCAAGCAAAATGTTACAAAGAAGCAGAAAAAAGAAGGAAGGGGAAAGGGAAATGTCAAGTTAAAGTGGTGTAAGGGGAACAACTTTAAATGGATTAGTTTTTTATATGGGTCATGCAATTTCAGGTTACACTTAAGATGGTGTTTTGCCCAAGACTGGAGAAAAATCTGAGTAACTATTAGATTTTACATTTTTTAAAAACAGGAGAATTACCTATCATGTTTCTCAATCTCACTATATTAGGTGTGACCTGAAACCTATGTGGCAGTTACTGAATCCCAGTCCATTTTGTATAGAATGTTCTCCCATAGCTGAAAGATTTTGACCACACAGGCATTACTATTTCAGTGCTGGTCAGCCCTGTTTTCCTCCTTCTCCCACCCACTTTTGGCCTAAGAAATCTTGAGATCCTGAAAGCTTGCACACTATTTTATACACATTTGGCTGATCCTAAGAAAGGTATTACTTTACTTTGGATTCTGAAATTTTTCTTACAGACTAGCATGGATTATTTTAATACAGCAAGTTACATCTGTGTTTCATTCAATGCCAAAGAGAAATGGTTTACAGACAAAGCATGGTGAATAGTTTGGTAGCCCTATCCGTTTTCAGTTGAAATGCTGACTTCCCATTACTCCAGAATATATTATTACTCTCAAAATCAGGATGGAACTTACTGTTTTCTAAAATCAATCTGGAAAAAAACCCAGTTAGTTCCTTAATTAATCTCTTTTTCTTAACTCTATTTCTATTAGTTTATTTTATCCTTATTGTAAATGAGATCTGGAATATGTTCCAATGTAGGACAGTATAAAAATTCCTTAGTAATTAAAATGAAGTTTATGAAACTGTCTTAACATTTTCCAATTTGATAAAATCACATTTAAGGTTAATATCTTCTAAACATTATCTTTACTCTTCAATACAACACTGTATTTAAGTTTACTTTGCTTTGTAAAAGTATAATAAACAAGCGCAAGTACCACATTATGAGTTCTGTATTTCCTCAAGTTGAAAATATTTAACTTCTGAATCAAATAGCATGAACACTTGCATTCTACCTTAAGAACACATTTTCTCAGTTGTTACTAGCAGTTGCTCTTGGAGAATGGTGAACAACTATGCCACCATCCAGCAATTACACACACTAAAACACATTATTCCAGGGGATGAGTTACATCCAACTCTGTCATGTGCACATTATGTGCCTTCTTATGGTGACCTCCCTGAATTTCACAGGGTCTTCTTAGGCAAATAACACTCAGAAATGTTTGGTTTGCCAGTTCCTTCTTCTGAAATATAGCCTATAACATTGTATACATAGGCAGTCTCCCATCCAATTACTAATCAGGGCTGACCCTACTTAGCTTCTAAGATGAGACAGGATCTGGTGCCCTTAAGGTATTTAGACCCACCACTATCCAGCAATAACACATACTAATAATCATTACAGTGGATAAGTCACACCTAAGTCTGTGCTGGATGGTGGCTTTTGTCCTCAAAACAGGCACATGAATCCTCTAGGAGGAACAGGGAAAACATAGATCCTCTCCTTGTTAGGCGAAATTCTCAAATCTCTATTCTTCAAGTAATATTCCTTGAAATATCTTTCCTCTTATGAAAATACAGCTCAATAGAAATACAGCATCTCATAACTGGCTTCAATATCTCATCAGTAATAACATCATAAAGAGAGCACAAAAGCGTGAGCTAACTGACTAAACGTTTTAGAGTCTGCTATGAACATTACTAAGTGGCAAACTGATAGACTCCTACAACAACTAACACTCATTAGTATGCACGTCAGGAATCATGAAAATGAAAATGACTTAAATTAATTTAAAATGTATCCCAATCCTGCTATGATTTAATAATTCCACTAGGCTACTTCTTTCATTCATCCCAACAATTTTAGGAATTTTAAAACAGAACTCTACATTTTATAGTAGTGCTGGAAGATATCAGTGCATGGAAGAACAAGACTGTAGTGTACAAAACTTGGGATAGCCTTGGTAAACAAGATAAAATTTGTAGTCACCAGGAATCCCTTCAGCAGAAGTTCATGTACGGTTTACCTAAAACCCAGAATGTTTTCAGGAACATAGCTGATGGTGAAGAAAAAAAGATGGAAAACACACACACACACACACGGATTATATATAGATATCATCATCTAGGAACTCTGATTTCCAATGAAATTCTATACATGAGATAGAGAAATTGGGACAATAAAAGCCTTGCCTGGAAGTATCCAACACATTCTGTACAATGTACAGAGTTTACCCAAGATGCTAATTCCAGTCTTTCCACGTACCTTAAAAGGAGGGCAATCACTTGCTCTATTCCTCTGCTCCTAACCTTTTAAGCTGCAGAAGGAGAACGCAGATTTTTTTTTTTAACATTGGTTGATTTAAGAATTAGCTAGAGAAAGATCTTGTCCATTATTGAGCTAAGCCCTATAAGGTTCAGTTGTACTGATGAAGACACTGTCCACCTACCTATCCACTTCCAAGTTAAGCTACAGAAGAAGACTGGGTAACCTATCACAGCTGCCAGAAGAAATGCACTTGGTCAAAATAGACACCTTTGAGCTGGTGCCTGCATGGAAAACCAAGACATTCAACTGAAACAATTTGTACAACGGCACTGGCTGGGCTTCTGAATCATACTTGTATGACAGAAGTGAAATCTAAAGTCCCATTAGCTGAATACCACTCATAAAAGAGACTTTCCATCTTCCTCTTTGCATGACAGCCCCGAGAGGTCCCCTTGGAGTGGTACCATATTAAAATAAAGAGAGCTACTACTGGAGGAAATACTGTCTTCTACCCATGTACATAAAGAAATATTTTCTGCTTGTAAATAAAGTAGATTGTTGCTTTTCTACAAGCATGCTGCAACCTGGTACACATCAGGCGCAAAACTTAGCAAAAAGGAAATCCTTGAGACACAGAAAAGCCTTGACACACACAATATTGCTCAACTCCTAAAAACTTTTGAAGCTCAGTAGTGCCTAAATAGGAGACCATGTGGAAATCATATTCGAACAAGCCTGAACTCCTCTGAAAAAGGTGTGTGTTAAACAACAACATTCACTATGAACAGGCTTCACCTCATGTGATGTTTCTGACTATCCATATTCACTTCCACATAAAACTTTTCATTTACATGGGAGAAAGTAATATGCTGCCCACCAAAGACAAACTGCAGGGATGTGGATTCTCCCATCCTAGATCTTCAAAACAGTTCTTCTGTGGGAAATGAGGATAATTCTCTCTGGCCCAGTGAGACTCTGCACCTGACTCAGCAATTAGAAGCTGTTTTTGATGTGGGTGAACCCAAAATATAGTCTGGTTTGGAAAGTGGACATGCGTGACAACGGTCCAACGAAAATAATGGAGTGCATCGGCCTGGGGGGGGGGTTAATGTCCCAGATTTTTCCTCTTGAAATTAGTAGGCTTTTAGACTGCACTTTTATTTAAAAAGCCAATTCTGGGTTATTTGTTTTACACTTTAAATTCAAGGATACAGGAACCAGAAAAAGCTATACTATCTATAGAAAAGCAACAGGCTATAATCTAGATTTACACTGCAATGCTGTCCTTGAACATAATGGCTTCATTTAAACAGCTGGCAGTCACTCATTTAGGAATAAAATAACTTATTTGCACACAATACTGGAATGGATGCACGGTCTGTTGCTGTTGTTCTGTGCCTTCAAGTTGTTTCCAACCTATAGCGAGCCTAAGACAAACAGAGCACACGATTTTCTTGGCAAGGTCTCTGAGGCTGAGAGAGTGTGACTTGCCCAAAGTGGGTTTCCATGGCCAAGTGTGGATTCAAACCCTGGTTTCCAGAGTCACAGTCCAACACTCAAACCACTACACTACATTGGCTCTCGGAGGCACGGTCTCCCCTTCTTCAAATACTGGAACAGTCAGTTTCCATCAAGAGGCTCCTAATATGCAAGATAAATAGTAGTCAATCAACACTGGGTACCCACTAGGTGTTTGGGTTTGTTTGTTTTTTTGGTCTAGCTATACCATACTATTACAGAAAACTGAAAACTTCATTAATGATGTGACTTATCTGAAACACTCTGGGAGAGAGAACTGGTCAAATAGCACCTCACAGATGTAATTTAACACTGGTATAAGACAGTACAAGATAATGCCAGATATGCAGTACTGGCCTGATCTGATGAACTGAAATTAAAACTATATCACTATTCAGACAATTTTGTGACACTGTAAGGAATTTTTTATGTATCTGTTACTTAACTCTTTAACAGAACTTCTATATGGGCCCTCACAGTTATGCACCAGTCATCACTACAGCACCTGGTTATAAGTAACAGCCACTCACACTTATCAGCAAAGACTAAAAACTGTCTCTCACTTCATTTTCTTCTATGGCTTTTATATGGAAAGCGTCCAAGAAAAATGAATGATCTTCAAATCAGTGTGCTTCAAATTCGAGCTGAACTCTGAACACACCCAATCCGTTATTTGTGCAGCTGGTTTCAAAATGTATGTAGTCTTTATGTTGATATGGCTTGATTCAATGTATGAAAAGATCAGCTAGTTCTTGTTAAACTAAGTTGATTTATAAAACTGGATTTTGTTTCCTATTAGCAAAAACACACATTGACAATAAGATGACTGGCACATCAATAACTGTAAAGCTATTAAAAAAGTCCTTGTATTACTAGGTTCTCTTTAATTATACTTGATTAACAACTTAAAAAAAACATATCCCAAGTAATCATTCACTGGCAGACTGCTCATTTTCAAGTTGCTGTAGCTTAAAACTACTAAACTTAAGGTAAGCCCTAGTACTGTTGCTACTTCCTCCCCCTGCTTGCAGCGTTCTGCAAGCGTGAGTCATTGCTAACATTACATCATCTTGTCCAGGGAGGGGCCTGATTTCTATAGTGAAAATTACAATCTTGAATAAGAACTGCACAGAACATGCTCTAGATCATATAGACAGTTATGTGACTTGCAAAAAAAGTTGAATTAAATTCTTTACTCTTCTTAACTGCTAACAAATTAATAAAATGTGTAACATGTGAGAATATACAGTATGCACAGGAGAAGCTATAGCAGGATGCAAGTGTCCTGCTACAGCAGGGGCAGGCAAAATGTGCCCATCTGGCAACCTGCAGCTGCTGGCCTCTTCCCTCAAAGCCCCCCCCATAATTATTTTTCAGAGACAGAAATTGCCTACGAATTGCACACATCACTGCCAAAATGTCTCAAAACACAGCTATTTGGCCTAATTACCATTCTATAACTCCCAACCCCACATTTTTTTTTTAAAAAAAGCCAAGAATCTACTGAAAATTCACCAGAACTAATGCTACAGTGTGGCCAGGGAGGCAGACATGAAGTTAACAGACAATGAATCTGCCCACCACTCCAACTGTCCATGCCTGTTCTACAGAGATCCAGGTGTTCAGGGAAAAGAAAGTCACCCACTATTTGTTTTTCCACAAAAAGGAGGTCCAGAAATTTGAAATATTTTTTTAATATACTTTTGTATTTTAACAAATACAGGGATTGCCCCGGAATATTAACTTTTTTAAAGAAGAGAGAGAGAAAATAGTTAGATTTCATTCTCACCAGCACATCATTGCAGATATCCCTTAGTTCAGTCTCAATTTTCTCTCTGTATTCTCGGGCCATTTGCTGCTTTTTCTCAGCACCTTCCGTCTTTTGTTCAATACTTGAGACAACCCTCCAAGATGACCTACGTGCTCCTACAACATTTTTGTAAGCGACAGAGAGAAGATTCCTCTCCTCATTGGACAATTCTGCTCCTTGCTCAGTCACAGACTTCATGCAGGCTGCCATGTCATCATATCTCTCAGCCTGCTCAGCCAGTTTGGCTTTCTGCACCAGCTCGTTTTTATCCATGCTGATTTCTCTGGAGAATAAAAATATCAAATTATTATTCAGGCATCCATCAAGCAAAATCATTCACAATTATATCTGTCTCTTAACAAGTTAAAGGATATAGTGTTAAGATTCCAGTCCTGCATATGGTTGGCTGGGAGCAAATGCCACATATTCCAGTGACTCTTTTTCCAAAGTAAGTGTGGGATTGCTACACTTTTGTCAGGATGAGGATCTTTTTGTCAGTTCTAGTGTTAAGAATATTCTAAGACCTCTGCAATCCCAAAAGAGAAGGCAGAAGGAATACAAGCTATGCCCCCAGATGCCTCAGCCATTATTCCTGGCTCTACATTTCAAGCAGTTAGTGTCCCTATTTTGAGACAAATACCAAGCTGTTTTGTAAATTTTGCAATCCCAAGAATTTCACTTCACACAGGGTTGTGAAAATCATTCTTTTCCTTTACTTAAAAATTTCAAGTTTCTGACACCTCTTTTTATTATAAAATTTGACTGGTACCAAATCCATTGGACTTCTATGTAACTTTGTCAGTGAGACATACTCCGAAGTGCCATGTGTTAAACTTGTGGGCCAATTTCATTGATTTCAATGAAACTGCTAAGGATCAAGATGCAATTTTCAAGACCCTGACATCTGAAGGTTCTGTATTCTGTACTCCACTACCAAGATGTTGGCCACAAAAAACAAGGCCACATTTTGAAGTGAAATTCTAGCCTCAGCAGTTCACCATCTTATTTTAATTCCAAGCTGGTACATTTAATTCAAGGACAGAAAACTAAAAACTTTCAAAATTGATACAGCATCACCTAATTTTGCAATGGAAGGCTCATGTGAACCTGTGAGAAAAATATCTGCTTTCTGACTGAAAGGAAACGAGTTGTGTGTGAGATTACTGAATAATTTCCTGTATGGGAGAAGCGTTGACTTCCCTGTATAAAATGGTGCTGCTTGGTGCACTCCTGGCACAGGCGGCTATGGGGTGCTGCCGCAGCTGGCACAGCTACAAACATGGCTTGGGTGGCAGGGGCTATGGGTACTAAAAAGAAGCTGATAATGATGTGGGCGAAAGGGAAGGAGGAAGAGGACACGCCAGGCCAGACTCTCTTGCCGTGGCCCCTCCCAGCGCCGCAACAGCCCGCCCGCCCGCCCGGCTCCGAAGACATGAAGCGCCTTGTCTGGGCTCTTTGTCATGGCGGATTGGTGTCAGAGCCCAGCCCACTTCTGTGCGCGTTAATCCCCCCTCACCTCCGCCCCGCGCCGGGAGGGGGATACAGCAAGCACGCAGCATCGCCGCCCCGACACAGCGCGAAGAAAAAAAGGGGAAGCCCAGGCGGCGGCGGCGGGTTGCAGCGGGAAGACAAGGAGACACGCCCGCCCACCTGCCTTCGCTTCCCTGCCCCGCTCCCTTCTCGCCCGGCGGCGCCCTCGCCGCCCCAGAGAGCCTCGGTCGTGGCCGCGATCGCAGGGGCTCCTCCGACCCACCTTTCCTTCCGCACCCCCGCCCCACACGCTCTTCGTCTTCGCCCTCCTCCTCCTCCTCCGCCTGCCTTAACGAGGGGGCGGCCGCACACCGATCCCCTCCTTATGCGGCGGCGGCGGCGTAGCGCAGCGCAGCGGACCGCGCCGGTTAGATGCGCCGCTCCCGGCAGGAGGCCACACCCTAAAAGGCGCCCTGCAGTCACTCCAGCCGAGAGAGTCCGAGAACGAGGAGGCCGGCGGCCGGGAAAGGGGTGGCGGCGGAAGGGAGGGGGGACGGCAACGGGGGGCGGGCGACGGAGAGAAGAGAGAATGGAGAAAGAGGCATCCTACTCCCCAACATGGCGCCCCATCTTCAATTCCTCACATGGCACCCCGCATTTTAAGCCCTCCTCCTCCGCACTGCCGCCCCCTCTCAGGGGGATCGACCCCCCCCGCCTTCCGTTTCAACGTGGATTAAAGAGGGGGTGGGAGAAGGGAAGCCAGAGGTCGGTGGCTGTTGCACTTCCCCTTCCATCATGTCTGCCTCGCAGGTAGAGAGCCGCCTTTCTTAGCGGAGCCCCCTCCCGCCGCTGCCCCCATCTTCCTCCCCTCCTCCTCCTCCCTCACCCTGAACGTGAAAAAGAGAGCGCCGGCTCCCCGTCCGACAAACAAGGGGCACCGCCCCGGGAGCTTCACCTGCCGTAGCCGAGCCTCCGGCAGAGAAAGGGCTGCCACCGCCTCGCCGCTTAATTCCCCCCCCCGCAGTCGCCGCTTCCTCCTCTGCCTTCCGCTTTCAACGGAGGGAAAGCGGGACAGGCGCGGGCAGCTGAGCGGGCAGGTGGGGCCGGCCGCACCTGTGCCGCGAGGGCTGAAGGAGGGGCGAGCGCCCGCCCGCCGGGAATGAATGGCACTTCCCACCGGACCGCTCGGAGCGAGTTTTCTCCACCGCGGGGCTCGGAGCCGCCGCCACCCTTTCTGCCCTAGGAAGAAAGGGGCCGTCAAGCCGCCGCCGCCGCCGCCGCCGCCGCTCCTCTCCCTCTTTCAGCCACTGTCCCCTCCGCTCCCACAGCGGCTCTTCCCGCCACTGCCGGAGCCTCACCCGGAAAGAAAGAGGGGAAAAACAAAAAGAGCGAGAGAAAGGACTGAAGGACAATGGGAGAGGAGAAGCGTATCGAGGCCGTTACCTGCGGGGTCGACAGTACGAGAGAGTCCCTAGGCGGGTGACCGGCGCGGACTGTGCCTATATCGCGGTTCGCTCCGCTGCAGCCTCGCTCTCGCTCTTCCAGCGCCACACACGGGGTCTCCGCCAATCACCGCGTCGCAACGCACGGGCAACACAGAGCCCGTGACGTCAAACGGCGCCATGGCAACCGTGCGCGAGCACGCGCTTGCGCCTACACTCACCCTCCCTCGCCTCTCTCTTTCCTTCACTCTTCTACTCCTCCCCCCCGCCTCACCAAAGCGATGACTGCACCAACCGCCGCAAGCGCGCGCTCTCTGGCTCGCGCGGCATCGGACACGCCTTTAGCCTCGCTGTTACCCTCTTCCTCCAGTGCCCCCACCAGACGACGGGAGCGCGCACAATCTTCCCCACCCTCCCACTACTGCAGAGCGCGTTCGCTCGCGCATGCGGGAGAGCCGCGCCTCTTCCTCCCACAGCATAGCCGGCGGCGGCGGCGGCGGCAGAGTTCCGGCTGTGGGGAATAGGGCAGGGCGAGGTTGGGCAGTGCCCTAAATCTTTCCTTCTTGCCCCAGATATTCTGCAGAGAGGGCGAACGAGCACCGTTGTCTCTTCCCACTCCCCCCGCCCCTGGTACGCGCTTGCGGAGTGTTTAACCGCTACACGAGGAAACGCAAGCCTCTCGCTCTCACAACTCTCTTCACAGTGAGTCGTCGAGGGGAGCAGTCCCCGCCACTCGCAGACGGGCGCATGAGCGCAATTTGAATCTCTTTTCCGGTCTCCAGCCCGTGGAGGCCTTGAGCCAAGGCTCAGTCATTCGAGGCCGCTGTGAGGAAGTTATGAGGGAGGCTTCTTAGCTCTCTTTCGTTGGGTTGCTGTGCGGCAGGAGGGGGTTAAAAAGACATGTTCTTCGGTGTGTCCCTGTTAGTATCAGATTTAGTCCCGACTGCAGCTGTGGAACAATTTTAGAAAACACACAGGCCCGAATAGGGAACCCAGAACTTGGAAATAGGTATTCTTTTGGACTGGAAACTACCTAGAAAAGGGAGAGAGAAATCACCAGTCCAACCCCTCCGTTTCCTATATTTTAAGCTTTCCCTGGCAAATATGAAAAATACATACAGTGCTGCTTTAGGTGAAGACGAAAAGACTCTTTTAACTACTGTTAGGGTGTATTACAGTGATTTGAACTACCCGGTAAATTACACTAGTGAGTGCAAAGGTAGTGAAGGCTTGGTTACCTTTCCTAACAATCTCAGAATTCAAACTGTTATAACAGAGGCCAAAATAGAATACAGTGGAAAGAATATGAAGCAAACGTTTGCGCACAAAGACAAAAGCTGGGGTTTTCTTCTATTTTGTTGTGGGAGTGGAGCAACATGAGATGGTAGTGGCATGGGCAGCATGTTTGCACAACTTGCATGGTCTGCAACATAGGAAACTGTGGTTTATGTGTAGTTTACTGGGAGTTGCTTTTAAAGGGTTTTCCCATAATCCCAATGATTTAAGTTTGCAAAAGTTTTTTTTCTTTGCTGTTGTTAAGGTAAAGCCAACTGAATATTATTTGTCTCAGTGTGAGCATGGGAGTAGGACATACATTAAAATAATTATATGAAGACAGAGAAGCCTCTATTTCACTAAGAACATTATTTTAATATTCATAGATTCCTCAACCAGAATGACAGGAACAACACAATATGCATACTTACATGTGTATGGGAAGGTTTAACAATGTAAAACAACATGGGTATTTTCATTTGGAATCACCATTGCGCTGTATTCTATACATTTTTCAGAAAGACTATGTATAAAACAAAAGATGTAAGGTCATCTTCTACAGCATGCTCTCCAGCATGCTCAGGTTCTCACTGAAACATGAAACTTACTGGGTGCCCTCGGGCTAATGACATCAACAGCCTGGCTTACTTCAGAAGACTGTTGTGAGACTCAATGGGTGAGGAACTATGTGCACCACCTTCAGCACAGTGGATAGAAGCTGGGATATAAATGTAACCAACAAAATCTCAAAGTCACCCTGTTGGGGAAAGCTGGTAGAAAGGATTATCTTTGTCCTGGGGGAAGGAACCTCTATTGTAAATAATGTTTTTGTTAATTATTTCAGTAAGATCCAACTTCCAACATAAAAAGTATTTCTGATCAAACTTGTCTTTGTGTAGTAGATTTAAATCTAAACATATTTGTTGAGAATTCAAGCCAAGTGATTCAGTGGAATTTGCTGCCAAAAAGTGAAGAAAGCAGCCTTGGAACCACAGCCTTAGGCTGCATTTCTTGAACAATTATTCTGCAAGTAGAGAGCATCAAAATAATTGTTTACCTTAGGCCTTCCAGATTTATTCTCTTCTTTGTTTGTTTTGCCTCCAAAATGCCTAGCTGTTCTTTGTTACAGGGAATTCAAACATATTTGCTGAAATAAGTTCTTGTTCCTTGTTTGTTGCGTTTTTCTGGCTGGGCAAACAAAACAAAAGCTGAAGCTGATGCTTGAAAGTATGAATTCGCCAAACATGTTCCTTAAACATTAGTTTTTTCTCAGGGATAACAGGTCCATGTGTTGTATTCGATACCGCGAAATAACTTGACCAAAAATATATTTTAAAACATAGTGGAAAGCAGAGGATAATAAAAAGGCATTTATGGTTGTATTGTGTTGGATAATTGTCACAAAAAAAGTTACTTCTCTCCAAATACCAACCTGAGATCTGCCCCCTCTTTCATTCTTACAGGTTTGTGTGAGGAAGGATGAGGATTGTGCTTCTTTTTTTATTTGGTGGTTTGTTTAGCACCGTGTGCACCAGGTTGAATACAGGAATACAATGGCTCTCCCCCTAGAACAGTAACGCTGACTCCCATTTGGAGTTTGGTTGAGGAAATGTAATTCTCACCCACTGGATACTACTAGTGATAGTTTGAACAATTTTTGGCTCCCCTTCCTTCTGCACCATTTTCTCAGTAAAATTTCACCTTTAATTCACAACTTTGTAATAGTCCCTATGTCATCCCACCATCATCAGGAAAATGCTCTTTTGGCAGCAGTGTTTCCTTAGATATCTTTTCCCACAAATAAAAAAAAATCTAGAGAACAGTGGTCGAGATCAGGAGGATTAACATGTCTATCAGCTGATGTTATCTTTCCATGTTTCTTGACAAATAGTATAGGTAGTGTTCAGTTAGGTGTACATAATATAAATCTGAGGAGCATAGAAAGGTACTATGTACTGTATCACACTATGAATGCAGCTAGCCCACTGTTGATGTACTGTGATTGGTAACAGCTCTGCAGGATCTCAACCAGTCATCTTTCCCTTTTAAACTAGACATACATCTTAAATTCAGGTGCCAGGATCAAACTTGAGATCTTGTGTTTTATCATTGTTCTGTTGTTTCTTCATACACTATTTACCAGGGCTTGAAATGTTTTATTTTTAAAATAATGTTAGTTAATTTTAAACAAGTAAATTGCTACTGTTACTCATTACTTAACTAGTGTGTTGCTTTTTAGTTTCCTCCCCCTTTTTTTAAAAGACACCCTTAATAATACAAAAATGGTCCTCAATCTTGCTTGGAAGCAATATCCTCAAAAGGAACCTCTACTCATTATGTTGAAAAGTAACAGTGTTTACCAATGACTGTGCTATTTTTTAAAGAAATAGCATCATAGCTTCATTACCTCCCTGCAAAGTAATACACTGTAAATGATGTCATTACTTGTGAAGTATCATCATCATCACCATCAATTTATTAATTTCTATAGCACCATCAGTATACATGTTGTTCCCAAATTCTGTTATTTTCAGGTTTTCTTTTTAAATGAGCATGTGTTTCACTGCTACACTTAGTAATTTATTGGGTAACATCAGAGAAGACAATGCAGACAACGGTTCACAAAAAAGAACGTCATGCAGGAAACTAGACAGGCTAGGTATACGGGACTGCAATCCTATATTCACTTGTTTGGGCATTAAAAATTAAGTCCCTTTGATATGTTTAGGAAGGGACTTTGAGCATGCTTTTTACCCAACGTATTTATCCAACACGATAAAACATGTGGCCGCATTTTTTCCTTGAGGCCATCAGGTAACAAGATCTTTTACCTTGGTATCATATAAATTGATTGAATGAATGCATTTACTCTGAGGGACAAGAGAGGGCCCTGAAATCTTTCCCCATGCACTAATTTATTGGGCTTTGTGCATTTCCTAATTCATTGGGGCTTGTGCATTGTTCTTCCTTTGACTTGTATGGAGTAAAAAAAGAGGTTGCCATAACAAGAATACCACCATTTGGAGAGGGAAAGAGTTCCATAGACACTGCTGGCTGGGTTAGGAATATGTTTGCTTTCAAAGGTTTTCCCAGTTGCAGCCCTATGTTACCCCAGTTTTCTAGCCTGGACTTGTGGGATACCAGATATCATTTTGATTTCAATAATTTGGCCTTCCTCACCTATTCCTTCCCACGTGCTTGTGAGGCCCCCGGACAAGCATGCAAACAGGTTCAGTCACTAATCGCTGTAATATTCCAAACAAATACAGGCAGGCCAGAAATAGCCAGACTGCCACTTCAGGAGACCTCAAGGCAAGTACCATATTATGTATGCACGCTACTTACAAAGAACTCCCTGCCCCGAGCAGGCTGCTTGACGAGTCAAATATTCAATCGTCGAGCACTCCGCGTTTGCATACTGGCTACCCTATTGACAATTTGGAATTAATCATGCTAAATTCTGACCTTTTGGAGGCTTTGTCTCCAGCCCGAAACTCATTGTTTCCCCCAAGTACGGACTAGCCTACGGCCACATTTTCCCCTATAAAAACCCCTGACTTTGAGAGCTTCCTCAGATTGCTCCTGGCTTCCATCCTGCCTTGCTGTCGCTTTGTTCAGTGAGCCTTCCCCTCAGCTTCTCGGGCTGAGATCTCTGTTTCCACGGACCCTTTTCTTCAGACTTTCTGGGCTTCAGGACAGGTGCAGTATTTCCCAAACCAAACCGCCTCTTAAAATCCCACTCCAACCTTTATTTCTATAGCTCTCTGTGTGAGTGTGTCGCATACACGTGTTTGGCTGTATATCAATAAAAACAATTATTATTATTTACTTCTGTTTGCTCTTTGACTCGGCCTGACCCCATAGACACTGGGTAAAAGATCTCACTACGTTGCCCTGCCTCTTGTAGTGCTAGCTTGTGCTCTTTGACTAATTCTCAACTTTGTAATTTGGAGCACATTTAGGTGTCCCTCATGGGACCCCCAGAAATCAGGATAACACAAGTAACAAACATTTAGTACTTTGGCTGTTATGAACATTCTGTTCCTAAATGTGAAAAATCAGTTTGAGAACTGTTGCCATACAACTTTTCACATATAAAATGTGTTTTTCACATATAAAATAAGGAGCTTTCTAGCTGAGGTCTTATTATCCTATTCCAAATTTGCTCAAAACAGCAAGCACTAAGGATCCTTTTGCCACCATAGAGATAATTCTAGGTATGCAAAAAGGCTTAGAAATAGAATATACAATACCTGCCACTGTTGCACGTGAAAGTGAATGAATGTAGCATTCATGTCAGTCTTTCTCCCAAGATATTCCTACTTCACTTCTCTTGGGGATGAGATTGATATGCTGTCATTGTGCCCACAAAATACAAGGTTCTGGATCCTAGAACAGATAAATTGGTAGAATTAAGATTTCATCCAATCTTGGAATAGTATCAGGAGGGGGAACTATTCCAAACTGAACTACAGAGAATTGTTTTTGGGGTGTATTTTAGCTTCACATTTCTTCAAGACAATAAAATAATTCTTTAATCTGGTACATAAACTAGATTTTTAAAACTCTTGATCCACTATTTTTTTTTAATAAGGGAAGAAATATAAACAGACATCAGGAAAGACAAAAGCTTTAGTGCAGAGTTGTGCACACTTAAATTTCTTTGAAATAGCAGGGCTTAAGTGTGCATATACTTGTGCTGGATTTGGGCCAATATTGGTAATACAAGTTGTCATCTTAAAAATGGTTAATGTTTCACATGTCTGTTAAACATTTATTTTCATTTTATTGTTTTAGAATCTTGATAAATCTGCCGGGAATCTGGTTACAATCATTAGCATACACACTGATAATGAATGTGTAACCTCTTCTGCTGATAATAGTGGTAAGCAGCAAAAAATGAGCCCAAGAAACAAGTTATTTGAGTGAGTATGAAGTATCCTATCACACATAGTGGTCTGAAAGGGGATCACAGAGAAGCATTTGCAGTATGTGGGTGGGAATGGGGGAGTGAGCAGGCAGGGTTGTAGCATAGTCTTCATACCAAAGGAATTGCCTAATATGATTCATAGCCAATAGCATGGCATATATGCAAATATAAGCAATATTTAAAGGTGAAGAGGATATAACAGTTAAGGGGAGAGCAAAGACCAAGGTTCAGAATTGATCTCAAGGAAACTAGAAAGTTCAAACAGCATTAGATTGTTTTTGCTGAGGCTAGTTTGGGGCTACAGGATAAACGGGGGTGTGGAAGCCTATATTTGTCTGTGGCTCTGACAGACCTTATAAAAGTTACTTTTTTGGACTGCAACTCCCAGAATCCCTCAGCCAGATTGCAGCCTAAATATATTTTTTTTCCACTTAAGGAAAGTTGGGTTTCTTGTTTCTGCAGGGCTCATCTTCCAGTAAATGTTGAATCTGTTGTATGTTTTGGAGCCCAAACACAGACAGTGGGAAATAAAACCTTTTGTGAATTTAACAGATATGAAACTTGTAGTGGAGACATTTAGCACCGAGTAAATGGTAGTACAAAACAGTGTGTGGAAGTAATTACCTATAAACATAAGAGCAAGGCCATGTAAGGGTCATGTGGGAAATAAAGTGAGCAGTCTTCAACATTGAGCTTCCCATGTACTACCCACATTTTTCTCTCCTGGACAGAAGATTTCAGCAGGCTGATTTTTCTCTCTGCATCATGTATTATGATGTACACAAAAGGCAACTCAGAAACCATAGAGACCTAGAAAGAGCCAATAGTGCATTGAGAGAATTTAAGTAATAAGTCCTTGAGGGATCATGCATGGAATGGGTAAGCATAGAGTAGCAAATACGAAGCGGGCATTCTTAGCTTGACATTCACTGAATGTTTCTTTAAATGAATGACAGAAGAGCATCATAAGGTGGGATTGACATTTGTTTCAAGTAATATGACCCATGTCCCATGAGTGTTGTTGTGAAAACATATCCATATCTTTCCTGGAACACATTTCAAACGAGTTGTATTCTTACCCAGGGCATACAAATGCTCTGTAGGGTATATGTGCACTGGAAACTGCTAAGAACACCTGCCTTGGACTTTAAAGGTTTGCTGTAGTGTTCTCAGACTACCCCTAAAAGAGTTGTGGACTGACTTCTGGCTAAACTTTCTGTGCCCCCTTATGAGCCATACATTGTATATACAATCACAGCTCTGTATGACTGTTGCTCAGGCTTTCAACACAAAACTTGCAAAGTAGACAATACAGCAGTCTATAGATAAGGAACACTGAGGCTGAGGAGAAGCAATTAGCTTAAGGTAAGGCATGGCAGAGTTTTTTCTTTTAACTTACATTTTTGATTGCTGTTGCTAAATATTAAGAGTCAGGAACCCTTGGAGAGCTATTCTAGTCACTTGGTAGATCTCAATCCACATTTGGTCTACTTGTGTTCCAAAGTGTTTTATTGTTTCAAGTGGTTTTCAACTTATGGTGACCCTAAGGTGTCCTTATCATGGGTTTTCTTGGCATGATTTGTTCAGAAGGAATTTGCTGCTGCCTTCTTCTGAGGCTAAGAGAACGTGACTTGCTGAAAGCTACCCAGTGGGTTTCTGTGGCTAAGTGAAGAGTTGAACCCTGGGCTCCTGGAGTCCTTATCCAGCATTTAAACTATTACATCATTAAAAAAGAAACCCAATACACATTTGCCTGGGAATAAATCTCACTAAACATAGTGAGGCTTCCTTCTCCTTGAGGAGACACAAGATTGCAACCTTTAGATCTTCCTCTCATTTGCCATGAAATGTGGTTTCAGCCATGATTTGAAAAGTTACTTTTTCAACTAAAGTTTGAAGAATTACATAGTCAGTATAGCTAGTGGTCATGCTGGCTGGGGATTTCTGTGAGTTTTAGTCCAAAAGAGTAACTTTTTGACTTTGTTTTCTTTGAGTATCCTTTCTGAACAAGAGGAAGATGGAAAGGCAATAACAGCAAACTGAATGTGCAGGAAGGTAGCTTGGCGAGATTCCCCAATTTCAGCAGAAGGGCTTTGCGTGTTGTAGGTCTTAGAATTTTAGCTTCACGTCTCTGTGTATTCAGCTGTTTTGGTGGTGTGGAATTTGGTTACCACTTATTTTCTTACAGGCTCCTCATAAATATGCTGTGCAGTTACATAATGGGGAGGTAGGATATTCATGCTGGGAATAACTGTCCCTATTGAATTTGAGCAATGCAAACGACAGAATTTTCACTGGATTATTTTTGGTAAACACTGTTCAAAACTTGCAGATTTTTTTATAGCTGTGATAGAAATATAATGAATTTTTAAAAAAATGAATGTGGGATAAGGAAAAAACATACAGATTCATTCATTCCTAACACTTGTGAATGTACCTGGATATTTTTGGCATATTGTAAGGAATGTGTGTATGTGTACAATTAAATAATATTGATTAATTGGTGGATCAATAGAAGAGAGTATAATTGGACATATAGCCTTTGCCAAAGTTCAAGTTCAGCTTTCTTCAGAAAATGTAGACGAACTGTTGAGAACTTGAGCTGTATAAAGCAAACCTTGCATAGGTAAGATCTGGTAGAAAACATGAATATGTTAACTATAGTAAAAGACTGCTAACTTTAATTCATGACATTTGAGACAAATGGCGTCTCCGTGCTTTGTCTCCTAGAATTGAAAAAGTAATTTTTTTGCACTACAAATAATGGAACCCCAAGTAGTCATACTAGTTGGGGGATTCTGGGAGCTGTAGTTAAAATGGTAACATTTCCAATCTCTTTTCTCTGAGGGAAGATTAGCTGAGTTCCCACATACTTAAACCAGAATGGATATAGATCAGACCAGGCCTGACCTCTGTGTCTGCTGATCCTGTTTCCAGTAGACATAGAAGCATAAGGAACAAGATACATGAAGAAGACTTAAGAAGTGCAGCATCAATTGAGTACCCATTATTTGACTGTTTTATTATTCTAACATCTCCCAGGCAGACCTACACAGCTGGTTAATATACCTCTCTTTGCTGAAGGAGCCAGTTTACATTGCATACAATGTACTTGTAATGAATTATCTGCAACATTAAAGTGAAATACATGAAAGCATTATAATCCTATGGAAGAGATGAGCAATGTGTCTCTTGTAAATGTTGTTGAACTGCAGCTCCTAGCATTCCTCACAATTGACTATGTTGCCTAGGATTGATGGGAACTGTAGTTCCCAACATCTGGGGTGCAGACTTTGCCCATCCCTGTCCTGGAGAACTATAATAGAGTTTTATCAAAGCTTATTATCTTCATAGTATACGTATACGTATATGTACTATTGTTACTAGTTGTATATACCACCAGGATGAGTCTAATCCTGTGGGTCTAAAGATACTGTTGGACTCCAACTCCTATCAGTTCCAGCCAATATGGTTCAGCATGATGGAAATTATAGTTCCAAAACATCTCAAGGACCATTGGTTTCATATTTCTATTTATTTCCTTCTTAAAGATCTAAGATTATACTGGCATACAAATCCAAATTACACAAACATATTAATCAATCTGCTAGCAAGGGTTCCAGTTATGTATGTGGGCTTGTACATTATAGTATCTTACAAAATCTTTGCAACAAAAAGAAGAAAGTATACTGAGTATCTATTTCAAAACATTATTTCTATTAATGTATTTCTCTAATATCTTCAACAGTATGGCAATTTCAGTAAAACAAATTAATGTTTTGAAAGTGAGGCAGATAATCTGCTCATCTGTAAAATAACAAATGGACACAAATCTAACATCAGAAATCACACTACGTGTTTTGATGAGTATAGTCATCCCTCCATATTCACTAGGTTAGGGGCACAGGACCCCCGTGAAAATGAAAAAAATGTGAATAGTTCTAGAACCTCCCAAACCATATTTAATACACAAAAAATTATGATCACCATATTCAACCCACCATGGATTCCTTTGAGGCATCAGGGTTGCTTCACAAAGCAGAAGTGGGGGGCTGGTGGGGCTTCCTGCCACCTCCACTGCTGCCCCACACCATTTTTAAGAGGGACTTACAAGTCTCATTTGCAGTATCTCAGTCTCACGAGGCTTGCAGTCCCTATTAAAAATGGCATAGGGAGGCAGCAGAGGCAACAGCAAATAATTCGTGAATAATCAAATCTGCAAAAGTGAAACCTGCAAATATGGAGGGCTGACTGTACATCAGTGCAAAGATATCTGTTATGTATCCTCCAACAGTCCTGATTTGGGGATGAGGGTCCTGGCTGGTCATTAGATGCCTCACTTTTAAAGCTGTCTTTTCAAGTGTCACAGTTTCTCTCTCCTTCTCTCATCTCCCCTACCATGTTCTCAGCTTGCTTCCTTTGCTGCAAACTGAGGCCCTTTCCGCACGTGGGAAAGGAACTGCGCAAAAACGGGACTCACCAGATTTCTTCAGTGTCCGGGCGAGTCCGTCGGGACGAGGAGCAGTGCGAGCTTGTCACTCTGCACTGCTCCGGCGTCCAAAATGGCGGCTTCCGGTTGGCGGAGGCTCTCCACCAACCGGAGAAGCTCGCCAGCCCAAAGCCCGCCCCCGGCAGATCTGCAGGCACGCACTAGTGCACACCTGCAAATCTGCACCAGAGTGCGGCGATGGAGTGACACGGAGTTGCGCGCTCCGTGCTTTTTAAAAACCTCGTAAAAGAGGTCCACCCTAGTTCACTCCACAGTGCAGAAGACCTCTGTCGGAGGTTGTTCTGCACCGTTTTAATAGCCCGGTGCAGAAAGGGCCTGAGTTTGGGGTGCAAAAATAGTTTGCACACAAATGACTCAAAAGGGCAGAGTCTTGCCCTTCCCAGTGGGCTTGGGTGGGGGTGGAAGGGTAGGGACAGGGACAGTACAGGCTGCTGGGTCTTCCCCTCACTTATGTGTTCTTCTTTATTGAAAATTCTTGCCATACTGACAGCACTCTGATGTTGTTTGGCCACATGTGTCCTGGTTTTCATTGTGAGATGTTGGATGGTGTGCTGTTACCTACCAAACAACTGGTTTAATTATCACTGTAAAGGGAATGGCCACTGTCTGCATTCTGGTTGCCTTTGTCCTTACTCATTTCAGTCCTTTCCTCAAGAATGTGTTTACTAATCTACCAGATGGGGTAAAACTTCATGAATTCAAAGAAGTTTGTGATTGCCACAAATATTTGCTGTTGTGTGCCTTCAGGTTGTTTCTGACTTATGGTGACCCTGAGGTGAACCTTCTCCCATATAATCCGCCCCGCACATTAAGGTCCTCTGGGAGGAATCTACTGCAGCCAATCAGAACTAGGTTGGTTGCGGTTACCCAGAGGACCTTTTCTTCAGTCGCTCCCAAGTTATGGAATGGCCGACCCGGCACATTACCAGTCTTGACTGCTTTAAAAAAGCAGTCAAGACTGTTCTCTTCCGACAGGCCTTCCCAGACTAGTGTTCCATTGCCTCTCATCAATTGTCCCTTTGTTTTTAATTGTTTTTAATTGTTTTGTTTTTAATTTTTAGTTTTAATTTTATTTTAATCTGTTTTAATAGTTGGCGTGTTGGGGGGATGGTAGGGTTGGTGGGTGGGGAGGGTGGGCTATATTTTGATGTTTTAATATTTATATGTTTTGTAATGCCGCCTCGATCCATTTGGGAGAGGCGGGATAGAAATAAATTTTATTATTATTATTATTATTATTATTATTATTATTATTATTATTAAGCTATCATGGGGTTTTCGTGGCCGGATTTGTTCGGATTTGTTCAGCCTTTGCCTCCCTCTGAGGCTGTGAGATTGTAACTTGCTCAAGGTTGCTCAGTGGGTTTCCATGCCTGAATGGGGATACAAACCCTAGTGTCCTAAGCCATAGTCCAATCTCATAGTCCAATCTCTCTTGCTGTGGATCCTGCATTGAGTGGAGGTTGGACCTGGTAGCCGAAATGTTCCCTTCCAACTCTGTTTCTATTATGTATAATTCATATTACTTTACCCAAGTATATGAAATATACTTGAAATATATATGAAATGTGTGTATCTCTCTTCTCTCTCTCTCTCTTTATCTAGATAAAACGATTAAAAATAAAGAAGGGAAAGCCAAAGAGCCTTTCAGTTGCCCATCCACAGTGACCACCTGGACAGCTGACAGAGCTGGTGTGCAGATCACCTAAGGCCCTTTCACACTGTACTATGTTATGATTCTACTTTAAAGGCCATGGCTGAATCCCCATGGAATCCTGGGATTTGTAGTTTGGTGTGGCAACTGCAAAAATCAGGATTCTTTAGGATAGAACCATGGCAGTTAAAGTTTATCAAAATGCTATAATTGTGTAGTGTGAATGGGTCCCTGGCCACAGTCTTCTCCACTATTTGCTATTTAAACCACAGCTTGGAAATCATACTTTTTAAACAAACATGCTAGTATTACCCTGGAAAAAAGTGATTCATTCATATTACGCTTTTTTAAAAAGTAGCATGTTGTATTATTTTTACTGTAATACCTTCATTTTTAAAAAAAATCAATTAAAAATAGGGAAAAAAATCCACAAAAGACCCCTCACCAACATGTTAAAGTAAGAAATGGCACTCATGACTAAAAATGTTGATGTCATTATAATGCTTCAAGTAAGAAGGTTATACTTCTTGCTAACAAATGTATAATGAATAATTTTCTTACTTTTAATGAGGTACTTCCAAGCTCTGATTTTAATTATAGTAATTATTTCTAAATATGTATCTATATGTATAATCAGCCTATGCAATGTGTAAGTATCCCTCCATATATATATGTGTGTGTGCATGTTTGTGTGTAAAGAATGAGCAAGCAAGTCACAAAGTTAAAACTGTTAAGTATTATTCACTCAGGTTTAAACAAGTTCCAGGGAAATGGGCAAGGGTTACTTGTTCTCAGAAGCAGAGATCATTCCTCCCTTGGCAATGTTTATAGAGGGGGTGGGGGCTTGTCGCATGACCAGCTCTGGCTAATGATATTCATAAGTCATCCCTCTGGCGTGTGAGCACCTTGTAATTGCTTCCTTTGGCTAACTAGGGCCTGGTGGCAGCCAGGCACATGGGTCAAATTCCTGTCTGCCACTCCCTCAGGTTAAATTCCTGTGTCAGTCTTGAGGCCTGAGAATGAAATCTGTTAAAAGTAACAACAGAAAATTCAAGAAATATGTCTGAGGCTTGAGGGAGATTTATGGCCCAATTCTGAGCTTGTTTACTCAGAAGAAAGCCCCCAGCACTGACATTCGCTCACAGGTTACTTATGGAGCTAGAGACTTTGTACTTTCAACCTTTTGTGTGGTACGTAAATGGATGCAACACACTACTTATGAAATCTGCATTAGGATCACATCTATCCCTGTTTGTAGTGTGCTTTGTGAACACAGCCATGAGGCTGGAGGCAGCCTCTGGTTACAGTGTTTTCTGTAAAGGTAGCTCAGCAGTGGGAAAAGTAGACCAGCAGTGGGGAAGGTGGGAAAGGCTATTCAATGTGCACTCTGGCCATTTCCTCACTACACTTTTATAGTGCTATTCTACTTTCAACATCCTGTGGGATTCTGGGGTTTGTAGTTTACTGAGGCCAAAGAGCAATCTGGCTGAGAATTCTAAATGCCTCTCCCTAAACTGCAAAACCCAGGATTCCATAGGATGTTGAAAGTGCAATAATAGCACTATAACAGTGTAGTGTGGAAATGGCCTCTGTTTCAGATGACAGACGGAGAATACGGAGGCACTGGTTGATGCCATTTCTGGAGGTGGTTTCTGGGCACAGCATGTTCTTAGTGCTACAGTGAAGGGAGCTTATTACTGGTGCTGTGGTTTTACTATCAAAATTGATAGCAAACCATGTTGGTGGCAAAAAAAAAAGTCAGTTTGACCTTGGGATTTCAGGAGCTGCATGATTCCTATACCTGCACTAGACATTTATTTTAAGCACTTATATTAGGATCTCAATGATAATAATCTCCACCTACTCTTGTTTAAATCCAGCTGAATTCATGGAGGCTGCTGTACATAGATTTATAGCCTGAAGTACAGTTGGCCTCCACATTCATGGGTTTAACTTTCATGGATTTGATTATTTGTGAGTTTCTCCACCCCCTGCCCCCCTACCTCCAGCGCTGCTTTTCTGGGGAAACTTTCTGTCTCCCATTCAGGCCCTCTCCTTTTTCCTGACCTGGTTTGGACCCTGGGAGGCTGCTCTCCCCACATGCCTCGGCCCCCTTCCCACAGACACACAAATTTTGATACTTGTGTTTTGTCCACTTTTGTGGGAGCCCTGCACCCCTAACCTCTGCAAACATGGAGGGCTGACTGTATGTTTAAACATCCTACAATGAAAAGTGATTTGGACACATATTTTTGAGTGCCTTTCATCCCATCTTTTTTCTACTTTTATCAAGATCTATTAATTTTTTAAAAAAACTATTTCTCACTAACTTTGCTTATGCCCACTTATTCAGTAGTCTCAAAAGGTATACTTTACAAGTTCCTCCTTTTAAGAAATTATGTCTACAAGCAAAATAAAGGAACATGGGTTCACCTCTAATTAGGCATAAATTTTGCACTGATGTGGTGGAGCACAAAATCCACAAGCCCCAGCAAGAATTGTAGCTGGTAAGGAAGTTGTACACACACACACACCCAAATACCACATTGCCCTGTTGTTGTTGTTGTTGTTGTTGTTGTTGTTGTTGTTGTTGTTGTTGTTGTGTGCCCTCAAGTTGTTTTTGACTTACAGTGATCATAAGGCGAACCTATCATGGGGTTTCTTTGGCAAGAATTGTTCATAGGAGATTTGCTTTTGCCTTTCTCTGAGGCTGTGAGATTAGGGCCCTTTCCACACCTTACCTTCTTCCGGCGCTGGGGTGCGGGGATCGTGCGAGCAGCCTCCGGCAAGAGGCTCTCGTGTCCAGGGTCCTTCGGCTCTGCACGAGCTGCCTGCTCACGCGAGAGCCCCCCTTCATTCTGCAGCACAGCCTGGGAGTTTCCCAGGCTGTGCTGGGGCAGGAAGCGTGACCAGTGTGGCTCCGGAGGCTCCGCATGCCAGGTAAGTGCATGCGGGGCCTGGCAGCAATGCACGATCATGCACCATTTTTAGCTTCTAGCCAAAAATGAAAACATGCGCTTTTGGCGCCTGCTGGCCCCTGGAGCGTCGCACAATTGTGAGTGTGTCATGCAGATCGTTCCTCACAATCACATGACACTCCAGGCCCTTTTTCGCATGGAAAATGCCATGCGAAATGGACCTATGATTTGCCCAGGGTCACCAAGTGGGTTCCCATGGCTGAGCAAGGATTTGAATCCTGGTCTCCAAAGTCATAGTCCAGTGCTCAAATCACTACACCACACTGGCTGTCACTAGCCTCATTAAAAACACCACCACTTAATTTGTCCAACTCTGAAGTGTTCTCTTCCCTGCCCAGATCACAATATCTTCTACTTCCTAATAGATCCACTTGAAAGAGAACATATTGTTTCAGGTTTAGCTATCAGTTTTCTGTAAATAAAGACTGTAACTGTGGGTTTGCCTTGGGACAATAGCTGACTGAAGCCTCAGACTTGAAAAGGAATTTCAATGGCTTGGGATATTCAGGTGATAGCTCTCAATAAAAGACAATTGTTAGAAGTGCTTCTTGACACAAGCCCACTCTGCAGTGTTCTGAATGGAAAAAGCTGACAGAGAAGGGGTAGGAGGAATACCTTCCTCATTAGGTAACAGTGATGTAATCTAGGACTCTCTGTGAAAAGGAGCAATAGAAACTGCAGTTCTGGGTAAGGGAATAAGGTACAGAAAAATGGAGACAGTTCTATAAACTAACAGAATTTCTGAGGACTGGCTGTTTCTTTCTTTTGCTCTGATATGTGAGAATGGATTTGGCTGTCTGCTGGATATTATGCTATGCCTCTATTTATGCTCAGCATGCATATTTGATAATATTTATTTTTGTAAATATTTACTGCTGAACACTCAAACTCTCCACTGATTTGCTTCCTCAGATTCTGACCCTGGGTCAAGACTGGGATGAATCTAACAACATGGTGTGACCAAGAAGCACTGCTGAATCAGAATGACTATGAAGCCAAATATAGCAGCATCTTTCCCAAACAGGTGCCCTCCAGATGTATGGGATTACAACTCCCATCCTCCTTTTGCCAGCATTACCAAGTGATTGTGCTGCCTGCACATGGTGAGAGTTATAATCCAATTTCCTATGCCTTTGGAGGCCACTGGATTGGAAAAGGCTGGTATATAGGATCCTCTCTGCCTTACATTTGAAGATGCTGATGTTCTAAGCTTTTCTGAAATGCCCTGATAGACAGAGATATAGATATGTGTGTTGTGAGTTCCTGTGCAGATATCTAAACCCTTGTACACTTCTATAGCAATAACAACGTATGAGCTTAACTGTTAATTGATGATGACAACAGCAGCAATGCAATGTAGCTGCAGACACAGCACACAGCCTGTGGGGTTGCATGCATGCCAAGCATTGGCACGTGGCTGGCCAGCTTGTGCTAAGCCATTTCACGGCACAAGTAGTTTCTAATCAAGACAGGCTGCTGCAGGTTGTTCTGGCAGGCATGTTAGCTTGCCGGCCAGCTGATGTTTCTCAATACAGCTATTGAGAAGCATTTCTCACTTGTCAAGTGGCTGGCAACTTTTCCAGCTAGTGCAGGGCACTTTGTCGTCAAAGAGACCCCTTGTCTGAAAATGTACAAAGTAATGTGGTGGGAAAACACGCACAGAACCACCATCATTTAGATTCAGAAAAGAGTTCCTTTGAAAATGTAATGTCAGTGATCTGGGGGAAGAAAATATTCATCTAAGAAATAACTTGAACATGTGATTCCTCAAAATCAGCAAGGGTATTGGGACAAGCAGATTGCAATATTTATGGGGTAGGGGGGCATCAAATAAATTTTGTTTTTATTGTTGTGTGCCTGCAGGCCATTTCTGATTTATGGCAGCCTTAAGACAAACCTATTATGGGGTTTTGTTGGCAAGATTTGTTCAGAGGGGGTTTGCCATACCCTTCCTCTGAGGCTGAGAGAGTGTGAGTTGCCCAAGGTCACCCAGTGGATTTCCATGTTCAAGTGGGGTTTCAACCCTGGTCTCCCACAGTCCTAGTCTAGCACTCAAACCTCACTATACTACACTGGCTCTCTCAAATAAATTATCCTACATTAAAGTGCGGAAGAGAATGAAAGATGGAAAAGTTATTTTTTTGGACACAGGTGCAAGAATCCCACACCTAACATGATTGGGATACTCTGAACATTTTTTCTTTTTTGGGTGATTACATTTGTCTACAATCCTGTTAGTACTCTACAACTGAATTTGCTAACTGAGGCAGTGGCATAAAATATTTGCTTCCCATAAAAGACAATAGTATTATTGTAAAACACCTAAACAGAACAGTCCAATATATACAGTTAACATGTGTTGCCAGTTCTCATTGTCAGCCAGTGAGAAATGAGCACTTTCACTGAGCTGAAATCCTAAACAGATTCCATCTTCCAAATGCGTCTTCCTTTTAGATGCTGTGACATTTAAGTTTTTCAGAATCTTCAAGCAGAACAGCTGGGCAATTATCAACTCTAGTTGTTTTGTTTACATTGAAAGAATGAGACTGTAACCTTCCAGCACTTACACAGATGCTCTGATTGTATCTTCTCACTCTATTGTTGAAAGTGGTTTCAGTGTGTGGTCTTTGAAGCAATTCAGTTAGGATGAGCAAACGAGCTGTACCAGTGGTCAAGGTCCAGACTTAAAATAGCAGATACATGCCCCATGTCTTTCTCCTCAAGCTAGGAGCCAATGACAGGACTATTAAAAAATTGGAATTCCCAATATTTATATTAGGTTTCCTGAAAATGAATGGAATATTATAATTAGAGATATTATCTGTTATATTTTTATCGCATGTTTCCTCCAATGAGCTGAAGCAGCATACATGGCTCTCTGTTCTACTTTATTCTCACCACAATCCTGTGAGGCACATCAGGCAGAAGGAGAAGATTGGCCCATGGTTGCCAAGTTAGTTTTTGTGGCTCAGTGAGGACTTGAACCTCTGAATCTCCCAACTTGCAGTCCAACACTCCAAACATTACACTACACTGTCTTGAGGCAGTTGAACATCTCCAAAACCTGTCTCACCTTTGAATTTGTTTAAACCAGAGGTGAACAACTTCTGGCTCACTAGATGTGGTTGAATTGCAGCTCCCATGATCCCTTACCATTAATTATGCTGGTTAGGATGGGTCAGAGTTTTGTTCCAACAACATCCAGAGGACCACAAATTATGAACTTGTAGTTTGAATTAAAGTTGCTTTAGGGTAATGCAGAGATTTGTCTCTTTAACTACTCTGTACCTGAGAGAAAATCTCATGTTTCTCTTCCCCTCCACAAAGGAGACGTGGCCTTCTAATCCAGTCATCCATCCTCTTTCCCACCTGGTGGTGCAAACAAGTATCTTTCATTTCCCTAGCACACGAAAAGAGAAGTTAACAGGGCTTCAGAAAGAAGAAAGATTCCAATGGCATCCTTTATTGTAGAGAAGCAATAATCTCTTTTTCACTTCATGGGTGGGGGGTGTTAAGGCAAGTGAAAAGAGATATCAAGCCAAGTTTTTCTGAAGATTTCTAGTGGAGGCTGGAGCTGTTTCAAGTGCTATTTTTATACATAGACATTAAGTTCTTATGGGAAACGAAATTTTAAAGGACAGTTATAATTAGGTTACATACTGAGAAACTTATTACACTTTTTTTGGCTAAACTTTATCCCATGAGAACAGAACCTAAGTGATTTTTGCATCCTGATTCCATCATCTTAGTCTTCACTTTTCCATGCTGAAGTCTTTTTGGCACATTAGCTAAAATAGGATAAAAAGAGCTTTGGTACTGCTAAGGATTTCAGTTGCAACCCTTCGAAATGAAAAGTGGGAGGACTTTAAGTGCCAAGAACATGGAAGGTGCTTGGTGCATAGGTGAGATTATTTGTCCCTCTGTCTCAGAGGTGGGAATTATGTGACCTTCCTGATGTTGGTGAAGTGCAACTCCCAAGATTTCTCACCAATGGCTATGCTGCTTAGAGCTTCTGGGTGTTTCAGTTCAGTTACATCTAGACCACTTTTTTTCTATCTGTTCCACTCTTCCCCATTATAGCAGTGTCAGATGTGTTGGACTACAAGTCCCATAACTATCAGCCAGCATGGTGGATTTTTTAGTGAAACACCATAAGCATCAGCTTGAGGACACCTGCACTACTCTAACTGGCGGTGACCTAGTATAGTGTTATGAGTCCACTTTCACTGCTATGGCTGCATCTTACGGAAAACAGGGATTTGTAGTTTGGTGAAGCACTAGTGCTCTCTGCCAGAGATTTCTAAGTATTCTTCACTATACTGCAAATCCTAGGATTCCATAAGATGGCATCATGAGAATTAAAGTGGAATCATAGTGCTGCAATTGTGTAGCTTGAAAGAGCCCTCAGAATCCATGGTAGGGTTTTTTTTAGATCACTTCCTACCTGATTCTTTTAACCGAGGTGGTCAGGATCTGACCTTGGCACTGTCTGTGTATAACACATGTATTCTTTCCTATGATCCTATGCATGTTTAGTCAGAAATGACTCTTACTGTATTATAGCAATAGCAGTTACATTTCTATACCGCTTATCAGTGCAAAGCACTCCCTACGCGGTTTACAATGGTGTAAGTTAATTGCCCCCAACAAGCTAGGTATTCATTTTACCAACCTATGGAAGGATGGAAGGCTGAGTCAACCTGGAGCCCCAGAGAATTGAACTCACAACATTGTGGCTGCAGTATCAGCATTTAACCACTGTGCCACCAGGGCTCCTAAACTTGCTGCTGAACAAGTTTGCAAAGAATTGTGTATTAAATTTAATTTTGCAGAAAAGTACATGCAGTGTTATTTGAGTGTCTGCTACCATTGATGTTCATTACAAAATATTCAACAATGATATAGTGCTTTGAAATAATGTTCTCCTACCTGGTGTCCTCCAGTTGTTTGGGACTAAAACTTTCACCATTCCTTATCATTGATCATGTTGCATAGGGCTGATACAGATGGTAGTCTAGTCTGAACAGGCACAAGCTTGGGGAAGGCTTTTAAAGGTATTTTATTCTGCCATTCATTCTTTTCTATAGCCTCTATGTGGACACTTGTTTACTATTATTTGCTGTCAAATTGACTTCAACTTATGGCAACCCTATGAATGAGAGATCTCCAAGAGCCTGAGTCATCAACAGCCCTCCTCAGGTCTTGCAAGCTTAGGGTTGTGAGTTGCTTGATTTAATCAATCCACTTGCAGTGTGGCCTCTTTCTTTTCCTACTGCCTTCCATTTTGCCAAACATTATTGTCTTTTCCAATAAGTCATATCCTCTCATGATATGTCTAAAGTTCGACAGTCTAAGTCTAGTCATCTTGGCTTCTAATTAGAGTTCAGGCTTGATTTTAAAACCCATTCATTTGTCTTTTAAGCGGTTCATAGTATCTGTGGAACTTCTTTCCAGCACTATATACCAAATAAGTTGATTTCCTTCCTGTTGGCTTTCTTCATTGTCTGGCTTTCATGTCCTTATTTAGAAACTGGAAATACTATGGCCTGGATGAGATATGGACACATTGCCAGCTAAAAAGTTGGTTCATCCTTCCAGGTAGTGCATTATCTTGCATGCTTATGAGAGACACAGCATTAGTGCAAGGGATGTGTGGAACTGAACTATATAGAAGGCATGTAAATAATTAAAAAAGTAAGTAAATAAATACAGAAATAACAGTCTTCTTCTTTCCAAGTCCAGAAGAGGGCTACCCTAGACAGGTCTGCTCTTACCAGGAATGTTCTGGTAGAAGCCAGGCTGTTGGTGACACAGCAAGATCACAGGAAGCAAACCAGAATGGATTCAGAATGTTGTATTCAAATAAGCCAAAGAATCAGAAAGTATGTTCTGGATATAGCCAAGAAGCACTAAGCTAAGAATTATTTCACATGCTCTGGGAGATCTTGCCACCAGAAGTGGAGCTGAGCAATGGTTTGATTAAGCTCCCTGAGGTTAGTTAAATAGACATGACAAATTAGTGAAACAGTTCTCCTTTTTTATACCAATAAGGGGATTGACTTTAGATAAGGAACATGCTGGCAGTATAAAAGAGGTTAGCATCAATACACAAGAGGAATTTGCTATCACCTCTCTAATCTATAGCAACATTTGTAAGAGGGATAATGAAGACAGTGAAGTTAATTCTGCCCAGCTTGACAGTCTTTCATTGCTTAACCTAAGGAGCATGCAATGCAAATTCACACATGAGAGACTAATTCTGGGGCTAAGGTTGCCAGATCACATTTCAGTAATGAAGGATGTCTTGGAGCTCTGAACAAAGGGATGGTTACTGCACTCTGTGGAAGTATCAATTCATGGAATACTGATGGAGATGGGGAAGGGGAAATATAGTTACCATCAAGACATGTCCTAGATTCAATCCCTGTCAGGGTCTGACAAGCATGGGTAGCAAGTAATTAGAAAGACTTTCACTTGAAATCCTGGAAGCTGCTGATTCAAAATCTGGATGAGGTTGATGGCAATTTGAATCCAACAAGATCCAGAGGGCAGTGGGTTCTCCAGTCCTGAAACTGTATTACAGAGCATGAATTTCTTCAAATGGGGGAAATTTTATATATTTCTAAATTCTCATACCAGCTTCCTTTCAAGCAGCCTTCCCTAATCCAGTGTTCTCCATATGATTTGGACCACAGCTCCCATCTGCCTCAGGTAGCATGCCCAACATTAAGGAATGATGGAAAGTCGACAGTTATGGGAATTGGAGAATAAACATTTGAACCCAGACAGCAAACCTCCCAAAACTTAAAAGAACATCTTCCCCCTTTGGTTGTCCAGAATGTCTTTATTCCATGAACCTAATTACTTTCTAAGCCAATTAAGCCTTTGTTTCAGAGTTATAGCATGTTTGCTTTCTTTTCAATTACAGTGAGATCTGCAGATCTAATCAATTGTTGATTGATTTGAAGCATAGGCAGCTGAGCTTTGCCTTTGGTTCAATGCCTGTAGCACCAGTAGAAGGTTACTGGCAATCGTTAGGATTATCTAAATGTCTGCCAGCCTGAATCTGAGAACCACAGCTTGATCTCCAATCTGCAGAAAATCAGGCTAGTTGTGCGTGTGTGTGGAGTGGGGTTCATTTAGAGCAGGTTGACCCCTCCCAAAACACCTACTGAGGAAACATATCACACACAGAAAAAGGTTGGTGTGCAAATGTATGTGTATAACTGCAAAGTTAGAAATGATTACAGTAAGGTAAGTGTAAATGCTATGGATCTTACCACACTGAGGAAGACTGTCACCAGGAGACCCATATACCTGCTTAGTCAGCTGTCCAAGTGCTTCCTAGTTGATGGGCTTCAAAGCCTCTGTCTCTTTATGCTTTGTGAAATCATATTTGAACTGGATAGCCCTTCAATCTAAGGACTATTCTTTGTAAAACAGGACATATGCTCACAATTGTCTAGTGCCATCACATGGGCACAACTCACATACCCTACGGAATTTGTTGAGCATGACATTAATATTTTCAGAACAAACCTCACTGCTCCCTGTTACTGTAACTGAAGCTGGGTATAATAATACTAAATATATCTGCCTTTTTCCTCAGGGTATACCCAAGGTATTGTTGTGTACCTTCAAGTATTTTCTGACTTTTGGTGATTTGTAGGTGAACTTGAGTGGGCATTCAAACTGAGTGTAATGGTACAAACCACTGTGATGTAGTGGTTCGAGTGTTGGGCTAGGACTCCAGGAGACCACAATTTGAACCCCACTTGTCCATTGAACTCCACAGGATGACTTTGGGCAAGTCATGCTCTCTCAGCCTTAGAAGAAGGTGGTGGTAAACCTTCTTTGAATAAATCTTGCCAAGAAAACTCTGATAGGGTCTTCATATGTTGGAGTCAATTTCAAGGCACATACTAACGCACATAGATGGACCTACCACTAGGCAGAGAGAAGCAACTGTCTGAGATGGCAGATGATGAAGAAAAACAGAGGTAGCTTCCCATCCCTTCCTCCTCCTGATCCCTTAGCCTTTTACCCTCTTTGAAGTCAGAACTGTATATGCCACACAGCCTGTCCTGTGTTTCCTAAATAGGTCTGGTGGAGGACCCTATGAAACTGCTGGTGTTGAACCAAGGTTCAACCTCCCATCCAGACTGTATATAGACATAAAATGAAGAGAGGTATTGTCTAGTCATTTATCTCAGAAAGCTTTGGGCCAGGCCGAATACTACCACTAATATTGTTTAAGCATAATGTTTAAAATCTCATAACAGATGTGGTTTTGAAGGGGTATCATTCCACCATACATTCAGTAGTATCTACTAGCTAGGACTCTATGGGTGGCCATGTGTCCTAGTTTATAGTGGACATTCCTTGTTTAGTGGGGGAAATATGGTAAGCAGTCCAGGACCACATGGATCTCCCTGACTAGCTTAGTGGTTCACATGGCCCCTAGAAGTCCTCATGGCCCCTCAAAAATAATTGAAAACAGGAGAATCATGCCCTGGAAGCCCTTAAAACAAGCCTTTCATCCTAGCTTTTGTATGAATATTTGGTATTATGCAAAGTATAGCAGGTCTAGTGCAATCTGAGCTTATCATAGAAACAGGAGTAATTGCTCAGAATGCTCTAGTAAGATAATAAGGGAAATGTACATTAACTGTTTTGGGAAATCCTCCAAAGATAGAAAAGGAGATAGATAAAAAGGAGTTAAGGTGTACTTGGTTACAAGGCCCTGAAAGCTGGCTCTCATGTAGACAGGGGCCATTTCCACACTAGACTGTTATGGTGCTATTATTCCACATCCTATGGAATCCTGAGGTTTGCAGTCTCAAAGGCCCCTCCTAAACTGCAAACCCCAGAAGTCCATAGGATGTTGAAAGTGGAATAGTAGCACTATAACAGTATAGTGCGGAAATGGCCAGAAGCTAGCGACCATTGCTGGGGTTGAGCTCCATGGCTGCTTCATTCTCAGAAACAGCGGAACAAGGGATTCCATGCTTAAAGGATGAAGAAGGATGGGAGAAACAACCTCAACAGGTAAGCCAGGAGCAAAAGGCTGAAGTATATAGATTCAAGGAAAGTCAGAGGGGGAAAAGCTGTAGGAATTATCTAGCTCCCCATTGCCCCATTCCCACTGATCACTTTTTACAAGCACAGGTGACTCTGTCCAATGACTTTGTCCCTCATCACCAAAGAGGTCTTAAAAAAGAAAAGAAAAAGAAGAAAAGAAATTGAGGTATGGGGTTTACACATAGTTCTTTCCTCTTGTCTGCAGCTGAGCCTACCAAAATTGGAGAATTTGTGCCTTCATCTACCACCTGGAGATGGCCCATGAAAATTGGAGATTCAGGGCTAGGCCCTGAGGTCTGGCAACCATAGTGGAAGGGAGAGGAGTCCCTGTAGAGCAGTAGTTCTCAACCTGTGGGTCCCCAGATGTTTGTGGACTTCAGGTCCCAGAAGCCCCAGCCACTATGGTCAATGCTCAGGGCTTCTGAGAGCTGAAGTCTAGAAATATCTGGGGACCCACAGGTTGAGAACCACTGCTGTAGAGAGTCTGTTTTCCTCTCTGTAAGCACTAGCTGAATCTTCAGATCGGGATTCAGCTGGCATTACGTAGAAGAATTCCCAATAAAAGAGGGAAGTGTCACACCTCCACAAGAAGAATTACAATTTTGGAAAGCAGAGTAAGCGGAAATATAATTGGCTCTGGGAACGGGCTCACATTTAGGGTTAGAATTTATGGTTAATAATTGGATCATATATAGTATTAGCAGCAGGTGAAATATAGTTGAAAAGAATAGATTTAAGAATGAAATTATTATAGCAATAATGAGTACAAGGAGAATGAGATTTAGATATATGAAATAAAAATATATAATCAATATGATATATAATATGTTGAATAAGTATATGATGATAAAGGATCTGGAAAAAAAATAGTAAGCTATTTGTGTTGTAATTTTTCTCTTTTTCACATTTATGTTATTCACGTGGTTTGTTTTTGTTTTATTTTGTTATGTATTGTTCTTTTTTCCTTATAATAATAATACTAACAATAAAAAGTAGAAGAATTCCCTGATGTCATTTGTCCCCCCTCCCCCCATTGTCATCCACTCTGCAAAGGGCTGCTGAGGGAGCATGAATCCACCCCTGCATTATGGTTCTCCAGTCCAAAAATGCAGGATGCCTTCTAACAGAGAGGTATCCTTTTAATGTCCACTCAGCTGCTCTAGCTATGCATAAAAGTGATATCTGGTGACATTGCTAATGTACTTGGCAGAAGCCCTTATAGTCAATGGATCTACTTTTTCAAATGATTTGCAATTTAATAAAACAATCTACAGAATCATGTGCAGCATCTTAGTTAAGGATCTGACCGAATTCGGGCCTGGGCAGATTGATTAAAATCAATGATTATTAGAGATGAGCCAACCGAATCCTCAAATCCTGGGTAAAGATTCAAGATTCCCGAATCCGAATCCCTGTGCCAAAATAGGCAAACCGAATCTTTTGAATCCACCAACTAAATAGATTGTTGGAGACTGGGACTCCTGAAAACCTGGGAGACCAGGACGCCTGAAAACCAAGGGGACTGGACGCCTGAAAACCTGGGAGACCATATATACAAGGGGGGATAGTTTGTAGGTGAGGTTTTCCCTTGAAGTAATAATGGCCTTTGCTAACAATTTCACAAATTGCATCTGGGCTTGTATTCTAAGATATTTAAATTGAACATTTCATATTGAAGTTCAGTACTTGACTGGAAGCTACAGGCCTGAGATTTCAAGGACAGCTGAAAGATTCCTTTGCATAGCTCCCTTGCAAACCTCTTTCAGACACAATTCTGGGGTTTGGAGTTTTACAAGGTGTCACAGCCTTCTCTGCCAAAGAATACCGGTGCATCATCAAACTACAAACCCCAGGATGCCATAAGGACCTATGCAAAGAAAAGCCAGTTTTGACCTGGATTATCTCTCTACTGTAGTATGTGGCCCTGTTTACGCAAGGAGGAAAATGTGTGATTAATCCACATTTTCCTGCCTGTGTAGAATGGGCTTTTATGTCATTTTCTGGGGAGATCCTCAGGCAAAACTATGACAATTGTCTTAGCCAGATTTCTTCAGAGGGAGGTTTGCCTTTGCCTAGGCTTTTGCTAAGGCTGATAGAGTGTGTCTTGCCCAAGATTACCCTTCTTTCCCTTGGTTTTTAAACTCTTTTTAAAAAAAGGATTCAAAAGATTTGAGATTTGTGGATTCACAGAACCTTCCAGGGATTCAGATCTGGATTTGGATTCGGAAAATTCTGGATTCGTCCCGTCCCTAATGATAATTTAAACCACTAAGAAAAAAGGCTGGTCTAAGAATTCATATAATTACCTCCTTGGTGTTCTGACTCATGTATTTCTTGAAAATATGTGTTCAAATTGATTGGTATAACAATTAAATCACCCCTTTGCTGTTTGATACTGGAAATGAGCATAATCCAAAAATCTCTTGTTGTGCAGCCCATGAGCTTTTTATATCAAAGTATTTCATACATTTCAGTGAGGAAAAGCAAAACTGGGTATTCCTGTTTGGCTCTTTCTGTACATGAAAGGACTTTAAGCAAGATCCACTTGAGGCCAAATGCAACGTGACCACAGCTGACCAACTTATTCTTAACCTTACAGTTTGGGGTGGGAAGGAGAAAGAAGTCTAGTCAATTAAAAGGGTTGGGCTGCTATTCATCCCACGTAACATCTTGTGCAGTGAACACGGCACGCTCCAGTTGTTGTTGTGCTGCAACTCCCAGCATTCCCTGCCATTGGATATATTGGCACGGGCTGATGGGAATTGAAGTCCAACAAAAGGTAGAGTGTTAAATCCTCTTCAGCCTGATCTAGTGGCCATCCTCAGCCAAATCTGATGCTCTCCAGTTTCGGACTATAACTCGCATCAGCCCCTGACAGTATGGCCCATGTTCATGGCTATTTACTTATTAATTTGAGATATGAACCAAATTTCTCCCATGAATGGGTCTCAAGACAGCTGAACATAGTACAAATATTATTAAAATGATGGGAAATGCAGTGCAAAACACCTGGAAAGAACAAGATTAGACTGCCTGACCATAACAGCATCCTAATCTGAGTTACCACTGTCCCACAACCAACCAAAGAAGTGAGGTGGAAGAGGTGCATTGCAAACAATGATACCATATACTTTTCATGTTCCTAGAACAAGGGTGGAGAAGGTATAGTCCATGGGCTGCATATTATTCTCACATATGTTTTTGGTGCTCCCATCCTCATTTTTCAAAAATAATGGATTTTTAAAGTCAGAATGTCTGCCAAGCCATCTGTGATGTAGGGCAGGCAATACCACCAACTCCCTGTGGCTGTTCTAGGCCCAGGAGAAGCTTTTTTAAAAAAAAAGCACGAAGTAAAGCAGAAGCCACTTCTGGTTTATTTCCCAGGCACCTGAATTGTTTCCAGTTTGCTTCCTGCTTTTAAAAAGCCTATCCCAGATAGGATTTCCAGATCTCAAGGCCTGGCCCTGAGTGTCCAGTTTTCAAGGGTCATCTCTAGGCATGAGCTGAGGATACAAATTCTCCAGTTCTGGTAAACTCAGCTCCAGGCAAGAGGAAAGGGCTGCCTGGAAATGTTCAGCTCAGCTAATAGAACAAAGGCTTGCTACAACTTGCTAGGCATAATTGATTTGTTGCTGCAACTTGCAAAGACTTTAGGTGGTCTGTGTATTTACCTGGTTGGCTTCCTCCTTCTCTCCCAGTTGTTGTGGTGCCAGGTGTTACCCTGTGAATTGCGGGTCCCGGGAGGGGCGCCCAAACTACCAAACAAACTAAGCAAAGTTGGGGGAAATTAGCTGGAGCACTCTCTTGGCTAACGAGAGGCAGGGCAACGCAGCAGGATCTTTTACCTTATGTATACAGCGTCAGGTCAGTGAGGAGGCAAATGGTTCAAATAACAATTAAGATTTATTAAACAGTTATTAAATAAAAACACAGACACACTCCTAAATAGAAAAGGAAAAGAGAATTTCAAGGGGAATGGGTGATACACCACCTGTCCTGCAGTCCTGAAGGAGCCTGATTGAAGAAATGGAAACCCGGCGTGGCAGCCGAGGGGAATCTGCTGAACCGAGCGGCAGCAAGGCAGAATGAAGTTTGGGCGATCCGGCGAGAGTTCCGAAGAGCTCTCAGAGCGGGGGATTTTTATAGGGGAAAGAACAACCACAGGCTAGTCTGGTCTTGGGATGAAAACAATAAGTTTTGGGTTGGAGACAAAGCCTCCAAAAGGTCAGAATTTGCATGATTAAGTTAAAGTCCGAATTGACAATAGTATAGCCTGTCTGTAAATGCGGCTAGCCCGGCAGTTGAGTACCTAGCTCACCGGGGTGTCCTCTCAGGGCAGAGGGTCCCTTTGTGGTAGTGAAGGTGTTTGTTTTGGGAGGTCCCCTAAAGCAGATCTGGCAATATTTAGCTTGATTTGGTGGGAGCAGCAAGTGATAGCCATGCCTAGTTTCGCGCTTGTTCGGCGGGCCTCACAAACACTTGGCTGGTGGCAGAGTAGGGCCGAATTATGATATCAAAATGATATCTTTAGTACACCAAAGGTCAGGCCAGAATGCGGTGGTAACACAGGGCTCACTCTCTGCTCTGTATCCACCTTCTGTTTAGAAATAAGTAGCCTGGATTAAATCTTCCGGATCCTGGCTCTGTAAGTGAGTGAGAAAGAATAATCCTTTAATTTCATTCTTAATCTGGGAACAGCCTTTCAGCGAATATGTCTGTCTTAATTTCCAAACAGGAAAATACGTTCTCTCTCTGTGTGTTTTTGGAAGAACAAAATGTGAGCAACGATGGTTGGTGCTTAATACATATGATATCACCAGGGACTATCCCTAGCCTCAGGTTTTAGCCTGGAAACCTCAGGGTCTGGGATGATCCCTAACTGGGAACCCTACTCCCAAACTAAAACAGCCCTTTAGAATGATATTGAGAACATCTTGGGTAAAAATAAAATGTTGTTTGTTTTAAAATGCGTAAGGATAGCCTGGGATAAGTATGGTGTGAATGTGGCCTTCCAAGCTCTGGTAAGGGGGCAGGTGGTCCTCAGAACTCAGGAAATTGTCCACATCTGAACTGGAATGATGTTGCAAAGGGGTAGACAAGGCATTTTGTTTGTCCCTTCCAGACTCCTACTTAACTCACCCAGGCTCTAGCTGTGCCTAGCTTCTTTTAATGGCAGAGAAAAAGAAGGATATCATCCTGAAAGGCACTCTTAGTGACTTGCTTGGTTTTTTCCTTCTCTGCTGCTGGAGAAGACAGGTGCTGCCAGAGGGCGAGTAAAGCTGCAAGCTGCAGCACAATGGAAGAAACTGAAGGGGGCGGGGAGAAGGAAGATTCTTTCTGCAGATGCTTGTATAATTGATTCTGACAGCTGCTGCTACAGTCACCCAGAAGTCTCTGGAGCTAGGATGGTCATTTCTGGCTGGGGCATTCTGGATGTTGTAGTACAAAAAAAGTAAATTTCCCAGGCTGTGGTTTCAAAGATTGCAGTGTAGACTGAGTGTGTGAGTGTGAAGAACATTCCTGATCCATACTGTGAACTAAAGCATAGAATCTGATGCCTTAAAATTTATCAGGGCAGGAAAATTGGTCTGTTACAATTGCTCTGCCTACCCTCCACTACACCCAGTTTGGGAGCTTCTACAGTAGGAGTACGAAACCTTTTACCTTCCAGATGTTGTGGACTTCAGCTCCAGGAATCACAACAAGCATAGCCTATAAAGAGAGAGTTGGGGGGCTGTAGTCCAAAACATCTTGAAGGTCTTATGTTCCCCAACCCTGTCTTATACCTAAACGGTAGCAGCTGTTGCTATTGCAGGCAGTGATGTGAGCTTAACTCTTTAGACTAGTGTTTGTGTTTAGTCAGCATCTTGGCGCAGCCTAATGGCTGCCAGACCAAAAGCTCAATATGATAGAACACTGTGGAGCTAAATCTTCCCACCCACTGTGGCAGTTGATGTAGCAGTCATAGGGTTTTGTTCAAGGTGTGATCCAGTTTTACAAATATATACCATCGGACACAGCCTTGACACATAGACCCATGCTCCTATTCAAATTTACCTATTTCCTCTTGGCTCCAGCATTCTTTTGTTTTTAACAACTGAAACAGTTAATAGCCAAGCTGTCTAACATCCAGGCATTCATAAAGACAATGCAGCAATCTGCTCTTTCTAGGTTTCTGTAGTGTCAGCATGCCTTTTATCACAGGCAGACATCAAATTCCAAATTCAGATCTAGCAGGTATGTTCATCCTTCTGTTCATGTTAGAAGTGCTGCTTTTTTTCTTTCTTCAGTAGCTCTTGGAGCACCCTATAGAATATATCTGAGTTTTACATCCCCCACGAACCTGCTGGCTGAGTACAATTTGCTCTCACTGCAGCAGAGAGATGGATAACATTGTCTTGAGACTGAGCCAGTTTTAAGCTTAATGTGGTTCTTATCCACTCAGGGTGAATACTGCAAGACTGCTGGTGGGTGCATCGAGAAGCAGAGATAGCAATCTTCATTCCAATTCTCTTTGCCTCATCTCTAAGGCATGTGCCAGTTTTACATATCCAGCACATATGTAAGCATCCGCTACCTATTTCTGAGATGGGTGCACTCTTCACAGTTAATACAGACATTTGCTCCCATGACATCTCCTCATGTTCATGGCCTGAAGGGTGTATACAAGGCCAGAATGGTGCATGACAGTTGTCAAAAAGAAAAGAGGAAAAAGAAGGAGGAGGAGGAGGAGGAGGAGGAGGAGGAGGGGAGGGAGGGAGGGAGGGAGGGAGAGAAAGAAAGAAAGAAAGAAAGAAAGAAAGAAAGAAAGAAAGAAAGAAAGAAAGAAAGAAAGAAAGTAAGTGATGTTGCCCATAGGACATAGTCAAATCCATACTACTTTAAGGAAACTTTATTAGCCAAAATGGTACAAAATTGTGTGTGAGCTTTTGAGCTCTCCAGATCTCTCAGCACTCAGTGCTTTTTGTAATACTTTGCCTGAGAAACAGATTTGCAGACCTTGAAAGCTTGCACAAATTTTTGTGTCTTTTTGGCTGGACTAATAAAGCTCTTATCTAATATGAGTTTTTGAATTTGTTGGAAGTTCCCAGGAAAACAATTTTATTGCCAAGCTGGGGCACTTGCTGTTATTTTGATGTGATTGGATTCCAGTTCCCATTAATCTGTCTGATAGGATGGATGATTTTGTTTACAACAACAGGGGGCCACATGTTCCTTACCTTGTACTAGAAGATGAATAATGACTGTACTCATACCCTCTGTCAAAAAGACTACAATAAGTCACTGCAGTAGCATTCTTTTAAGCACAGACCCTAGAATGCGAGGGCAAGAGGGCTTCAATATTGCTAACAAATCGAGGAAGGTTGAGTCCCTGTACCTTTCAATATTTCACAGATAAAGCTTGGGACACATGTGGCCAAGCAATATCATAGTGTGGTCAAGATTGTAAACATTACTAATGAGGAAGAATACACAAGCTGGGAGAGGCTGCAACAGTTTGTTTTTGCCTGAGCCCACCGGGAATGGCAAGACTCATTTTCCTTCCTCTCTTTTTCCCCTGCTGAGTTAATGAGTGCAGACTACTTTTGCACTTTGAACTTGATTTGCGGTAATCCAACCTCTGTATAAAGCAGTGGTTCTCAACCTGTGGGTCCCCCGGTGTTTGTGGACTTCAGCTCCCAGAAGCCCCAGCCACTATGGTCAATGCTCAGGGTTTCTGGGAGCTGAAGCCCAAAAACATCTGGGGACCCACAGGCTGAGAACCACTGGTATAAAGGGTGAAGGGGCGGGCGAAGGGGAGAGAAACCAGGATATTTTAAAAGCAGCTGAAAAAGTGTGATGACAGAGAATTAATTTGAACAGTTGGCGGGCACGAATCCCACAGAATGATCTGGCAAAATTAGGCTAGCATTACTCCAGTGTAGTTGAACCTCCTCAGGCATTATCAATCAGAGGTGTACTAAATGATACAAAATTAAGAAACATTAAGATGGAAGTGGTCACTAGGCCCTTCTAGGAGTAAGAAAGTGTTACCACAGTGCCCTGGCCTGGCCTTTGGTGAACCAAAGATATCATTTTGATATCGCAATTCGGCCCTACTCTGCCACCAGCCAAGTGTTTGTGAGGCCCGCCGAACAAGCGCAAAGCTAGGCATGGCTACTACTTGCTGCTCCCACCAAACCAAGCCAGATATTGTCAGATCTGCTTTAGGGGAACTCCCAAAACAAACACCTTCATTACAAATGCACGCTACCACAAAGAGATCCTCTGCCCTGAGAGGACACCCTGGCGAGCTAGGTACTTAACTACTGAGCTAGCTGCATCTACATACCGGCCATACCATTGTCAATTCAGACTTTAACTCAATCATGCAAATTCTGACCTTTCGGAGGCTTTGTCTCCAACCCAAAACTTATTGTTTTCACCCAAGACCAGACTAGCCTGCGGTCGTTCTTTCCCCTATAAAAATCCCCCGCTCTGAGAGCTCTTCGGAACTCTCGCCGGATCGCCTAAACTTCATTCTGCCTTGCTGCTGCTCGGTTCAGCAGATTCCCCTCGGCCGCCACGCCGGGTTTCCTCTTCTACACATGGCTTCTCCAGGACTGCAGGACAGGTGGCGTATCACCCATTCCCCTTGAACTCTATTTTCCTTTTCTAGTTAGGAGTGTGTTTGTGCTTTTCTTTAATAACTGTTTAATAAATCTTAATTGTTGTTTGAACCATTTGCCTCCTCACTGACCTGACGCTGTAGACATAGGGTAAAAGATCCTGCTGCGTTACCCTGCCTCTTGTTAGCCAAGAGAGTGCTCCAGCTAATTTCCCCATCTTTGCTTGGTTTGATTTGTTGTTTGGGGCCCCTCCCAGGACCCCCAATTCACAGGGTAACAAAAGGTTGCCTTCAATCTATTCTATGCGCACTGCCTTGGGAGTAAACCACATTGAACACATGGAGGACAATTCTAAATAAACATTTTTTTTTGTAAGAATCTTCATATTTAAGGACTCTAGTAGCATATTTGAATAGATGAGAAAAGTAATTTGCACATGCCTGCAAGTACAGGCAACTAGGCAAAACTAATAACAGCATAGCTCCCAACACTTCACAGAGGTCAACAGAGACACATATGGCCAAGCACCATCATCAGAGTGAGGCCATGAATAACATGAGGAAGAACCCACTGGTTAGCAGAGGTTGCAGCAGTTTGCTTTTGCCTGAGCATACTGGGAAGAACAAGATTCCTCTCCCTCCTGTCTTCTCCCCACTCTTAGTTGATTTGGATTTTGAACTCACTGTGCAGTAACTGAAGTAAGCCAAAGAGAAAGAGGCAAAGTGAGAAGAGGAGTGAAAACTGAAATATTTTAAAAGCAGTTGAAAAAGAAGGATGACAGAAGATTAATCAAGACCGTCACTGCCAAATTGGGACACTTAGAGGATATGTAACAACCTGCCTACCAATCATGAGACTTTCTCACCTAAAAAACTGGAGTCCCTGCTTCTAAGTTGCAAAGGATAGATACGTACACACTATGTAAGAGACACTCATTAATATGTAGGAAACTTTGTTTAGCTATAAATTGCTTTCAAAATCTAATGCACTGCATGGATAACCTTTGTCTCATCTTTGCATCTGCATCACCCATCAGTCACATAGCGCTGAATTCAGAATGCTTGCTCTCTTACTGCCTGAGACAAATTGGGAAAGATCTTAGAATCCAATAAAATATGATAGAGTTTGAGAGCTTATAAATCATCTCTTCGTACTCAAGGAATTTCACAGCATTTGTAGGAAAGGAGATTCCTACGGCAGAAGCCCTACAGGCAAATGCAGCCTGGCAGAGACTGCTCTATTCTTCTATGTCAGTTAGTTCTCTGGTGCCAATTCTTTTATTAACCCTGGAGTTGTCAGGGGACTAGTTTTAAATTGGCCCATAATTCAGGGCAAGCCAAACCTGATGGTGGCTGATCTGTCTTTATAAATCCCAGGCTGCTTCAAAAGTACAAACTGGGTAGGCGGGTGGTAGGGAGTTGATCTTTAAAGCATACCTTCCAACATTTCACAGCTCAAAAGTGGGTCAAGCAAGGCCAAGCAACATCAGAATGTAGTCAAGATGGCAAAAGTCGTTAGTGAGGAAGAACCCCCAACCTTAGTTGAAGAGGGTCTTTAGTGAGGAATAACCCCCAAGCTAGATGAAGAGGATGCCGCAGTTTGCTTATGCTTAAGTCTATTGGGAAGGGCAGGATTCTGCCTCCTCCTGTCCTCTTCTTCCTGCTGAATTAACTGAGGTAAACTACTTTTGCACTCACTTAGAACCCAGGGCTTATGCACAAAGGAAAACGTCTGTGGAAGTATCAAGACTTTCCTGTTCTTTTTGTTTTGCTTGTACCTGCATATTCATGGTGCTGCAGTCCAAACTCTTTCTTGAAATATCCTGGGTTTCCTTCACTCTCCCTTCCCTTGTGGCCTTTCTCCCTTCCCTCTGACTGGTCATGTGTCACATCTAGACTCAGGTAGGAAAATTCCAACAGGATCTCTCCAAACCAGGTGACAAAACCACAAAATGGCCAACAAGGTTCAGTGTAATTAAGGCTGCAATTCTCTATACACCTCCTTGACACTGAGTCTCACTGGAATCAGAGGGGTTTCTTTCTGAGTAGACATGTATAGGATTGCACTGTTCTTTGTGCTTCCAGATGAACTCCTCTTAGCACTATAAGTCAGGAGACATTTTGCAGCCATTTCATCTTTTCCTTCTTAACTGAGCTTTTTACAGCAAGAAAAAAAAGATAGAGGAAATAATGGAGAACATTAGTGGGGGTAGAAGCAAATGACAGTTTGATCTGGATCTTTGATAATTCTGTGAATGGGCTAAGGTGACTACACAACAAAAGCCTTCTCTGAAAGGGACCTAAGTGAGGCAGTAGTAGTACAGCTGGAATGGGCAAAGTGCAGCTCTCCAGGTACTGCATGCCCTGCAACTGTTGTAGAGACAGTCTCAATTCCCTGTCATCCCACTTTTTCAGCTGCTTTTCACAAGCAGCTCAGGACTTAATGTCGTCCATGACAACTGTTGGTGTCTCCTATGTAGAATCTGGTACCACGCGCATCATAGGACCCACTCTTGACCTGGTTTTCTGTGCTAGGTAAGATCACAGTGACCTGGGTGTGGAAGAACTTTCCACAGTTCTGTTGTCATGAGCAGATCATTACTTGGTGGATTTTAGACCCACTGGGACTCAGAGCCTCCGGAGAAGTGGGGGGCTGATTAAGATGATCTGGCCCAGGTGGCTTATGGATCAGGGTGGATTCCTGATGGTTCTTGGGGACTTTCCTGTTGCCTCAGCAGACGATTCTATCAAAGTCCTAGTTGATTTCTGGAACAGGAAAATGGCCAGGGTGGTGGATGTGATTGTTCCTAAGCATCCTGTCCAATGGAGTGGAGCCAAGCAAGCCAGCTGATTTACTAGGGAGCTGGCAGTGATGAAATGAGCGGGTCAGAGGCTAGAGTATTGAGGGAGTCAGTCCAACTGAACACTGGCTACAGCCCAGTGGAAAGCCTATGCTGTGGCAGTAAAGGAAGCATCTGCACAGTGTCATCCAGCAGAGCTGTCTCAAGTAGTCAGGGGCCTTTTATATTCTGCTCCTCAAGACCTGCAAACAGACCACCTGGAAGCCTGCTGTGAAGAATTTGTGTGACACTTTGCAGATAAAATCACTCAGATTCACTCTGACTTGGATGTTGTGGCTAATACAGGGCCAGTGGAGGTAACCTTATTGGATAAATTTCAATTTGTGCAGGCTGAGGATGGGAACAGGATCCTCGGAGAGGTGATACATGTGCTCTAGACCTGTGCCCTTCCAGGCTTATACAAGCAGCCAGATGGGAAATGGCTGAATGGGTAGGGGAAATGATGAATGCCTCACTGCAGCAGGGTAGAATTCTATCCTGTCCAAAAGAGACGTGGTGAAGCTTTTACCGGGGGAAAAAACCCTCCCTAAACCCAATTGCATCAGAGATATATTGAGCAGTCTCCAACATTTCTTTTTTGGGCAAGATTCTGGCCTCCCAGCTCCAGAGGTTTCTGGATGAAACAGATTGCCTAGATCCATTTCAGTCTGGCTTCAGGCCTGGCCAAGGGACTGAGATGGCTTTGGTCACCTTTGTGGATGACTTACTCAGGGAACTGGACAAGGGTTGGATGTCCCTGTTGGTTCTGCTGGTCCTCTTGTTGGCTTTCGATACAACCAGCCATGGTATTCTTCTGAGCCTCCTGTCTGTGATGGGACTTGGGGTACTCCTGCTCTACCCCCTGGGCACTGGCCTGTGGGGTTCCTCATGGTTCATTTTTCTCTTCCTTGCTACATGAAACCACCCAGAGAGGTCATCTAGGATTATGGAGTTCAGTGCCACCAGTATGCTAATGATACCCAACTCTACCTCTCCTTTCCATCTAACTCTAAGGAAGCTGTTTTGATGCTAAAACAGAGTCTGTTGCCAGTAATTAACTGGACAAAGGCAAACAAATTATATCTTAATTTAAACAAGGCAAAAGTGCTTCTGGTCAGTTGGAAGGCAGCTCAGAGAATAGGGATTCAGCCTGTGTTGGATGGGGTTACACTCCTCTCCTCCCCCCAATCTCAGCTTCACACCTTAGGCATACTTCTGGACTCCAATTTGTGTTTACACAGCTAAAACTAGTGCACCACTGCATCTGTTCCTTGAGATGTCAAATCTGGCCACGGTGACACATGCTTTGATTACATCCTGACTGGATTACTATAACATGCTGTATGTGGAGCTGCCTCTGGAAACTATGGAAACTGAAGCGGATCCAAAATGCTGTGCCTTGCTGTTTACTGGGGCTGGTAACAGGGAACATATAATAACCCTGCTAAAACAATTTCACCGACTACCAGTCCATTTTGGGGCAGAATTCAAAGTGCTGATTATGACCTTTAAAGCCCCAGACATTGTGGATCTGCAGTATCTGAAGGACTGTGTCTCTCTGTATGAGCTTGCCTGCATTTTAAGATCATCTGGGAAAGGCTTTGTCTTGGTACCACCACCATCACAGGCATGTTTTCTTGAGGACCCGGGAGAGAGGCTTCGCAGTGGCTGCTCCCAGACTGTGGAATTCACTCCTTCTGGAGGTTCACTTGGCTCCCTCTCTCCTTTCCTTTTACTGGCAGGCTAAGAACTTCTTATTTGGTTTAAAATCTGTGTAACAGAAATGATTTGTGGTGATTATGGCTTGGCCCTGATACTCAAATCTTGTCTGTGTATATATTGTACAGTGTGTATATTGCATGCCCTTTTCATCATTTGTTGACTATATTAAACAGTGAGGTTGTGGGCGTAGCTGCAGCCAGTGTCACAGATCAAATGCCACCAACTTTCTACAGAGGCATTTCATGCTTTCTGCTATTAGTCACTGGGGCCATTTCCACACGAGGTTGTTATAGTGCTATTATTCCACTTTCAACATCCTATGGAATCCTGGGGTTGCAAGCCCCAGGATTCCATAGGATGTTGAAAGTGGAATAATAGCACTGTAACAGTCTAGTGCGGAAATGGCCTTTGTGATGAGATGCTGAATGATGTTTATGTATTTGTGTAGATCATCCTTGAATCATGCCTTAGAGATAAAAGTAGCTGACTCTGCTGGGTCTACTTCCTTCTTTCCTGAATATGGATGTACACATTTATGCTGTGTACACATGAGAAGTAAGAAAGGGTCATATCTCCTGGTACTTGAGCCAATGGCTTCTCTGTGTTCATTCTAAACTGAGCAACCTAATACCCTCCAGATTTTTAGATTACAAGTCTTACAAGCCTCTGTCAACATGGCCAGTGGCTGGTGAGTCTGGGAGTTGTAGTCTAAAAACATATGGAGGGCATCCAGAGCTTGTTCCTGTTGTAACCCTTCTGCTTGCTTGGCAGGAGAGAGAACTAGTGCCAGCTACAGGCTTTGGGTGGGTCCTTCAGCAAGATTAGAGTTTGAAAAAATTATTATTTTGGAAATCTGGAAGCTGTTCCTCATAGGGTCAGGAAACCATGCCCTTTGAGGAGCGACTTAAGGAGCTGGGTATGTTTAGCCTGGAGAAGAGAAGGTTAAGAGGTAACATGATAGTCATGTTTAAATATTTGAAAGGATATCCTATGGAAGATGGGGCTAACTTGTTTTCTGCTTTTCCAGAGACTAGAACATGAAGCAATGGAGTCAAACTACAGGAAGAGATATTGCACTTAAACATTAGGAGGAACTTCCTACTGATAAGGGCAATTCAACAGTGAAATATGCTGTCTCTGAGTGTGATGGAGTCTCCTTTGCTGGACGACCATCTGTCGGGAATGTTTTGATTGCATATTCTTGCATGGCAGAGACTTGGATTGGGTAAACATACTGAAAAGGACAAGGTCTCTACCTCCACCTCCTGTCTTCTCCCTGCTGCTGAGTTAACTGAGTGCAAAATACTTTTGCACTTTGAACACAGTTCACAGTAAACTGAGGACAAAGGGGGAAAGGAAGGGAGAGAAACAGGGACCGTTTAAAAACAACTGAAAAAAGTAGGATGACAGAGGATTAATTGGCATTGTTCCTGACAAATTGGGACAGAAGAAGTATATGGAACTCTGGGAGTTGTCCAGACCATCTGGAAGGCACCAGATTGGGAATGGTGCTTCAGAGGTTCTAAGATCAGAGTTGTCTCCAGGTAAAAGTAGAACAGTTCTTCTTCTCACATTGCCTAACTGGCAGAGCTTGGAAATGATACCTTTTGGACTTTTACCTCCCACTGGCCATGGTGGCTGGGAGATCTTGAGTGCTGCAGCCCAAAGAAACAGTTTTTCCAAGCTCTACTAAATAATCAGCAGCAGATCTTTTTTCATGAAATAGGGGTAGAATGGGTTCAGAGACTTACAAGCTGCAAACTCACTTAAAAAAATGGATTCACACCATTCTATGGAGCAATCACAGCCCTCATTTAAATGTAATTATTTTCTCCCCAGGGAGATTAAATAAAGGCCAGCTTCCGAGGGGAAAATGGATTGTTTCTCTTTTTACAGGCAAACACCTACTGCCCTGGCAGTTTGTGTGGCTAAGGTGCAACTAGTAAAGCAAGTCTGTGATTAACGGAGGCAGTTTGAACTAGAAACAACATCATAAACATGTTGTTACTAAATGAAGAAACCAAGGGGCCAGGGTAAGCAATGCTGCAATTACAGAAACAGGCTGCCAAACCCTGTCAAGGGAGGGCCGTTTGATCATTTGCATATGTTAATTAAGAGAGATGTAAATTTAAGTGCTGCAATTCTTGTTCTCCCTTGCGTTTGGTAGGCTCATCTAAATTTAATATACACAGTTATATATATTAGGCAACTATCTGTAGTGGAGAAATCTGGAATCTGAAGGAGAAGGCCTTGGTGAGATTGCACTGGAGGCACCATACTTCTTGTGTTTCAGGAGTAACAGTTGATAGGTACAGAGTGATCCCAAGAACTGATGAGTTTATTTGTTAGCTATGCTTATATCCCTCCTTTCTTCCAAATGCACAGCTCTCTTCTTCTCCAACTTATCCTCACGACCACCCTGTGAGGTAAGCCAGGCTGTCTGTCCCCAGGTCACCCAGTGAGCTTCAGAGCTCAGTGGGGTATTTGAAGAAAAACCTAGAACAGAGCTTTCCAGACTTCTCATGTTGGTGACACACTTTTTAGACATGCATCATTTTGCGACACAGTAATTTAGTAAGTGGAGGCAGCCCCTCCACCCAAGCCTGGCTTACCACCACCACTGTCCTTGCTGGGGTCTTCCTCGGCTCGAGGGTGGCAGCGGTGGCAGGAGAGGCAGCCTGTTCACCCAGGCATGGCCCGCCGCCACCACTGGTGCCCTCTCCAAGGTCTTCCTGAGCTTAAGGCAGCGGCGGCAGCAGAGGCAGCCCCTTCGCCTGGCCCTGGCCCACTGCAGCAGAGGGAGAGGCAGCCCCTCCACCTGTTATGTTTGCACGACACACGCTGCAGGTGACACACTAACATGTCATGACACATAGTTTGGAAAGCTCTGGCCTAGAACCAAGACTCAAGCAATCACACGGAACTAGAATGAAGGATCTGTCTTGCAGAGATGAGCAGAACTTGGCCTTTTGATGTGAGAAAAAGAAGAAACTGCGAAGGAAGCTGATTGTACTGTGCTCCATGGTATAAACAATGTCAGATTTTGTTATGCCTGTAGATAGGATGCATTCCATGGGCCCCATTTCTGGATGGCTCACCTTGTCCTCACAACTGTTGCATACCTTCCAACATTTCACACATAGAAACTGGGGCATATGTGGCCAAGCAACATCAGAGTGTGATCAAAATGACAAAAAGTTATTATTGGAGAGGCTACAGCACTATACTTTGCCTGAGTCTACTGGGAAGGGCAAGATTCTGCACCTTTTTTCCTCTCCTGCTGAGTTAATTGAATGCAAAGTACTTTGAACTGAGTTTGTGGCAACTGAAGTAAGCTGAGGACTAAAGGGGAAGTGGGAGGAGGAGAGAGAAACTGGAACATTTTAGAAACAGCTGAAAAAGTGTGGCTATGGAGGATTAACTGCGACTGTTTCTGACAAACTGTAACACTTGGAGGGCATGCTGTTGCCACTGCCCATTTGCTTGTCCTTTCTTTTTGGTCCCAATCCATGCACGGCAAGAAGGAGCCAAGGTTATTTCTCTTCTTCCTTGATAAAACAAAAATATGGACATAGCTACTTTTCTGAACTACAGGTGCTAACTAGGGGAGTCTGGGAACAGTAATCCAAAAAGGTAATTGTTCCTTGCTCTGGGTGAAATTTTATCTGAAGAAGAAGGTACATGCACCCATAGAGGATGTCACAGTCTTCTCTCACCATTAATTGTCAACTCTTTAGCAAAGTAAAATATTACCAAATCAGAAATTGAATCTAACACATGTTAGGTGTTGGATTTTTGTGGACTATCATTCAGCATTAAACCATCCTGTCTAAGGTTGGGCAACTGTGGGAGGTTACGAGTGTGTGTTTGCCCCCAGGAGACATTGGAGCCCCCCAAAGAAAAATCCATTTTTGCTCCCAAATATCCTCATCCTGTAGGGAGTGTGGGGGCATTTTAGCTGTGTTTAGGGTGTAGCAGGTGCAAAAGATGCCTTTTTTTGCCCCTAAGAAGTAACCAGAAGCCACTTCCTTCCATGCCAAAAATGATGCTGGGGGTTGTGGTAAAAATGCTCCTGACAGAAATGCTTCAGAAAGCATCTGGGGGGCAATTTTTATTATTTTTTATTTTTATTTTTATTTTTATTTTTCATACACACACACACACACACACACACACACACATATATATATATATAAATATAAATAAATAAATAAATAAATTACCTCTGGGTTCCTGTGGAGGCAATAAACACAGCACATTGTTCAGTTTATATAAAAGGAAAAACTTTCTAACCTTCAGATAAGGAATGTTCCTTATAATAAGAGACACCTGCTGGCCCTGTACGGGACGAACTTTCCAGTCCTCAGATAGGGGACATTCCGTATAATAAAGGACACCTGGAAACCCCGGGTGGTGAGTTCCATAAGCTATTTAGTCATTGTGGGAAGAAATATTTCCTCCTGACAGTCTGCAGTCAGCTTGTGCAATCAGCTCAAAGTGGTAGTAATGTGAGAGAAGGGAGAACAGTTACCTTAGACTAAAATTCTTCTCACAACTTGTCATTGTGTACAGTCTGTATGATGCCCTTAGTAGTTAACTTACCCTTCAGGAAAAAAAAAATGTCTTTACTCACAGGAAGGTGATATTTTAGCTGCCCTTGTTTGCACATTTCAGCACTTTAATACCATTATTCTCATTGTTGTATATTAGTGGCTTCTTCCCATCATGCATCATATCTTATCTCATAAAAGGCTCCTTTCCTTTTAAATGCAGTACAACATTCATTTAGTAATTGCTGCAAATAGCAGAGCATGGCAACCAAATTATAGTTACTTTAAGAACATTCATTTCTGTTTCTTTGACTGCTTTGCTATTATTCCCAGAATTTTTAAACTTGTACAAGGAGTTTGTACAAGGAAAGCACTTGACGTGAAATGGAAAGCCCAACTAGGTGGCCCCTGACTACATCCAGCACCAAAATACTTGTGTTCTTATGATTAGGCATGATATTTCTCTCATAGAAACAATCTTCTTTTTTCAGTAGCATTCTGAAAGACCCTGTAGTCACAGCGAGGTACACAATGGAATCTTGAGGTCAAGCTAAAGCTCGGAAGAGTTACTCTTTGGGCTACAACTCTCAGAATCCCTAGTTAAAATGGAGTTGCAGAAAAAAAACACCCTTTTCTAAGCTTGGAATGTACATTGATAATTGCCAAAATAGAGGACAGACATCACCAAAGGAGAGGACAAGGCAGTATACAGCTTTACATAAAATTCACATGTTCCAACTTACAGGATAAATGAACACTTAAACTAGATTGAGTTGCTAGCTTCAGTGTGAAGAGGCCCCTTGAGTCAGTTGCAGAATGGTAAAAAAACATTTACGCAAATTCAGTTGATGCAGTGGGTCTAATTCTATTCAGAATTATTAATTGGTTTTAGAAAATATTACAGTGCTTTATATTGTTTTTGTTGTGTGCTTTCAGGTCATTTCTGACTTACGGCAATCCCAAGATGACTCTATCACGGGTTTTTTGGGGGGGAGTGTGTGTGTGTTAAGAGTGTCATGTGGGCTTCCATGGCTGAGTTGGGAATCCAACTGTGATCTCCAGTGTTATGGTACAACATGCCATCCACTACACCATGCTGGCTCTATCTACTAATATATAAAAGTCAAAGTTTGTTTGTTTGTGCCAGGTGAGAAGACCTCATATGGTTGGCTGCCTGAGAAAATTCTATGGCAGTGGTTCTCAACCTGTGGGTCCCCAGATGTTTGTGGACTTCAGCTCCCAGAAGCCCCAGCCACTATAGTCAATGCTCAGGGCTTCTGGGAGCTGAAGTCCAAAAACATCTGGGGACCCACAGGTTGAGAACCACTGTTCTATGGAATCTTGGGGTTTGCAGTTTAGGGAGGAGCCTTTAGAATTCTCAGCCAGAGGGCTCTTGGGCCTGGCTGGTTGCTATGGAAATGAGGCCTAGCAGCAAGAAGGAAGAGGCCAGTGTATTCCCTCAGGAACCTAACCACTGTATGTTGATAACTCTGAATACAGATCGGATTGGGGAATATAGGGAAAACTTACAGGTACTGGCAAGACAGTTTGAAGAATTAGAGACACAAGATCTCAAATCTTTTTAACAAGTATTACCTATGAGAAAATAAAACCCCAGACAACGCCGGGTATATATGGTAGTGCTTTATATACTGTAATATTTTCTAAAAATGATTGTTAGTCCTAAGAGTAGACCTGATTTACCATTCTGAGACTGATTCAAGGGGCCTGTAATCTATCTACTGAGAGCCAGTATGGTGTAGTGGTTCGAACATTGGACTGTGACCCTGGAGAACAGGGTTTGAATCCCTGCTGAGCCATAGCAACCCACTGGGTGCTCTTGGGCAAGCTGCGCTTTCTCGGTCTCAGAGGAAGGCAAAGGGAAATCCCCTCTGAACAAATCTTGCCAAGAAAGCCCCATGATAGGTTGGCCTTAGGATTGCCATAAGTCAGAAAAAAACTTGAAGGCAAACAACAACAACAACAGTTTATAGACGAAGATATATTGCCACAGTGAGGAAGACTGTGAACAATCTGCAATACATGCTATATAGACTAATAGATGCTGAGGTCTCATGGTATTACCAATGCAAATGTGTACTGCTTTAAAAAGTCTTTAAAACTTGAAATGCAGGCTTGTATCCTGTTAGTGATTTATAATGGCATAAACTGGTTTCAGGGTTTATTGCAAATCTCTTTTTAAAATTCTTATGGAGGTTAATGATCAAAACCCACTCCAGGACTCAGAGAAGCAGCTGTCTATGTCTCTATAGCCAAGTGCAGAACTCTGACATCATTGGTCAGGACTTCCAGAGGATGGCAGATGATGTCAGCATTTTGTGTCTGGCTATGGGGGCACAGGAAAACTCTTCTTCTGTCCCCCACCAGCCACTAAATGGCTGTAACATGGGAGCTGCAGCACCTAGATGGTAACCTTGGAAGGGGTAAGAAGGAGATGTGTCCTAGTTCTACCTGTGTGAAACTTGATGATGTCTCCTGATGCAGGGTCTCAGCTGAAGCTGTTTTTAAAAGGTAAGATTTAAGAAGTAATATTCTTTAATATCTGAGGCCCTAAACTGTACCTAATTAGCTTGGGTATAAATCTGCCACTGTGTTCAGGTGTTCACTATAAGGATGAATGGGGTCGGGGGATGAATTTGCACAAGTTGTGGGAGGACTGCCTGGATGTCAGTGGCTTTTTTTCTCATGTTGTCTACTGAACAAAGGAAAGATGTATTTCTTTAATGCCACCCACTCTCAGGCCTACTGTCACTAACTAGAAGAGTACAGGAATCTACAGATTTCAACCAAGGTAAAAAAGATCTTGAGAACAAAAAGATTTCCCTGTCATAAAGCGTAGTAATGAACTCTTGATGGCTGGTGTTTTTACAGTTTGGTGTCTGTCATGGTTCTGAAAAGATGTGTGTAAACAACTGGTTATGATCTAATGTTCTTACATTTGTCTGGGATTAGAGCTTGAAAAAGTTCCTTTTTTTGGATGACAAGTCCTAGATTTCCCCAATTAGAATGATTAATAGGAAATCTGGAGTGATCATAAAAAAATAACTTTCTTCAGCTCTTTCCCCAGGGCAATTTTTGCAATAGGCTCCACCTGTAAGCCACTTAATAGTCAGGGTGACTGAGGGATTCTGGGAATCATAGTAACTTTTCCAAACTCTTCCTGAAATTATGTCATACTGAACACAGTAGGGTTTATTTCTGAGAATTCCTAGGTTTGCTTTGTCAATTCCTTAACAGGGAAAATTTTTCCAGCCCTGTTTATGGCTTTTTCCCTAAGTAATGACTTGATCATGACGATGATGTGGTTGTTCCCCCAGAGTCTGTTTAAAGGCCAAAGTGTCTCAAAACTGGCCACCCCTTACTAGTTTCAAGTGTGGATGAAATTTTTAAAAGTTTCGTCTAAATGATATGTTAAACACAGAACCTCTTTCCTATATTTTTTTTTTCAGTTGGCTACACCCTTTGTTACTACTGGGACAAGTAGCAACAAAAGTGTGGTCATGAGCATTCCTGCATAGCACATGGGAATAAGTCAGGCTAAAACCACACACACAAAATAGCTCCTATAATAAGTTGGAAAATATAAGGGTCTACAACAGGCACAAAAAACAGCATCATCTAGGTACCAAAGAAAGGTATCCTTCTACAAATGGAGTACCATACCTGAAAAAGTTCCCTCTCCTAGAGCCACCTTCATTGGGCAGGGGCACATGTAGGACCATTTCAGATAGCAACCTTTAGGTATGGGAAGATAAGTATGGGAGAAGAGGCTCTTGGGGCCTCAAATCATTTAGTATGGTTTGTGTTAAACCATTAAAGTTTAAAACAAACACAAAACATCGAGTGTGGAAACAAACTGGCAGCAGTTTGTCTTTTTTCAGAGATTATAAGAACACATTTACACCTTCTCCAGCTTCAGCAAAGGGCTTACTTCCAAGAAACATCTATTGAGGACAAGCCACTGACACCCAGCTCTGGAGTACTGCAATGTGTGTTTTAACACAACCAACAAACAAAACATCACTTGGAATCTGGAGGCCTTTCCTCCCTTTACTTCCCACCTCCTTTGCACATATGTCACTGAGTACACAGTGGTATGAAAATTACCTTGGGTTTATAGCAAGGAATATTTTTCTGCTGAGCTGCATGGTGCTGTCAGTAGGGAAACAAAGGAGGCATGTAAGCTAATACTCCTTCCTTGTCCTGTTCCAGACAAGAATCTGAAGGGTGCTGGGCAATACCTGGTGGGAACCTGATTGCTGAAAGAGATTTCTAAGCAGTGAGTCTGACCCTGTTCCAGCTCTATCTGTAACAGCATCCACTGGAGATCAACTGAGTCCTCCCCACCAACTGTGGATCTAATGATTCAAGTCAAGTGGCAAGGAACACTTCAAGCCATGCACTATGACACTGTTGAAGGGTGTCACATAGCATCTTTCCTTTCATCCAGTGGGGAAGTTCTAAAAGACGGAAGAGTCCTGTATAGTTGATAAGTTATCTTCATACCTGGTTTGGAGCAGGTGAGATCGGTAGATTAGCCAACCCATGTGTGGCTTGTATATATACCAAATACTTTGTGAGCACAGCATGTTTGTCTTGGAAGTGGTATATTTTTGGGACTACAACTCAAGAAATCCGCTAGCCAATATGGCTTTTGGAGTTATCTCATATATAAAAGTCAAAGTTTGTGAGTTTGTGTCAGGCAGGCAAAGACCTCATATGATTGGCTGTGTCCAGTGATAAGAACTCATATGATTGGCTGCCTGTGAAGATTCTATGGAATCCTGGGATTGGCAGTTTAAGGAAGGGCCTTTAGAATTCTCAGCCAGAGAGCTCTTGGGCCTGGCTGGTTGGACAGTGTATTCCCTCAGAAACCAGACCTCTGAATACAGATTTGGTTGGGGACTATGGGGAAAAGTTACAGGTACTGGACAAGGCAATTTGAGGAATTCCAGACACAGGATCTCAAATCTGTGTATTTCAACCGTATCTAATTCCTAAGGTAAGGTAAGGTAATTCCTAAGGTATTTCTAACAAGTGTTACCTATGAGAAAATAAAATCCCGGGCAATGCCGAGTAAATACTCTAGTAGTCCATAAATGTAATGTTTCCAAATGGAAACATGGAATGGAAGAAGATATCACCTTGTCTTTTGTCTCCAGCAGCAAAATATCTTGATCTGGTTCTGTGTATTGGTCCATGTAGTCCAAATAGCTGGTGGGGAACCAGTTTAGTTTGTGCCAGAGTTTGAAAAGTTACTTTGAGGGCTACTGGCCATGTTAGCCAGGGAGTTCTGGTAGGTGTAAACCAAAAAGAAGCATTTCCAAGTTCTGCAGTGTATGTATGCTACACACAGGCTTTTAGCAAAAGTTGTACTCTGTAGAACTTGAGTATGTATTCAGAGTGAATAATATGGTGTGTTTTCTCCCTTCATTGCACCAGACTATGCATTGCTTCTTGCAATATGCAGGAAATATAATAAATGCAAGAATGCCCTTTAAAAAAAAATACAGCCAAACTCTAGAGAACACACAATAAATTAACTTTGCAAGCATAAACTACATATAAAAGCATGCAATAAACCAGCCTCACATGACATAATAATTATTCATTACATTGATTGTGGTACAGCCTAAAGACTAACCAAGAACAGGGCGCCTTTGTACTAAGCAGTGGGAAAATGTAGAGTGATATACTATCCCAGGCCTCCAAATGAACGAGACAGATCCAGGTTAAATGAAAGACATAATGAGTGATCTCATAGATTAATGGATGCAATATTCATTTAATATTTTTTTCC